>JBBPCS010000204.1:9993603-10018658 GCA_037974645.1 Hollardia meadi | reverse complement strand
TCTATCTATCTATCTATCTATCTATCTATCTATCTATCTATCTATCTATCTATCTATCTGTCTATCTGTCTATCTATGTCTGTATATCTATCTGCCTGCCTGCCTGCGTATGGTGTGTGTATGTGAGAGAGAGGTTGTTCTCTCTGATAGGAGGCAGACACTCCTCTTAGAAAGTGAGCCCTGCTATCGCCCGTGTCCCCTGGCCTCCACTTATCTTTGGTTTGCCAGTGTGCACAACAACACTTCTTGTCATCAAAATAGCTCTTTGGTTTTGCCCTCTGAATTAGCAGCTTACATGACTGCCATGATATGAAGCCACTCATGATATGAGTGTCACAGTGCTGGCTACCAACAACCGACCGTTGCATCCATTGGGGGGGATAAAAAAAAAAAAATCTATTTCACACTCAGTGAAGTTTCCCTTCTTAGATTTGTAGTCAAACTTTTCCATTTTCCCATAGACATAATTGAATGACAATCTGATTTAGGTTCATATTAATATTCTCAATGGGAATTCCATTTGCCATTTAATCATGGGAGTTAATAGGGTGTTGGATGAGGCTCAGAAATGTGCAGTATTTCTGCATTTTATTGCATGTAGGTAATTCTTAAGACAGTTTTGGGGTATTTTTAATGGAATGCAATTGTCATCTTTTGTTGGACATGTAAAGTGGCCACTCTATCATGCAATTGTGAGTCTTACAGCAGCAGAAAAGCCTGTCATTCCTATGGGAATTATGAGCAAGAGAAAAACCATCACTAGAGTGCACATAACTTCAGAAGATAATGGAGATTCACCTACCAGTGATACATTGACCCAGATTGCACATCCAAGACAACAGTAGAGTGGCTTTGTCTGTGTATGTACTTGAGAGGGCCAGCCAAAGCCTGGGTTTAAACCCCTTTGAAAATCTGTGGAGATACCTGAAGATTGCAGCTCACTGATGCTTCTCATCCACTCTGACTGAGATTATAAGGATATGCAAGGAAGGAGAGAAAAAGCCTAAATCCATGATGTCTTTAAAGTACAGTCATTATTTTCAAATCTACCATAACGCTGAAGAAACAAAAAGCATTCTTACGTAAGAAGCAACACAGATTAGCCAAATCAGCCGGATGGTTGCATCAAGTTTTTTAATGTAAATAGCAAATCACTGGGAGTTGGTAAGATTCACAAAGACAATACGTCTGGGTCTAAAATTTTGATTAATATCAAAAACGAAAAGCTTTAGTGAATGGAATATGGTTTATTTAGGATAACAACATTTGGACACTGTGGTACCAATGAATTGGCATGTTTGTTGTAGAATCTACTGAAGTATGGATAGATGCACTTTTCTGTTTTGTCTAATTTGTTAAGTTTGGGGTTTCTGGCTATCACACTCTTGGTTAAGCCAGATAAGTTTGAAGTTCGGTTAACGATTATGGCTTTGTTTACATTGCCCTACTTGTCCTAGGTCAGGACCTTTCTATCGATCATTTTGTTTTTTTAAGTGCCTAAGAACCAAGCAAACCCCTTGGAAGCTTTTAGTGTTTGAGAAGTCATCATTTATACATCAGAAATTCGGCAACGGGCACTTGTATTATTGAAAGTATAATCTTTAGTAATACACAAAGAATGATAGCCTTTAGAGTCCTGAGACCAATACTTCCAGTTGATTAGACTGGACATTTTGTGCACTGCTGCACATACAGATTTACATGATTAGAGGCGTTTTACAATGAAGCAAACCAAAGCCAGGGACAGTTTCATTATTTGCAGGTTTTAACAATCACCCTCACCAACACGTCAATTTGTGGAAGGCCAAAAAAAAAAAAAGTAAGAAACTTTAATGCCTCGCACGCTGAAATAATTTTGAGTGTTCAATGCCTACTGCATCTAATTTGTATTAACATCTTTATATTAAAAATGTTTTCACTAGTATAACATGAAGTACGCATGACCATTAGTCAAGTTAATGCTGTCACCGTGTCTAGAACTGGAAACAATGTTCTCACCAGTTGTTTGAGGTATACTTTTCCCCGGAGCCTGAAAGTGATAGAGCAGGATCAGTGAGGCCAGCAGTTTAAATGGACAGTCTGTCATGAAGAATATTAGAAACAGGTTACAGACCTGTCAAGCTCCACCACTCAAGTATGAGTGATGAGATCTGGAGAGGTTTTTTTTGTTTGTTTTTTAACTCACTTTATGGTGGATGAGTAGTTCATTGTGACACCAAAACAACTCCTTTTCTTCCTTTTTTATTTATCTCTCTTTCCCTCCACCTCTGATTTCTTACATCACCACTTCGGCCAACCACTATGAATGTAGACAGAGATAGACACATGCAGGGAGGCCAGCAGTCCTGCTTAGCATCAGCCTCCAGTCCGTGACAGAAGATTTCAATGAGAACTGACAATGGGACCAGCAATGAGAATAATACTGTTTGCCAGCCTAGAAATTCAGCCTGTCACAGTAGACCATTTCCCATGCTAGAAGTGTTCCATGAGCTGAGGTGAACAAGGACGCTCAATTTAAAATTTAACTCTTTATTTCTACACTAACTTAAAACTAGAACCAATCCATAGCTGTGGATTAAAATATTTGCTGTATTTTTTAGAATTTATCAGTTTATGGCAAACTGGCCTATATAGTAGTTCACTTTGGTAAGCAGAAGTCAAACAATTTCATATGTACTCAGCTCTTTCAAGCACTGCCAACAATAAAGTCTTGTTAAATGATACAAGGTGATTAAACCCAGGACCCAGAAGAAGAAAATCATACGGGAAAATTAGCTAGCCTTTGTTACGCCCCACCCTTTGGTGACTCTATGGGCCGAAACATACTCCACCTCTAACCCAAATAAACCACAAGAAAGCACCTTCAAAAAAGGCCAAATCCATAGGATTTATTAACATAAAAACAAACAAACATCCATGACATTAAATGATGACACAAAGTTAGAAATACAACTGTAAAAAATCTCAGGCTGAGAGGCATCAAGACCACCAGTCCCCACTGAAGAAGGTTCTCCCTTGCGATGCTGGCACATGAGCTTTTTAAACTCTCCCAGGCCAGCTGCATTTCTTGGATGAGCCAAGATGTGGAACAGGAGGGGAAAAGGGACAAACAGCTCACAGACCACATACAGCCATAACACCAGTGTGTTTGCAACAAAGGAAATGTCACCTGGTGCACCAGGGGCACTTGAGGGAGCCCCTGTCATTTCCAATTACTGGTCCTGTCTTTTTTTAAATGCCCATTAGCATGTCATCATTAAGACATTGCGTTTGGTAACTTTGAATTTGCCGTGTTTTGCTCTCTTGAAGAATGGTTTAGTGACTGCATGCTTTTTCAGAGTAGGTTTTCTTTAACTGAGCAATAAAAGAAGTGAAATTATGTTCCTCTGTCAAGAGACAACTGCGCATAGGCAACAGTGCTCTAGCAGCATTTTGTTGGCTATTTTTCAAGGCTAGTTAAATTATACTTTCTTACCTCATCTACAATACATGCTATTCTTATGCCTCTGCACCGGCGATAGCCGTGGCTGGAGGCATTATGTTTTTCGGGTTGTCTTTCCGTCTCTGCGTCCGTCCCATTCTTGTGAACGTGATATCTCCAGAACACTTGGAGAGGAATTATTAAAATTTGGCACTCAAGGATGAACTGAATAGATTTTGGTGGTCAGAGGTCAAAGGTCAAGGTCACTGTGACCTTACATCAGTCCCATGCTCATGAATGTGATATCTCAGGAACGCTTAGAGGGGATTTCTTCAAATTTGGCAGAAACATTCACTTGGACTTAAGGATGGAATGATTAGATTATGGTGTCCAGCGGTCAAAGATCAAGGTCACTGTTAGTCATAACTCAAGAATTCATACATTAATTATAAAATTTTTTTTACACAAACTGTGCTGATTGTATCGATCTTCTGTGCTGCCAGGTTGAGCATGTGTGTGTGTGTGTGTGTGTGTGTGTGTGTGTGAAGAATCCATGTTTGAGAATGTAGAGCTTCTCAGCAGCACCATCCATATGTACAGAATATGAAGTAGTGTAGTCCATCACAAGCTCTTTTGATTTTGTTGATATTGAGCTTCAGGTGATTGTCATTGCTCCATGTGACCAAGCTCTCTGTCAGTCACTATATATATTATATGAGTCTGGACAGACATGGATGTAAACTGCAACTTTAGTGATGTAAGCCGCTGCCTTAGTGGAGGCAGTAATTCTAGTTACAAGTTAGTTACAAGTTATAACATGAATAATTTTCCAATTTGTTCATTTAATTCTTACAGTTTGGCCTTATTACACTTTTTAAAGATAATTTTAGAATTTGATGGAATATTGACTCATAAATAGCCCCACCCCTAACTCATAATCCTGCAAATAAACAAAAACAAAAAAACATCAAAATAATAAAATATACAAACTACTCATGTAGCATAATTAATTTATCTGCCTTGAAACCATATTTGTATTCCAAATTGCTAGATGCATAAATGCAGCACTTAAAGCAGAGCCTCGAAGCAATGAGGAGGCAATAGTACTACACAGAAATAGTGCAAGTAGTTACAAGCCTGTTTCCAAACAGAAGTTGAGCTGCTGTGTTTATTAAACTGAATGTGAATATTTGCTTATCCTTTTTGACATATCCTAGATTAAAAAATACACGATATTGAACGTTGTACCTCATCAACTTGATTTTTTAAATATACACTTATTCTGAATTTCATAACAGCAACACATTTCAAACACGTTGGGAAAGGATCAACAAAGACCCAAAATGCTCAAAAAACACCTGTTTGGAACATTTCACAGGTAAACAGGTTAATTAGTAACAGGTGGTAGTATCGTGACTAGGTATCAAAGAGGTATTCTTGAAAGGCTCAGTCATTTACAAGCGAGGATGGGACGAGGTTTACAACTTTGTGAAACACATCATTGCGTAAAGGATATTACTAGATGGTGATGGTGCATTCTGTTTTTATTTAGATTTTAAACTGCTTTTTTTCCAACATTTTTGGAATTGTACTGGCATGTTGTGGGGAGATTATGAGTGCTTTTCCGCAAACCTTATTGTGTTTATATGATGGAAGTGTTAAAATACATGGTTAAAATCATGTGATTCAATGGTTTGTTGTGAGACTTCTCAGAATATTCTGTATTCTATATGTACCACATTGTAAGGCAGCCAGTATAACATAGTATAACTGGCTGTATGCATGAAACTATCAACATGTTGGAAAAACTCTCCTGCAAAGTCGGACAGATAGACACAGTTGTACTATACTCCTCTGTGTTTCGTCTGTGATCGGCTGAGCACATTGTCGCAATGCTTGACACCTGCATTCACTTAGGCCATTATCACTGGGCTCGATTTACAGTCTGCATTGGGCAATGATAAAAGCTTGTAACATGAGGTCAGATAAAATGCATTTGACCTGTCATAGCAATTGTTGAGCAAAAAACTGCCATATTCTTGAACTGTAGCAGTCACTGAAAAGACATTTTACTAAACATTAGGGAACCTCAAAGTTGTTTTCATGCCGAATCTTGTGATCAGGCGTCTATGTCAGGCGATTCTGATAAGTAAGATAATGATGCCGATTGTTGTACAAATGAGCAGGAAATTGAGTTTTCTCTGAGGTGATCCCTGCACCCTCCAGATAAGGGCCTGTTGAAATGTTACAATAGATAGTGCAGGGTTTTTTAATATTGACTGACTGAAAGAGCATATTCTGCCATACAATATACCCACCCTGTTCATGATTTATGTTGTGTATTTGTGTGATGGCTCACTGGAAAGATCTATATTAAAAATAATATGCTTTCCAAATAAGTGTCATACTTTTGTTAAATAATTTGTTTTAGCATGAACCAGAAGTGCTCTTCCAAATCCTTTTCACAGACGTCTTGTATTATTTCTTTTCAAATCCAGCAAAAGTGGGATATGACATTTTTATTTTATTATCCAGGAATCACTGATTTGGCTTTGTCTGAACAGACTGACTAAAATTCATGGATATGACCAAAGACTGAAAAATGAGATAACTTTTGCTTAATTTTACATCCGATCCAATATTGTATTATTATAACCTAATTAATAACTTCATTTTCAGAAAGAAAACATTTACAAAAGAGGATAATGTCAAACAGGAATACATATGTAAAGGAAATCTTGTTAGTCGAAGCAATGAGGTCTCAGGAGACTGAAGATGCCTTAAGCAGAAGTATTTATTGCAGCTTGATGCATCAAGGAGAATGAAAGATGACAACAGTTCAACAAGTAAAACATCATTCCCAAGTCTGTCTTCCTGAAAAAGGGTGTATATAAGGTCCAGCTTGCGTTATGAAATATGTTATACGAATGTCCTCTTACTATTGGACGGTTGTTAAATGTACAGATTAGTAAATTGACACATGGCTTGCCTAGTGAGGCGTTTATCGAGACTAGGACCTCTGTAGACTTGAGTACACACAGCAGATGTAGTCACACCAAGATAAGCTAGAAATGTGTATTAAATGATTTAAAAAAACCAATGTATTACATTAACCAAATATAATTAAAGCTACCAAATATAATGAAATGAAGGGAAATTACTTCACAACACAGTGTTGAAAAAATACATTCAGGCATTAGGAGTTTTATATTAATTAACTAAAATATAGTAAAAGCATTGCTACAGGGAAAAATGGCACTAAGAAGTTCACCCTAATTTGACTGATTGTATTTATGAGAGTTCGTTTATAGGCTGGAGCCTAAGTATTGGCAACGTAGGAGAGAAGTAAAATTTTAAAATCACTTCTGAGTTTGTGTGTTCCTTTTCACTGCCTTGAAAGTGAAGACTTAATGCTCTTGTCTCTGCATCATGTAGGCAGAAATGTGCTTTAAGTGTCTCTCAAACATTAGACATGGTGTGTCAATGTGTTGGTATAGCTGCACATTGGGGTGTTATCCTGTTATGGCATTATTTTTCTTAAGAGCAAGGCCTCCTGCACAAATTGCAAGCTACAGAAGCAAACATTTTTGCTTTTTTTTTTTTTTAAAACGAATTGGAACAATTTTTGTTTTTTTTGTCAAATATGAATAGATAAATATTCTCCAAACCTTGACAGACTTTTATCATTGTTGTGTGTGTTATGAAAAATTTGGATTAGAGGCTAATGACTTTTCTTTTTTTTCTTTTCAAATCAACAGAAAGGTTTCGAGTTTATAGGTCTTCTTCTGTCCTGTTCTGTTGCTCTAAGTACATAAATCACACCATGCCATGGAGAAAAATACAAATCATATCAGAAATGCTATTTACCCAGAAAGACAACAAATCATTTACTGACTAGGTGGTCATTGTGGTAAAGTGCTTCTGTTTTTCTCCCTTTTGATTCCCATAGTCTCTGCCATTATTGACCACTGTTTGAGAAAACATGTCTGTGACTGAACTGCTTTATTAAGAATCTGGGCAGCTTTTGCCAACCCCTGTGTGTCAGTGGGGGTGGGAATTGATTTTGGATACCAAATTGGGTCATTTTTATCAAGGGCTGTCATCAATATATAATTTAAAAGCATGGCCTGAAGCGAGCATTGCAGGGCTGCTCAATGGAGTTTTACTAGACCCAGGGGAGTAGGCTCCCTGTGCTCCTTGCAGTTAATGCATGCCACCATGTGTGAAGATTTCACCATCACTCTTGATGTATACCCCCCAGAGGAGCAAAGACCTAGCAGAACGTAGGCTTTCACTGCCGTTATTGCAACATTATATGGCACTCGTTCGCTTTTGCAGGGTCAGACAAGAGCATGCATATCTGTATCTATAATGAAAACCCATCTTCCAGGTTTGTTCTCAACATTCCACACATGTTGTTCCTTTTTTGCGATCATAGGAAAATGTGCGCTAATGAATTTCAAAATAATCACAGCTTTATTGCTGTGAACTAGTGTATAAATCATTGTACCGTAGTGTCATGCTGTGTCTCTCAAGTGTTGGTAGGGATGTGGCTTAGTGTTCTGGGGATCTAAATGAGACTCGCCTGTTTTTCTCATCGTGTTGTATTTTGGAATGTGTGTTGAAAGGTTTGTTGAGTGTACACTAGCCAAACCCGACTTCACATCACAAACGGCTTCCTTCGTGTACTACAGACCATATTGAGTTTGTTTACCTCTATGATGTTAATCATGCTGATCTCCTCTAATTTTGTCCTCAGGCTTTATGGAATGAGTTTAATTTAGCAGCCAGCCCTTTATTTCCAAAATAAATCTAACAGGTCCTGACTATGACCTTTCTCTTACATGTTGATGATTTGCATTTTCAACATTTTTTTCTTTTTCTTTTACAGCGCCATGATATGGAGTCATACTGTGTGATCCATATTCAAATGCTATTTAAATCAGTCGCACCGCATTTGCATGTAAAATTGAGGATTTGAAGCCAGGTCGCCTGCATACTGATCAGAGGGACAACCTTCACTAGAGTGAGGGTTGAAATTGCAAATAAACGGTGCAAGGTATTAATAGTTGTCATGACCAGACTGTTCTATATTGCACACTGCCATCAAAGTGTTTTTTTCTATTGTGTAATGAATCTGATATTGTTCTCAACACCTTTTGCTTTCTTCTTAGGAAATGATTTTATTACCCTTATTTAGAGACCCTGCCATAGTGTCACTTTAAATGACAAAATTACTCAGAAGATGGTGGTCATAATAATCGTCAATACAGAAAGACATTAGCAATTAAAGTCTGTGTTTTCTTGGAAGTTTGGTAATACTAAAGTTTATATATATAAACCAATGTAAACAAGACACACTGGGGACATTGCTGTCTTAAAATTAACTAACTGCAAATGTATCCACATAATTAATAGCTAACAAGAAGCAGATGTTTTGATGCTTCATGAAGTTTGTTCATGCTCATTGTATGCACTGGCATAACAGGCCATCAGGCTAACACATTTATTAAATTGTATCTAACAATAAAGATTTTCTTTATATTTTATATTTTAATATTTAATATTTTATTCATTTAAAGTGCATTTATAGCTGCATGCACCTTGGAAGATGATGTGCTGGAAATCCCACTCTGCATCTAAAGTTAATCTTTAACAGAAACAAGATGGTGAAAGCTGGCTAAAGTTAGTTTGCAACATTATCTGAATTATGAAGTAAGGTGTTGGTCCCAGTTTTGCAAAGCAATATTTTGTGCTGTATTTCAGTAAACGGCCACGTTTAACTTCTTATTAACAGTTATTTCTTTTTTCCTACTTAAATGACTTGTTTCAGTTTTGTTAGTAATGGTTATTTAAATGTTTTTTTTGTCCAAAATCTTTTTATATTTAAATGTATTTGTCCTAATTCCATAACCTAAACTCAACATGCAGCCAAGTCAAATTTGATTTGATCCTCTTAAGACCATCTTGAAATGCTACTGCTCATTTGCATCCATTTTTTTTAGTGTCATTATTTTTTCAAAGTTTCTATAGGTCTTTTCTTCTTCTGTGACCAAGATTAAACTGATTTGTCAAGAAAAACAAGGGTGCCAGTTTAATGGTCAACCACATTGCAGGTGTCTTGGTGTCTCAAGTTTTCTTCTTCTTTGCTTTGGCATGGCATACCAGCTGAGACCTGCTCTTTACAGAAAGGTCTGTTTTTATTCCACCAACTGAAGCAGAGGTAAGGAGGGACAGAATCGATTGTTGTGGGCCAAATTGAACCTGTGTCGAGCTGCAGGCTGCCACGAGATAAAGCCTCTGACGCTGTCTGCTGTGTTTATCATCAGGTGGCCTTTTCTGTGTGTGCTATGCTGCGATTTTGATGTGTTAAGTCATAATAGGGGAGCCACCATTCTTTGGAGGGGCTGCCAATAATATCGCAGACAGAGGGAATTATGTTTCATGTCAGCCCATTATTGTGTACAGTACACTTTTTATTTTTTCTATTTTATTTATTTATTTTTTCACCTGAAGAGGCCTCTGCCTCGATTTTCCATCTGGCTTTGCCTTGGCCCATTTGTTGTTCAAATTCAAGTGGCAAAACTTTCAGTGTGATGCTCTTTAAATGGTTTGCATTTTATTTCATTGTGGGTCTCTACTTGTGCACAGAAGGCTTCCTGTCATTATGCTGACCCTGGCTTATTTGAACTTGTGAGCCGTAGACCAAGGAAAGATCTGTCTCTTTAAATGGTAAACATAAAGCCACGCCAGGGTCCTGTTCCATAAAGCAAGTTTACCAAATAAGCCTGGCTGATTTTGGTTAGTCTGACTCATTTTTGCAGTTGATTCGCTTCCATAACATATAGATATATAATATATAGAACATAGTTCAGGCTCACTTACCCTGGCAACATATGCTTGGAAACTAACCTGGTCCAGCGCAGGCTAATTGTTAAGCTAAGCGTTTCTGTAACACTGACCCGACAGAAAAGTAATGATTTTACCACTGACTCTCTGGTGTGCTGCCATATTATTTGACTTTTCTGGTCAATAGCATTCAAAAAAATGTGTAAGATGTTGAATCTCATTCTCAGGTCATCAAATTCCGACACCTTAGGTTTCCCTGGTTGTAAAATACTGATGCTTTGGGTTAGTAGGTTGAGCCGGGCACCAACTCAAAGTGTAGGTATTTGACAACCTGGGAATAAGAATCAATAATCAGCTATCTTAAACATTGCACCTTAAAATTAAATTATATTAATTGTGATAAATCCATAGTTGTTGTTGTTGTTGTTGCTGTTTATTTTTTTCCCCTTTGGGGATTGGGTTTTTAGCCTTCACTTTTTTTTAAAACAGCTAACGAGAGAGAAAAGACAGTAGTTGGCACAGTAGAAGACATGCAGCAAAGGGCCATGGGTTTGGCTCGAACCCACATTGCTCCTGTGGATTTGACCTCAATACATGGAGTGATACTCTATCAGTTGAGCTACGAAGGTGCACCAAACTTTACATTGCATTTTAATTTAGTTGTGCACATTTGATCGATCAGCACTTTCTCACCTGGTTTTGTTTATGGCAGCTGTATTAGCTTTTGGTTTCATGTTTCTAATATTAAGCGCTACTCGGTGACTGTGAACCTCACCGCTCTCTTTGGAATGGAACAGACCCCAAAGCTTGTTTAAATTATTTTCACTCACTCATTGGACCCTGCACAACCAGCAGTACAATAAAACTCCTTTTGTTTTCACCAAAGTAACTTGTGCGCTTCAGAGAACACTTAGTTATCTGCCTTTGTTGAACTAATTACCTCAGACCTGCCACCATGAGACAGTCAGTCCACTAGCGAGTTGCTAGCTGGAATTTCAGTTTCCTATTGAATAACATGTATCCAAATAACAATCATTTTTTTATGACTACAGGGTAAGATGGGTCAGCAGCTTTCAATCTGATTTTTGACACAGATTCACACATTATTGTCTCTCAGTCAGATATACCAATTTTACTATATGCAGTAGATATGCCTTAGTCATCTGGCAGTATTGTAGACACCGCTGCAAAGAGGTTTTTATTGCTACTGACTATGTCCTCCGCCAAGCCTTCTCCCTCCACCAACAGCGATAATTTGCCACTAAGTGTGCTCCTGCGAGTGTCAAACCTTTGCAGAGGGCGCTCACACAGTGAGAATACGCCCCAACAGCACAGTCTATCTCTGCATGTGTGACCCTTGCTTGTGGTTTAGTCTTAAAAATATCTGTTCCAGGATAGACTGTCTAAACAAGACCTCATATTGTGAGCCACCACATACTCAGTGGAGTGTGCTATGTCTGTTACAAAAGTTGTTATCTGGGATGACCAGCAAATTACTGCCCACCTGTTCCCATAGAATGTGGACAATAGCCTTGTGACATGAAATGACAATGACTCCAGTAACTTTATGGGCACATTTAAAGCTTTTTTCTTTCAGGAAGCAAATGATAATCCCCTCTTTCTACCCTTAGGCTATGTTTCCAAGCTGACTTAATCAAGTGCAGAAAAGAATCATACCAGTGTCTCTCAGGCACACAGCATGGATCTCCAGGATGTGTTTAGATGCTAGATGGTACCCAAAGCTAAACCTCCCTTTGTCCTTTCAGAAAGGCTTGGAGGAGAATATTAACTTTTGAGAATCACTTCTTGCAGCTAAAAGCCATATCCAGGGATACTCTGGATTTATCTGTGTGTATGAAGCTGAATGTATATTATTAACCACCTTTCCCCACCCAGGCTCTTCCTCTTGTCTCCCTTCACATACGTGTCTCCGGTCAGCTATGCCAGTGCTCTAACCTTCCAGTTAGCTGCACTTCTACTGTGGATATTACTACATTTTAAACCAAAACCTTCACCACCACACGTTACCACGAATATGACCTGCATTAACCTCGACCTCACTGCCCAGCACGGCGCTAATGTTACAAATTTGTAACGGTCTTGGTATGGTGTTGGCAAGCTAACTACTGGATAGTAATCAAAGTTGCACAGCGTTTCCAAGCAAATGATTTCCTGCAATTCTACCATTTATTATTCACACATACTGAACAACACACACACACACTGGCGAGGATCCCCGAGCAAAACGGGGTTTCGCATAACAACCAAAATTCTAGTGCAAGCGATGCAGTATAAGCACACAAAAAGCAGCAAAAAAAAAGTGTGTGGCATCCAAATTACTACTCGTTATTTAGTTGGCTTCAAAGGAGTCTTAACATTCACACAGTTTCTCTTGACTCATCCGTATTACACCATTAGTCCAACATCGCCCCAGACTCGGAACAGCAACATTAGTCAAGCAACATTCTAACACCTAATTCAACAGGCTAATCTACTAAAAAACATGACTTACAGCTTCCAATTTTGATGTCAGGTCATACACAGCTGTTTTAGATTTATTCTTCTCTCTCTCTCTCTCTGTGTGTGTGTGTGTGTGTGTGTGTGTGTGTGGTTTTAGTTAAATGTGTTGACGTTTCGTCCTTCACTTATGTCTGTATTTCTATGTTTTATGTTTTACATCTTATATTTACTGTATGGCATGCTACACGTTCTCATTATCCTGCCTGTGTTTTAATGTGCTATCTTTCAATTAAAAGCACATTGAGTTTACTTGAAAGGAAATGTGCTATGCAAATAAAATTGCCATTGCCATTCTTGAGCTTGTACTGTTACTGTCCCTTGTTGATAACGCAGTCCAAAATTCACACACTCTTGACCTTCTAAAATCATCAGAGCAGCATGGGAATAAACTACACACACAATTCAGTAGTTTTCCAGTCATTGTTGCCAAAGTCACTTTTCCTTCAAGAAGTTGAAGTGGGTCTTGAGAAGTTTATGTGCTCATAGCCTTGTACTGGCCCTCATCTGGTTAAAAATATCCAGTGGTTTCACTCTTACAAATGTTGAAACCCCACGATCCATTGTTAAAATGCAGTAAAAGCTGTCTTCGGCCTTGTCCACATGTACAGGTGTATTTTTTAAATCAGGGGTTTTCCTACTTTGTTCTTTAAAAAAAAATCCTGTCCACAGAAGCACTGTTCTCAAGAAAATCTTCGTCCACATGAAAACACAAAAAAACGCTGTCAAGAGCATGCCAAATCAACAGGTGGCGATATAACCCTAACTGTAAAGCCATGTTGGCCTATCAGAAACCCGGAAAAAAAGTTATTCTAATTATTATCAGTTCCAGTGAATAGCCAACAGGGATGTTCTGATTAACACATCATTTGGCTATACAGTGAGGACGCCTCTGTTCGTCAACATAGTGGGGGAATAACTGTGTATGTATGTGTAACCGTGTAAAAGGTCTGGTTAGCAATGTTAACACCAGCACTAGTTTGGCTACGTCTGCCATTGCACAAAACCATCTCATGAACAAAATAGATAACGTTGCACACTGAATTCAAACAAAGGAGAAACCCCGGCGCACAGTGTGACGTTACAAGCCAAAAACTTAATTTTTCCTGTTGTACGTAAACACTGAAAACAGATTTTCTGAAAATCTTCACCCTAGACAGAGTTTTCCAAAAGGTCAGTTGTCAGTGACCTAAAACGCAGTTTTCGTGTTGACAAAAGGCAAAGAAAAAGCAGAGTTTTCAAAAATCCCTGTGCACGTGTGGACAAGGCTTTATTTGCTCTTTCACATCTTCATTTAACAATAAGAGACAGCAAGCTGGGCTGAACTTTGAAGTGGAGGATGGTCCCTTAGGTGGAGGTGGTGCTGTGTTACATAGTGACGTAGATAAGGTACCGAAGAAAAGTGTGACATTTTGTTTCAGAATGGGATCCAAAAGGAGACGCGAACACAGGGAGATGATTGAAGTGAAAGTTTGTTGCAAAAGTAGTTAAGCTGTGAGCTGGCAGGTGTCTGGAGATGAAGGCCGTGGAGTCAGGTTGGAGGGTTTGTAACTGACGCTGGAGATCCAGGGAAAGCGAAGACACAAGGGATTGACACTGGCAATCTGTGCACAACAAACAAACATTAGCGCAATGTTTAACACAGGAAGCAAAAGTAAACACTAGAGAGAAGAAATCAGAGGCTAGAGAACACTGAGAAGCCAGAGCGTCATTACCACTAAAGTTGGCAGAACAATCTGGTGACTTGTGGTATTTAAAAAAACAAAACAAAAAACAAAAACAGGGTTCTTATACTGCAGTAGATGAGCCTAATGAGGAACAGGTGTGGAGATCACCAGGTATCAGGACGAGGGGGAAGCCACACCCACTTATTACATGCATGTACACACAAACACATACACAGGCAAGGAAGAGAGGGAGGAGGCACAGAGAAACAACAACAAAAAGGCACAAGAAAAACAAGAGACACGACCAGAGCCGTGGCAGAACAGCTTTACGACTGAGGTATTTCAGGCAGTTCAGAAGCAGTGTTTTCTGTAGTGGAAAACATGTCCCTGTGGTGTGGACTTTGGACTTGTAAATTTGCAGACATTTTACATGCACAAAAAAAGCTATATAACACACAAAAGAGGGAAAAAAGAAATATAATAACAGTGTAATTTTCCTTTCTGTCCATGTTTTCCATGTTGAAGCATGCAATGATAATGTTCTACAGTCAGAGGCTTCTGCTTCAGCTTCACCTACCTAACCACATCCTTTTTGTTGTTGGTGCTTTGTTTTCTTTGTACTCACTGTCCTGAACAGAGACTCTTAAAATCATCAGCCTGAGTTGTACACAGGTATAGGCTTTTGTTGAATGACAAGGTGATCCAAATAACTGACTAAACAGTGTGAAACCACCCCATTACTTTTTATACATGTCTCTTAACCAGGAGCCCTTTTGACTTCATAATGGCTCTTTCTTCATCCTCTCAGAGATCCTCAATCCTCAGATTTATTTCAACTCATATCACACAATATATACTATCAACAGAGTAAATCAAATAATATTGAGAAACATTGCTTAAATGAGGTGTAAAACAGTGACAATACTATATCCCCCATGGTATGTTTTGCAAGCATTTCCCTGTTACTTTGAAGGCTAACATTTTATTTCCTCAGGGACCTATATTCATGGAGTTGTACAGTACATTCAGGGCAATGGCAGCTTTCAGCAAAGCCTAAAGCTGTTGGTTATTACAATAGGCTGATTGGCTGCAAGCTACAACCCCCACTAAGTAATGAAGCTGCCTTGGGCTACAAGATAACAGCACAAACATCCCAGTTCTGTATGTCTTTTGCAGTTTTACCTCCATGTTTTTGGCAGCCCTGTGGCACATAGCACCTGAAACAGTCGATTCTAAACTGGCCCGGGCATCAGAGGCTTTCTCTCTGTCCACAAAGTTTGCAGACACTTTTCTCAGTTTTATTTAATTTGATGAAAAAAAGAGTGGTTCTTGTCACATCCCACTAAAAATAAATAAATCATCACAAGTGCTTCATCCACTTTCACTGCTCGACATATTTTGTCGATAATGGCAATAATAATTTTGAGTGGCCTGGTGTCTTTGGGAGTGGCACAGTGGTGCAGTGGTTAGTATTGCTGCCTTCTGGTTTCAAGTCTGTTGGTTTGCCTTTCACCCATTGTCAGCTGTGTGAGGCTCCAGCCGCCTGTGAGCCTGCAAAGGATACGCAGTTATAGATAAAAGATGCATGGATAATGTCTTTGAGTGACCAAAAACCCCTTTAATGGCTACTGACAGGGTCCAAAATGTACTCTTTTTTTCTCTCTCTCTCATATCTACCAATGGCTGGTAAACAAGAAAATTGCCTGCCAAAATATTTTACATCCAGTCATAAAACTGCAGCTTCACGATTTTCCTTTTAATTACTTTAATAATTTTATGTTGCTCTTAATAATTTTGAGGTTTGGACTGTTGGTTGGACAAAATAAGCATTGCACAGGTGTCACTTTGGGCTCTGGTTCATTGCAACATTATACTCACATACAAGTTATACTTATACTACTTATACTCACATACAAATTTGTGAATTTGTATGGCTGTGGATTTGTGTTATGGCTGACAACCTCACTGTAGTAGTGCTGTTTGCTGTAGTGAATATGGAGGCTTATAATTTATTGCACTCAATGGTCACACTGTTGTTTAAATGTAGTTATGGATGGGTCTTTGAGCTTAAATTGGATTTATGTAAAACACTTTTGTGAAGCTTTATGATATGCTGGCAATTCAACTGAAATTTTGTATGGCCACAAATACATCCACACTTGTCATTCTAACCCCTTCTGTTAGCCTGGGGAAGGAGCAGACTGTCATGTGTCCTCACCAGTTCACATGGAGTCACCAGCTGCTTCTTTTCACTTGTCATTGAGATGTGTTTCAATGTTTAAATATGCTTGTTTTTATTTATTTGCGTGTTTGTACTGTATGTATGTATGCACCTACGTATACACACACACGTATACCTACATCACAGCCTTAACTGCCATAGTGCCTTTCAGGTGTGTGCGTATTAATTAATGTCATACATTAATTAATGCGTGAGCTTGATTGTCTCATATTCTTCCTGTAAAAGCCAATCAATTTCTCTGTTTTCACCCATCTATGTTTCTATGTGTTTTGGCCACGCCACATAGATCACAGTCTTGGATTGCTGCCAATGGTTTATACAGCTACTCTGAGGTTGCATATATTGGGGAAGGGGGGCGTGAAAACAAGAAACCCATCCAGTTAATTCAGCTCCCAGCTCAGAAGTCTCATTACACTGCTGATGAGTTTAAGGATTGCCAGAGGTGAAAAGAGGCTGTGCTTATGGCTCAGCAATTGTGCTTATCAAGTCTTCTTGTCTCATGTGGATGGAAAACAAAAGACTTTTCAGTCAAATTAATACTGAGCACAATCTTGTTTAAATATTGCATGATAGTACATTTATTTAAAGATATGTTTCTGAGGAGATGTGATGTCTTTATATGGCGGCTGCTAAATAAAGACATACATGGTTGGTGGAAAAATCGACCTGACCTTGGTATGAATCTCCCCGCATCTGTATATTATTGTTATATAGGAACACTGTCAATCCTAATTCAGGCAGTTACATGTAGGCCACAGCAAAGCTACAAGCAGAAGGGGAAGTTAAAGGAGATAATACTGCAATTCTGCACATTAAATATTCATATCTTGCATATAAAGTGGGGTTTGCATCACAGGGTCGCAGGTTGACTTGTGATGATTGCTATGGAGACTGCTGGATAATGTCTTTGAATAGCTGTAAATGTTTTATTGAATTCTTATGCAGCAAGTCACCGAGTTTCAAGAAGTTTGCGAAAAATGTGATGTTTGACACTGCAAACGTCACATTTTCAAACACATAGTCAGGTTACAGGTGTTGCAGGCTCACACACCTGCTGGCAAATGGTTGATGCCCAGTACTACACCTGGACATTTAGAAATAACATAACCATATCTGTGTAAACACTCAGACAGACTACCGTTGGAATGATGACCAGAATCATTTTGGTATAATTTGGATGTATTTGAAAGAGAAAATATTCTGTATACGTTAATTATTTCTTTCAGTTCCTGAACAGTCATATGTATTGTTATCAGTGTGTTTATGATCCAGTACTGTTTTCTCAGTTTGATACCTTGAATGCACATATATGAGTTGCACCCATCCACATCTTTTTAAGGCATTCAGTTACCTTCCTATCCCCTAAGATAAAACCTAGTATATGCTGAAGGAATGTGACCTACCATCTGACAGATGCCTCCTCAGTATGACTGGTCTGCTTAAAACCAATCAAGAAGAGCCTGGCTGTCTTTTCACCTCCAGTGAATACGTAATTTCCATCTAAATCTCATCAATAATCAGGGATGGCGATGGCAGCAATTGGCATGATTGCCAGAGTTCACAGAGCAATACTTGAAAAAACCTAAAGGATTGCTTTCTCTATGAATTGATGGTGTAAATCAAACAGAGTGAGTAAGGGCCGACATTCCCCATTGGTGTGGTCACTTGGGACCCATGACCTGAGATGTACAGTAAGCAGTATGGATAGGAATTCTAATTTTCCTTCAGATGCAAGCAATGACTAATTGTGTATTTTAAAAAAAACTCTAGGAAGTCATCTTATGTTGGTGTTGAAAATATTTGCAGTGCAGTCGTATTGGAGCCCTATTTTCTGTGACTGAAGACATACACTCCTTTAACCCTTTATAGAGCACTCATTGAAATACTTGGAAATTCAAAATTTCAACCCTAGAGGAGGATATTAGAGGATATTGCAAGTTGCAAACTTATTATATTACAATGATATAAATATATAATATTTATATTCTATATATTATTATGTTATTACAACACTGAAGTTACCAAAATATGGTTTCTCGCCCGATAAAGGGTTAAAAGGAATAGTTTTGGGGAAACATGCTTATTATTATTTATTTATTTTATTTTTTTCAAAGATCAATAATGGGTCATTGTCTGTTTAGTATACAGCGGGAGCCAAGAGATGGTTAGCTTAAAGTCTGGAAATGGAATGAACAGATTCAAATCTCAAAGTCTATAAACACATTTCCCCAAATGTCAAATTATTTCTTTATGATTCAAAATAAAATCTGCTGCGGTTCAAAATCACCATCAAAACGAAACACTGATGTAGTCCTAAACAAAGACATAATGTGGATAACCTCAGAATCCAAGTTAATCCTTTTCAAAAAAAGGAAACCTCCATTCAGATGTTTTATTAGAATCATATGTGTTGATTAGGGGAACAAATATGGCTTCATTGCTTCATCAACAAAAGGAAGAGAGTAAAGTAAACCTAGTGTTTGAGTTATCCCCCACCCTCACTTTCTTTTCATGAGAGAGTGAGGGTGGTAATGACTGCACGACCACACATGTGCAGACGATTAAGCATTATACATTTCTGAGAATTTCAGAAATAGGCTCAGCAAATGAAATAGCTTATCATTATTGTAAATTCAGAAATATGTCTATAGGAGATCAATAAAATATACCTCTCAGCTTTTTAGGATATAACTAATCCAAATATAATGTCTATATTTGCCACATTACATACTGACAACACAATTATAAATAATGGAGCCCATCATGTAGTGTGTATGTATTATATTTAAATATTCACAATGTCATGGAGTGGTATTACGGAATTGTATTACTGAAATTATAAAGCAGTAGTTTCAGTCAGTCAGTCATTTCTTTACATCAGACCATCATATTGCATTCATAATTTATCTAAACATTGTCATTGCTTATTTCCATCACCACTTGAAAGATATTGACAAACAAACCATCCCATTCAGATTACTGTACATGAAGGATTTCAGTCTTATTTAGGAACTGTATACGAATGGTAAAACTCACCTGCCTTACCCAGAAAAAAATATTAACTTTAGATTTATTTAAATATGACTGCCAAGTGTTTCTCCTCTCTGGCAACAGTATCTCTTACAGAGGGAGCTCTTGAGCTTCAAATGAAAACATAACAGAAACCCAAATGACAGGAGGGGAAGGACAGAGTCTGAGAAAAGAAGAAAACAAAGAGTTCGTGAGACAGGATGAGGGAGAGATAGAATGAAAAAACTCAGCAAAATGTTTTGGAACTGAATGTGTAAGAGAGAAAGAATGAAGACATAACAATCGAGGCATGTACTGTACCTCTCTTAGTCTCAGTGAGTTGATGTTGATGCAGTTAATGAAACCCCACTGTCAGTGCCCCACTGAGATTACTCAAAAATGTAGAGATCTCAGAAGTGAATTGCATAACCGTGACAAATAATGTTACCTTTAAAACATAAAGTTTTAATTAACCTTGCTGGTTGGTGCTTTTATTCTCATATTTTTATGATGTCAGCTTTTTATCTGTCTTTCATATTGATGCTTTTACCTTGTAGCACTTTGAGATTTGTTTCAAATGTAAAGTGCGTTACAAATAAAATGTATTGTTATTATTATTATTATTAAGTTGCCTAAAGTTCAAATAGCAGTGATTGGGGCTGTATCAATTAAATGCAGCAAATCTCTCAGCCAAGTCTTAAGGATTGGCTTACTGAACGGAAGTATATCTTATTTTGTAATCTTATTTTGTACAGAAGTGTAACTTAATGAAGGTCAAGGTCAGGCAAAGCAAATCAGTCAAAGTATTTTTAAGCAAAGCTACATTTTAATAAGGTTAATGTTGTTGTCTCAAATTAAATTTTAAATAAATCACACAATAATCTCAAACTTTGTCTTACATACAAGAAGCGTGACACTGTTGTCAATAATACAATCTTGTACATCTAGAAATGAGACCTCTTATATGTTTTAATTGCTCTTATAAAGACCCAGGAAACACTGCACTTTATGCAACCACATTTTATCTGCTCTTCGAGAGATACTGTATTCCACACAGCGTATTTTTAACTCTTGTAGTCTATTATTACATAAGCTAACACATAAATGAAGAAAATGGCATGACAAATAAATTTAGATCTAAACTTTTAATTTCAGAGCAATAATACTCATTTATGTTTGATATGTGATTCCAAAGGTGTCAGATTAAATTGGCGTGTGTGTGTGTGTGTGTGTGCCCCCTTGGACTTGCTTACACCCTGGTAATGGCTGCTTGCAGCTGCATATTACATAATGTTGCTATACTTAATTTTAAATATTTAAAAGCTATGTTTTTGTTTTGCTTTACTTAACAAGTGCTTGCATTTTGCAGATCCCAGGAAAGTCAATAAGTCAAGTAAGGTTTTAGGTCTGTTGGATCTAGAAATGTCAAGTGAAGCGTGTCCCTTAGAGGTGTCAGGTGAAATAGCCTCTGCTATGTGATAAGGTGCAACTTTGAAGTTGTGAATGAGGTTAGAGGCATAAGTCAACCTCTGCAGGCTATTATGTCTGCCACACCCCCATCGCTGAGCATCTCTTCTGTCTGTTGCACTCACATTCATGTCCTTTGCCTCCTCCAGAATCTTCTTGCTCCACTGAATGTACTGGTTTGGAGTCTTTAATGTTACATGTTTGCTACGTATTATGTTGAAATTATATCCGTGTGTATTTACTTGTTCAGTTGAAGTTTATGTCTGCAAGACTCTTGAGCATTAAGGTAGAGTACAATAATTAATTATGAAATAAAAACAATTTTATCAGTTATTTAGTCACTTAGCAGTCATTAGCACACTGTAATTAATTAATTGCTGTACTAGGAACTGTGGCTTTCACAAAGTTACCTGAGACTATACATCTGTTATTTTACCTTCTTGAGGACAGAGCTTTTTCTCTTAAAAATAACCTTGAGCTCCATCTACTTGTCTTGATCGCGCGCTCATTTTAACAACCCAGTGCAAACATGCGTGAAGACAGACACCACACACTTGGCACCTTGGGCTATGGTCACTCATCTCCAATCTTTCATGCACAGAATGGCTTACCTTTAAAAAAAAAAAAAAAAAAAAAAGGCTCTGCAACCACCCACTTATACACTCTTAACTCTTACCCTTCTGTTATTTGCGTGACATTAGAAACACATCATAAAAATATCACAGAAAAATATATCTTGGCAAAGAGAAATGACCATCTTCAAGTAAGTGCCTGGCAAGCATTTAGATGGTGGATTGTCAGGAGAGAGGAGGTAAACCGTTGCACACCTGTGAGTTCCTTATTCTTTTTATTGGGCAGGGACTCACATATAGCACCACTACATTGCCCTTTCCTTTCCTTACTTCCGGGTTTATTGTCATCATCCCAGGTCAATGTCCACATTTTCCCATGCATCGATATATATTGCAATTGGCTCCATTTGTAATTTCTTCATAGATTTGGTATTGGGCTGTGGTTCTGATGGCTGCCGAAAGCAATTAAGTCTCACAGACATGACCCCTATTGTAAACAAAGCCTCCTTCCAGAGTGTAGTTCCCATAGTTCCCATGTCATGTTTTGTTCTCCTTGGGTTGGTGCCCATGTACTCCTCTCCTTCCCATTATGGATGTTGCAGTTTTAGAATATTGGATGAGCGAAAAGTAATTATAATAGCTTTTCTTTTTTCAACATATTTTTTATAGATACCAGTGCACTTTACACTGCATTAAAGATATGCTATAGTCTGCTATAGCTGTAATAATGAATGCTACAATAATTAATACAATAGCACTGCTAGTGTGCCATAACTAATATATGTATTCTGGTGTGGTATGAAAGAATGTAACACAAGCGATTTCATCAGTTGTCACTCAAATTCTATCCCTACACATTAAATTATATATAATAATTTCCTCCTTAATATTAATTTCATCTTGATTTATTAAAAAGACTTGAGTATTTGATCATTGCTGCATTAGGCATTTGCAGGTTAAGCATTACACATTTAAACCATATGGTTTTGCTCTTGGAGGGGGCATCAGCTCTAATCAGTGACCAAATCCTTCATTACGGTAACAGTTATTTGGAGGGTTTAAGGAAAATGCAAATTAAAATGGGAACTAGAGCAAAAGTAAAAAGGATTTACCATTTTATTTGCACGCAATTAGTGCATCATTCATGGGAAATTGCAATTGTGATTGTCTGTGCATAGTGTGGATTTGTGTCCTCTGAGTAAAATTAATTACAACATTGTCCAATTTCTGGTATGATGTAACAATATAATTTGTCTATTTGTGTGTAATTATTTATAACACAAAATAACTAGTGCATTGATTTATTTTCAAATAGAAAAGCAACTTAATTTTCTTCTACAAAAGTACAGTCCTGAAAACGAAAACAGGCTGATAAACTGTACCATAATGTTTAAAGTTAATACCTTGCCACAAGATTTTCTCTACTTCCTTTGTTTATGTTGTCCATTAAATTTCCTAATTTGCCACTTTCTCCTGCCTGCTGTTTTTAACATCACATGATACGAGGTAATCAGAAAGAACAATGCGACTGCTTTGTCATAGCAACAATATTACTTTCACTCCTGCAACTGGAGCTGTGCTTTGATTCCTGCTGAAAGGGGAACACATAGAGTTGTGTTTAACCTTCTGTCTTTTTCCTCTGCTGTACCCTAGTCTGCCTCCACTTCATCTCCTATCCACTTTCAGGTGCCACTCTCAGCGTAATGAAAAAACACAAAGCATGATTTTTATTTGGAAAAAATATAATTCAGTGTTATTTTTGATTGGGCATTTGAAATAACTCTAATCGTGATAATATTACAAATCTAATTAAATAATTTCAAAGTGTTCTTAAATATACAGAAGATTCATCATTATCTTGGTATCATCCCTGCTGATCAGTAACCAGTTTTACCCTGATTTGATGAGTAGGCCTTTTGGTAGACATTATGCACATCTAGTCATGTGTAGAGACTATACAATGTCGTCCTCTATTTACACATTATGTTATATTATACAGAGATGCTGTGAGAGGAGGTTCTGAGGATAAGATAACAAGCTAGGGTAAGATTACTTCTTCCAGGTTTTTAAAGGTTTTAACATCTATAGTCTTTAAAGCTTGAAAGAGTTTTTATATATGATTGAAGTGCTGATATTATAATGGCCACACACCCGTCAGAGAAACATACTTAATGTATCTGTATAGAAATAGAAACACAAACTTACTCAGATAATAATGGTATATCCATTTATTGCTGAATTTTTAGCCACACTGCCATGTGGCTCTGGGGATGGTAAGTTTGGTTGGTTGGTCGGTCGGTTGGTCGGTCCACCACTTTGGTCCATACTGAAATATTTCAACAACTATTAATGCATTTTTTACAGAATCTTGGAAAGACTTTTGTATTCTCATAGTCTAGTTTTTCCTTACTTTTCATTTGTACATGTCTTCATTGAAATAATTGCAGTCATTATGGCTTCCATTTACAACAATATATTTAGGTCCTGATGTTTCAATCAACCATGTTCTCCTTACCCACACTCATCTGCCAATATTAACGTGCCAGTTTAACGTCCGTATGGACCCCAAAATTTTAGGTGGTCAACCAACACACTTAGGTACCGTATGTTAAATTCATAGCTATTATCACATTTTTCACAGCTATTAAACAGACCAGCCTGAAAAAAGATGTCTATATATTTTTACGTACCCAGTGCTTCTACTGTCCCTGTTAATGAATCTCCTCTGTGTGTCTGTTTGTTTTCCTCTCCTCTTCATCTCCCTTTCTACACACCCGCGGACATACACTTACTTGGCTAAGGTGATGAATGCATTTATGAATGAACTTCTCCTTTGATTTTATGTTGCATTTGTCTTTGTTTTCACAAGTGTTTAAATTATTTAAAACTTGATCTTTTATTCTATGTCGGCAGCAACATTAAAAATAAATCACAATTTCCTTTGTAACCTTTGGCAGTATTGCAAGAGCAATGCATGAAACATCTGTATTATTTGTCTATAAATCAAAATGTAAATTACCCCCTTCTACAAATGACTCCATATAAACTTGACATCTTCACATTATAGCAGTTGATTTGATGTTTTGAGCCACACAGTATTTTTCCCAGGCAGTTTATTTGATAGAAACGGGAAAGCTTAATGAAATACTTTTTGTCTGTCTCTTGTTCATAGAAATGAGTAACGCATCAAGGGCCAGTATTGCAGTGCTCATATCAGTAACTGAAGGATGTTGAGTGTGTGATGTGATGTTGTGTGCAATTCACAGACAGGATAAAAAGATGACTATATATATATATATATATATATATAT
>JBBPCS010000204.1:9981588-9993503 GCA_037974645.1 Hollardia meadi | reverse complement strand
TGTGTGTGTGTGTGTGTGTGTGTGTGTGTGTGTGTGTGTGTGTGTGTGTGTGTGTGTGTGTGTGTGTGTGTGTCGATTTGTTAGATCTAAGCAACAATCTGTCTTGGAGAAACCAGCCTTTGGCCCATTTTTCTTGTATTGTACTCACTTACTTGAGATGACTAGCAGTATCTATCATATTGACACATTCCTTGACAAAGTCCTGCCAACATGAAGAAGCAGCGGTTTCTCACCAATACAGATTTACAGTAGTTATTGATACCTGTTGTTAAAGAGAAAGCCTCAAGTCCAGGGATCCTACAAAGCTCACACACCTACCAGTGCCAGTTTTTCACAACAACTTAATCCGCCCACACAGGGTCAGCCCAGAAACACTCTGTCCTGGGCCCTGGGGCTACTCTCTAATACCACCTTTCTGGCTTAAAAATTGACGGATGCATTTTTACAGGCACCACCTTTTTGTTGTTCTCAGAGACTTCATTCTGATTTAGTTCACACTTTAAAGGGAGATGTTCGCTACGATCTGTTTATGGATGGCATTTGTCAAACAGCAACAGTTGGAGACTGTTCGCTTCAGGCTACATTTGTGTAGAGGTGTACCCAGCTTTCTCTTGTATCTGCACCAGGTACTTAAGGTTAAACAAATGGCTGTTAGTGAAACAATTGTTCTACTTATCAGGCTGCTGAGGTTATACCACAGAAACATCCCCTGTTAAAGGCTTGTTTTGTCTGGAGAAACACTGTTTGGAGAGGTTATCCCACTTTAGTAGGCCTACACCTTTTATGTGTTTGAATAAGAAGTAAGTCAGATTATTTACAGAACCATCATGTTTATTTCTGCATGTTTGTGTTTAGGAAAACTGGGTTAAAAGATGCTGGTGGCACTTTAAGAAGCTACTTATAATATTTTAAAGCAGAAATACACAAACACCCTCCTCCCTTGCTACACTCACACACATAAGCTCTCTCTTAATCACCACCTTCTGTCAACCCCCCCAACGCCAACCCGAGTGTTTTCCTCCACTAATGAAATGCACTGTAAACTATGTGGCCAATTAACTGAAGCACAGATAAACCATGGAGCCTTTTAATTATCCAAAATTCAAAATTAACCAAGCCAGTGTAGTAGAGGTGTTCAAACCAGAGCCTTTCCCTGCCTGAGATCTGTTTCTGTATCTCTTACCTCAGTGAAAATGTCCAGACTCGGATAAAGCAGCAGAAAACTGCAATCACTACAACAAATAGTCATCTTTCATGTTGCATTCTGTATGTCAGAGGAGATATTTTGATTTTAATTAACACATTTTAATAGGTGTGTGTCTGAAAAAAACATTTGCTAAAATAAAAATTTTAATTCTAATTATGCAAAGAAAAAGCACAGAATGTAATGAGAAAAAAGAAACGTTGCAGTGATTATGTTGCTGTCTTTTCAGGACTTTCATTTTTTTATTTACTCAATGCTGTCTCATTATCTTTGATGACAAACAGACTATGAAATGTGCCACATTTATATAGGGATTTTAATTACCTTAAGTAAGGCATGAACAGGCATGGTTGCAGAGTGAGACAATGAATTTACTTTCAAAAGTATAATAATGCCATGACTAGCATTTGTATTGAATTGAATCTAATGTATGGCAAGGAAAAGCAAGCAAATAGTCCCAAATAGTTAAGAATAGTGAAGAAGGTGGAACCATCTATCTAATCATCATCTGACATCTTTCTTTGATAAGTTACAAAAAAAAAAAAAAAAAATTAAATTAGTGGCCAATCAAGTAATTGACAAATAATTTCAGCTTATGTATAGACTTAAACATATGGCTTTTTAACCTGATGGCACTTGAAGGTAAGGATATGAAGAAATTTACTGTATTGCAGTTCAACACATAATGCCTCTACTTTTGACATATTCAAAGTTCATAGAGTTCTTTGAATTTCAGACAGAACCACATAAGACACACATCAGCCATATGATACTCTGATGAAGCCAAAAGCGACAGACTTTACAGATATACTGCTTTATGTCAACAAAAAATATCATGTTTCCATTCACTTGTCTATCCCGCCGTCTTCACTGCCAGATGGAACAGACCATTTTGGTGCCCTCTGGTCATGTGAGTGAATTCCCTGGGGGTTTGCCAATCAGTATCTTTTTAGTCGGCTATACTCGCCCTGATGTGGCAGGTCCATTAACCAGTAGAGTAAGCTCACTGACAGCCCACACAGACTTTAGCTCTCTGGGGCATGTGGGGTCTGGATCTGGAATACAGGGGGTGCACCCATGATGTAGACTGAATCTACCCTTTTGCTCTGGAGTGAACAACTGTCATATTCCGCTGATAAAACCTCCACGCCCTGACAGTCTTGAAGGGTGTCCTTTGGGAACTGTTGTGTTCTGTTGGGATTCAGGGTTGCTTACCTACAATCTATAATCCTACATTATACATCTACTAAATACATACTGATGGTTGTTGTCTATACAGGGGTAAGTACTTATATGCAGTACACACATTGTATATGAATAAGGTTCCAATGTATGTAACAGGCTATTCGTGTTTTGAATAGAAAATTGCTTAGCTAATCTGTTTTCTCTTCTTGTCCCCTATGGGCCATGGGCTAAGGTCTCCACTGATTATTACTGCACTACAGAAAGTCAGGCTAAGGACCCAGTGGCAAAAGCACAAATCTGTACCTCATTACTTCCCCAAAAGGCCTGGGCTTAGTGCAGGGTAATAGACAGAGGCCCAGCCGCTCTCATTTGTCATGGGCTCCTGGGTTTGATGCAAAGCCTCCCTTGAGCACTTGTTGCTGAGCTCTAATCCTGCAGTAGACACCAGCCATGCTCCTCTGCTTAGCCATCCCCACTCTCCAGCGTCATGGCTCATGATTTCACTTTCATTTGATGTTTTAATGAAATCCCTGAGACTCAGTTGAATGACGGGCCCATTGTTGGCAAATTATTCTATCAAAAGCAAGTGGAAGAGAAACGTGACTGGAGTTATTTGTCTGGTAAATATGAGCCACCAAGTGCTTACAGTGTTTTTCAGCATGTGAATGCATAATAGAAGATGACTTAAACGACGCAG
Organism: Hollardia meadi; assembly: GCA_037974645.1. Classification (NCBI taxonomy): domain Eukaryota; kingdom Metazoa; phylum Chordata; class Actinopteri; order Tetraodontiformes; family Triacanthodidae; genus Hollardia; species Hollardia meadi. The sequence continues at coordinate 9,990,417 of JBBPCS010000204.1, read as the reverse complement.
GTTGACTCACAGGAAAATATAGACAAAATAGCAGACACTTAACGGTTGACATTTATTCTTGTGCAGGTAGTACCACTCTTTATTTTGTCGTATTGCAAAAAGTGCTGTAGGGCAGGGCCTTAAAGGCTGGGGAAAGGTCGTTAATGAAAAGGCCTGGGTATCATTAGCTAAAGTTGCTGTGTATGCCAGTTGAAAGCCTCTCTAAAATGTATATCAAAATATTGCCCAAACACTTCCTGTCCTTTCCCCACAGTAATGTTATTCCTTTCTTGCTGATGCTGTCAAGGGAATACCATGTTGCTCTGCTGTTTGCTACTGGGCTCTCTGTTGATTTCTAATTTTTCTCCGTGGTGGCAATACTTCCTTTCCCCCCGATTGTACCTAGTAATCACTGTGTCGGCGTGACTGCGGGCCATCTCCTGTAGTCTGCTCACATATGTGGCCCCACAAGTGATTAGCTAAACGTATTGACTGCAGTTGCACACTTTGGAGAAATTAGACGCTTCATTATGCAAATAAAGTGCACTACTTCCCTCACTTTTGCTAATTGATTATAAGATACCATATGGTCAACATTACACTTGATTCCTTCACAAAGATTTGGCCTTCAACATTTTAAGCTGTGCACTTTGTGAATAAATGAATGACGGCAAATAACACGGTGCACCACTTGCACGGTATGTCACTGTTCGCTCAGTTCTGCAAATTTGAGGCACAATAGAAATGTTAGAGGAGAAAGAGATCTCTAATTAAAATGAATCCATGACAGTCAGAAACACTAACAGATACAAACGGCAATCTGATGGTAGTCAACAGGGGATTCTGCATTAATTGGCAAAATGAGGCTCATCAATCACACAGAGGGGGAATGCTGCACAGAAAGTATCCTGTCAGAGTCACCCACTGTCGGGGGAGCAGCAGGAAACGTGTCTCAGGGACAGAGTCATGTAGAGAAAGAACAGCTTCTCTCTCTCTCGCTCTCTCTCTCTCTCCCTCGCTCTCTCTCGACTCTCTTCTCACCACATGTGGCTCTCAGTAGACATCGCTGCGACTCATTCTGACAGGCTTTGTTTTTCCTTGTTGCATTTCAAATAGGGATTGGCTGGCATTCACTGCCAGTCAAGGCTGAGACAGAATAGTCAAAACACTGTTGAATTTCAGCTTTTAGAGGATATTCTGTGCTGAGAGTCTTGTAATTCTAAACGCCTGCTCTTTAAGCACTCTTGGAAATACTGGTACTGATGTTTTTCTATTCAGGAGACCTTGATAATTTTTTTAGAATAAAATAACTATATATTTTTCTAATACTGACAACTCGGGGTGTGAATCCTTGGGAATCTCACAATTAGATTAGAGTGTATTTACTGAAGTACTGCACTTGGGTAAAATCTTTAGGTACTTGAGTGTTTCCATTTTCTGTTCCTCTACTATTCAGAGGCAAGTATTGTACTTTTTAATTCCCTACATTTATTTGATAACTTTAGTTACTTGTCAGATCTAGTTTAATAATGAAAAATATATTCAACAAATAAATGAAGATGTAATATTATAGATTAGGATAAAACTTTATTGATCCCACAAGGAAAATTCACAAGCTACCCAGCAGATAAACTATATCAAGTTAAACCACCTTTATCAACTTCAACATTAAAGTGATGAACACATTAATGCTTCACTAATTATAAGAAGATAATATACATTATTCTGAAATATGCCATTCTGCATAATGAGTACTTTTACTTTTGGTACTTTAACGACACTTTGACACTAATACTTTTGTATGTTTACTTGTATCAGACTATATCTTCACGGTGGTATTGCTACTTTTACTGATCTGAGTACTTCCTCTACCTCTCACTGAAATACAAGATGAAACACAACTGGCAATTATCAGAAATGATCAACAGCCTTTTCGTTTTAAAAAGTTAACAGCATTAATTCATGAAATAATTATTTTGAAAGCATCTTATAGTCATGTCTGTATGTGAATAACTAAATGAGGAGGAGGCGGACTGCTCTACTGTGTTGTTAGTAACGTTATGTCTCCAGCAGTGGAGAGCGTTGTTAGCTCCGGGGAAGCCCTCGTCAAGACAAGACGGTTAGCAGGCGCAGGGTTTCTCAGGTAAAACAGAATGAGCGAGTCATTTTCTTTACCACAGAGTTGGTTTAACTTGTTTAATGCTGCAGTGTCTGTTGGTCATTTGTTACCTCTGATCGCGGCTCTGCTGAGTTAAAGTTAAACTCTGCGTGACGACGTAGAAAGTACTCACAATAAACTTCATGTTAGTTTCACAAAGGTGATTATCATTAAAATAAAAACATGCTTGTGACTGCTGCCTTTTGGTGATGAATTACAAGATAACTGTAGCATGTGCGCACTGTAGACTGTCCGGGTGATGCACTGCTGTCACAGTTAACCCTAACCCTCCGCCTTTTTGTTCCATCATGTCATAAACTAACATTTAGAAAATCAATTTTTCACACATTTGAATCGATTATGAATCGTGGAAGATAAGAATCGAGATTCTTATGGTAATCGATTTTTTTGTAACCACCCTACTGACAACCCAAGTCGTAATTGGCAGGAATGATTGACTATTTGTTCTATGCTATGAAACAGTCAAAGATCATCATGACATTCAAGCAATGTATGAACTTTGTATGAACCTAGCAAAGATAGTAGTATCCTTGTTTTCCTGGTGAGCAATGTGTTCCAATGATTAAGCAAGCCAGGCAAATTCCAGGGCACATAATATGCCACCGTTGCCTACAGTTCAATAAATATACCCAGGAAATAATTGACCATTTTTCAGTTGCACCAATGAATGGACTGCTCCTAGTTTCTATGTAACTCGGTTGGTGTAGGGCAATCACAGGCAAAGCGAGAATATCAATTGTGATATTGTTATTGGTCTGTATTGCGTCTGTGCTTCATTTGCACATCTAATTTTTGTTACAATATGTATATATATGGTACACACTACTATCACTGACTTGGCACAGAAACAATAATATTGTGTGCACACACTCTTTCATTCACAGTTGCATTGTATGTGTTGTATGTTGACCTTAATCCCATTCAAGTGCATCAAAGCAGTGATATATCAGCCATGTCACAGCAAATGGAGCATTTACAACAGTCTTTATAGCTGTCACCAACAGGACTAATATACTGAGAGTCAAAACAACAGTCATGTCTGTGTGGGTTTTTATTGACAATTAACCTCAAATTAGCAGCTGGTACAGACAGAGTGACCTCCAGAAGTGCTAGTGGATGTCATAATGATGGCTTTTCCATGAACATGATTACAAGAGATGAGCCAGTTTACCGTGAAGAAGGACCCCCGACTTGACACTTACGGTGACAGACAGAGAGAGGCCTTTAAAGCGTAACTAACTTATTTCTTAACCTTGACAATATTTTCTCAATTATTTGTGTCTAAGTGACTATTGGGGACAACACGTTTTTTGAAATTGGTCCAGTACTGAGCGAGACTGCTGCAAAACATTCTGCAAAGTAATTCCCAGCTGTCCTTCGTAAAGTAATTTTTTCCACTGACTGATTGTCAGCTCAGATTGTTATCATTAGTGTCTGACAACATTGTGCAAAGGACCATACAGAGATAAACTTTTTAGTTACATAATATATATTCCATTTGTTTAACCAGAAAAAGCTGATATCGCTCTTGCTAACACCACCAGAGTCTATTTGTAGAAACGGTTTTAACACCATTTTAATGGCAGAAAATACTGAGCCTCTCTGGGGTCAGCTAAGAAAAAAAACAAAAAAAGTCTTGGCTAAATTGGTACTCTGTGCGTTAGGTTTACAAAGTGTGCCCACGTTTTAGGAATCTATGTACACAGTTACATAAAGCATGCACACAGAATTTCTATGTAGGCCAATTCATGCCTCCACATCGGCAAGAGCCATAGCTGGAGGAATTATATTTTCAGGTTGTCGTCCGTGCATTTGTCTGTCCCATTCGTGTGAATGTCTCACGATCACCTTGAAGGAATTTCTTCAAATTTGCCACAATCATTCACTTGGACCCAAAGATAAATTTTGGTGGTCAGAGGTCAAAGGTTAAGGTCACTGTGACCTATTAAACAAATATTTAGTCATAACCCAATAATTCATATGCTAATTATGACAACATTTCACACAAATGTCTAACAGGATAAAATGATGACATTTTTTTATCCAAAAGGTCTAAGGTCAACTAAAGTGTGACATCTGCATTTTATTCAACACCATAACTCAGTTCTTGCTCTGGTCATGTAAGTTAGACACTAAACCATGAGAAAATAGGAAAAAATACCAAAGTTACCCTTTAACATGTAGCTGTTAGCTGCAATAGCAGTAACAAAAACAAAATGGATTAGAAACATTTTTCTCAGTGTCACACACACACACACACACACACACAGAGGGAGACAGAGAGAGAGAGAGAGAGAGAGAGAGACTGTTTAGTGTTGGTGGGCGTGAGCGCTGTCATTCAACAGCAACAGGGAAATGTGAGACATATCTGCACCTGAACCAGCAGCTGACCTTGAATTGTCTTTCTGTGATGAAGACTTATGTTTGATCCCAGGGCTTTTTTCCTTGATGCCTTGCAGCTTTCCATCCCAACTGAGAACATGGGCATTTACTGTATCTCTTTCTCTGTTGCTCTCCTTTATTTATTTATTTATTTTTGCTACGCCATTACTTCATGCAGGGTAATCATGCAGGTGGAAAGAACATACAGTTGTTCTAAAAATGCATTCCTTGTGCTTTCAAAATTACTCGATAATAAGGATAAAAGTACATAAGTCAATTTTTCTCTTTATCCAAAATCTTTGCAGACTGGAGTACTCCAAAAAAAGTAGATTTATATTGCAAAAGCATTGACTTCCCTCTACCCACTTGGTGTGTCTTTGGTTGTTATTCTGTCTACCATGAAAAAGAAAACATTTCTTATTTCTATAAATAACATCACACTTTTCAGTACTTCTGTGCACCAGTGTGCACTGACAGGGTATAACCAGAATTCTGAAATAGAACACACCCTTAAATTCTTAAATTCATGGTTAAATTTGACTACTTATAGTAGAAGTAGTAAGAAAAATATAATAGTTATAACTGTAATATAATTGTATCATTTTATTTTCCTTTGAGGATCATACCCATATCTTAGACCATCACATAACTGCATAACATAAACCTAGAGCAAAAGTATCCATTTAACAAAGAAATCCCTTGGTGTCTGCTCCTTGGTGTCATGGCAACTTAATTACATTTTGTATAGGAATAAGTTATTTTGCTTCAGGGTTCAGGGGTCACTCTCCCATTCATTTGCATCTGCATAGGCAATGTTACTTCCAGTTGTGGCATATGAGGTCTGAATGGAGAGGTCAATTCATCAGTGCAAACGATCAGCAATATCATGTGATCATATCTGCTCCTTCAATCATAAGTCATTCATGTGCATATAAAGTACAGATGTCTACAACTCCCAACCCTGATACCCTTGATATCCAGCCACTATACTCTTAATATTCTGTCGCACGCTAAGTTTCTCTAACAGTGTGCTGAAAATAATGATTGTGCTCGAACGAAATATGACAACACATTTTAAATCAGTTCACAACTGTTGTGTAGTGTTTTTTTGTTCGTTTGTTTTTTGGTTTTTTTCCCCCAATAGCAGCAATAGTAAATAAATGATGTAAGAAAGCTACAGTTATAATTTGCCCCTCAGGCTAGAATCCTCTCCATGGCAACAGCCACTAAGGCTGAAGGGATGTATAACGTTGAGCGCCACCTCACTAAACTGATGTAAAAAAAAACATGACTTTTTAGAAATAGAGTTTGAGTATGTAAATAAACAATGTTGTAATTAATGATGTAGACCTATAGTATTGAATGGGAGACCTCCATTTAGCTACTGAAATATTTAATTTATTGAGAAACATTCAGGTTTTACATACTAGCAATGACGCCAACTGTAATGCAGATCCAAGCACATTTCTGTCCAACCATATCTGACAAATGTCAGAGCAGGCAGTGGTGTGGAAACACACCCAGAGGTGTATCTAGGGACAGGTGTGAACTGGAAGAACACATTGGCTTGGTACTGCCACAGCTCGATGGTGACGAGGTGTTGCTACACAGCAACATTGTATGGTTGGCATCATCAAAACACCAACCTATTGCAGATGTGTGCATTGTTTGCGAAAAAGAAATAAATAGAATCTCCAGCATATTGTGCTTAAAACCCATATTGTTTCTAGAAGTGATGTAGCAAAATAAAGAATAACAAGCAATTTGAATGATTGACTGCAGTTTTTATGCGGTCTGTGGGCTGAATGTGCTCTTGGGGCGTGTTTGTGATGGATAGTACAGTAGGGGTTATGATGCTTCAGGCTTGTTTGATCCAGCGGTCATATTCTTAAACGTCTGTGTGCAAGGTCATGATGCTCCATCTGAGACATGGTTCTATTTCCATGTGCTCCATTGCCCTACTCCTACAGTTGTATGGGAAAATACGAGTTTTAAAGACTGGTTAAATTGAAATTTCCAGTATGATGTGACTTTTTTACACTGTGTACCCCTTTAATACCAAAAGTGACAGTTTTTAAAGTGTGACAATGTTGTTGTTGTTTTTGTGTTTTTCTTCCTGTACAACATGGTTCTATTTATCTATATATCAACTATTAAAATCAGTTGCAAATGGAAATAGACTTGGAGGAAACTACATTGAATCAGTAAAAGTAATCCATGCATTTTAAACAAGACTGTAGCAACCATGTTAAGCCAACTATACATTTTCATTTTTTAAAGAGCGTTTAATTAATGAAGGCTACATTTTTAGGAAGACTGCCTACAGTTCTACAATGTCTCTTTTAAACCTCGATCTCATAATTGATTGCATCCTGCATAGAATAATGATGTCGCTGTCTGCTTGAATAAAAAGCCTGTAATCATCTGCTTGAACCATTGAACTACCCGATCAACCATCACCTTCATTCTGTATCCTCAAGTATATTTTTCCCCCTCCGGCCTGCACAGCATCTGCATGGTTGAGTCTCAGTGATTCTATTGCCAGCAACACAGACCTTAGCCCTAAGATTTTAGATTTTGAAATACCTAGTCTTCTGTTCATTAAATAAGTCTATAACTGTAATGTTAGTAACTAGTTGAGTGAGCGTGGAAACACACCTGCAATTCGACCTCCCACAGCAGCCTACAAACTCCATATAATAATGGATTCTACCATCCTCTGATTTATGTACATGCCACAGATACTAGAGAGTAACTTTAAAAAAAAAAAGAATAATAATAACAATAATAATAATAATTAGTGCAATATTAGCATTGCCATGGCTTGGAGGTTATGGTTACAAATGAGGCTTCTGTGCCTTGGAGCAATAAAGTCAACCCCAGTTTAAGCCTCTCAGCATTGTTAAAATTATTTATGTTACTGTGTTACTAACTGTGTGCTGCCCTTTTTTTTAAATACAAAATGTTATAGGGCATTGTTAGTACCGGAATATTTAGGGTTATTTACTTCATCTACTTACTGTATACCATTATGGTTTTACCTTTGACTGAACACTATGACACACACAAAGTGGAAAAGTTCAAACTGCAGATCTTGCAAATAGGCACGGAACTGGCTCGCTTTCTACTTTGCAGGCATCTGCATATGTATAGTTATTTATTTATTCATAATAGTTGTAATATAATCACTGTCACCAGGAATCTAGATATTAGCCAGCAAAGATGGTAGAGGAGGTCATGCAGTGGAGTGTAATATCAGAGTGGCAGTCATTGTGTTTGTATGTGTGTATGTGAGGGGGTGTTTGGGGAGGCGGCTGCGAGAATGTGTATACATGAGATAGCTGCTAGGCAGTACAGAATGATAGCTGTGAATGAAGTGATTAAAATGATTGAGGACAGTGGTGAACTCATTCATCTCTGAGCAAGGTGATGAGGGACATTTCTGTATGTGTGAGTGTCTGAGAGAAAAGTGCCTCGGTGCATTTATGTATATGTGTGTGTGTGTGTGTGTGTGTGTGTGTGTGTGTGTGTGTGTGTGTGTGAGAGAGAGAGAGAGAGTGAGAGAGTTTAAGTGTCACAGATGTAGAACACGTTGTAAAATGGGACTGGCGTGGAAGCGACCAGAGAGATGTGGAGCGACGCCCACAGGAGGGCCATGTCTTTTCACTGTACATCTGAACAGACAGCCAAAAATATTTATCCTCACCCCACCACAGCCTACATTCTACATTTTAATTTGACCTTCATCAGAACAAAGTAAAACAAATCCTCACTGCCACCCACAGCACTGTTGTTTTGTCACTTTTTTGTTTTTGTTTTTATGTCTGTTTATTTTAAAATGGAAATGTAGACAACAGTGGTAGCAGTCTTCGATGAGAGTTCCTCGAGGTTTCAGTGGATGTGATTAAGCTGGACTTTAATCAGTTTGTCTTCTCTGTTCAGCAGATTCTCTTTCATTACCTCAGAGATGGGATAGAGTTTATTTTTTTTATTTTGCAGTAGGTGTTATTTGTAATACTATTAACATTTCTGTTTCTATCTCTGTCTGTACTTTGAATGTAAGTAGAGGTAAGTCTCAATGGCCTTGTTGGCTACACATAACCACTCTCAACCACATTGAGTGAACTGCACGTCTTAACCCACTTAGCATTGGCAGTCTTGTGAAAGTGTTGATTTGAGGTCCATAGGTTCATGTCTCTCTCTCTCTCTCTCTCTCTCTCTCTCTCTCTCTCTCTCTCTCTCTCTCTCTCTCTCTCTCTCCCCCCCACCCTCACACGCCCGCACCCAAC
>JBBPCS010000204.1:9964330-9981488 GCA_037974645.1 Hollardia meadi | reverse complement strand
TCTCTCTCTCTCTCTCTCTCTCTCTCTCTCTCTCTCTCTCTCTCTCTCTCTCTCTCTCTCTCTCTCTCTCCCCCTCACCCTCCCTCTGCCTCTCCCATCAACCGCTCTAATCTCCCAAATGCCATCCACACTCACTGTTCATCCCCTGCCTTCAGGATTGGTTTCACACAGTGATCCCCTTACTGACCAGACAGACAACTCAACAATTAACCTCCAAGGCTGACCTGAAATATCTCAAACCTTCTCCCTTCAGCATCCTTATTGGCCTCTAATAGATTTCTAACAGGTAGGAAAAAAAAAGTGGATTGAATTTCACCTGTCCAACCCTTATACTATGTGCAGGAACACTGATCAGTTGTCTTCTTCTATTTTTTTTTTTTCTTTGCCAAATACCACAGTCGTGACTGTGGTACAGGATGTTGTCTGAGCTGAATGTGTAATGGTATAGCCATGCTGGGACATAGTGCCAATGTGTTAATAATAGCATTAGACTTTGTGGCATTCTTCACAGAATTATTCTCGCTTCCAGTTGTCCATCCTGTTAAATCCCTTCATTATGGTTATTGTGCAGATTGCTGAAAAGCACTCTGCTGGAGCCAGTTTGACTGAAACTGCATTAGAATAAGACCCTGTGTTATTTAATGTCAATTTAGCCATTATTGCATAATTTACCGCCGATGTAGCATCTAGTGCCCACTAGAAGCTACCCTGAGGCCCATTAGTTATTCTACCTGCTCCCAGGCATAAGGTTGTTTTTTTTCCAATCATAGTGTTTGAACTTGTGCTTTGCTTGCATGTGTGTGCGTTTGTGTTTGTGGTCATTGTTTGGAGCCGAAAGGAGAGCATGTGCAGATCAGGTTGTAACCAGTAAGGTAATGATTCACAAGACAGCCAGTAGAATTTATCCACTAATAGATCTCCTGGGAGATAACCTAATCCCCCAACAATATCTTCTTATCATATTACAGGTGAACTATGTACAGAATGGGTTTCTCTATCCACAAATGAATACTAAGCCCTATACTTACCTTTAAGCTTATTAGATTTGATCTGAAACAGAGCAGTATCAAGTATTCTCCCCAATGCAAGGCTGATCAGAGATGATAATCCGATCTGAGATTAGTTTTAATTTTACAGTCTGCCATGACTTTATATTAAATAATATATTATTTATTTATTTTTTAAACATTCATGAAAGAACTAAAATTTAGTTCATTACAATCATGGAAATAGATCCTCTACTGGAGATTTACTGCATACTGTAGGACAGTAAATACACTCTGTAATCTGTTCATTGAGTGCTTTTGTCATCCACAGAGATCACAAGAGGAAACTTGTCAGTGGCAAATGAAAGACTTCTTTCCAAGGTGCGGATTGGAGATTAGTAGTAATGCTCATCTCTGTCTTTCTGTACGCTTTCACTGTGATGATGCGATTTGCAAGCGATGAGACCCCCCTCCCCTTTCTCTCTCTCACTAACTCTTTCTGTCTCCCTCCGTCACCCATCTATTACTTCATCGTCCTCACTCTCTCATGTTACCCGTCTCCTTTCTTCTCTTTATCCCATTCTCTCAGATTGACTAAGCTCAAAAGTGGGTTGCCAAGCCTTTTTAGGATTTCAAGTGGAATATATTGTATGAGTCAGTAGATATTCTGAAGAGAGCCCCAAGTGGCTTTGTGTTGCCACACAGATTCTCAGGGCAGCCATTGGATTTTTTGGAGTATTTAATTTTTCTTTACATTTGAGAGATTCTCCATGTCATTCATAGTGATTAACAGCACTACTTGTTGACAATAATGAGGAAAAAATCAGGAAAGTATTCATTGCTAAATGAAAAGCTGGAGGAAATAGTTGCAGTAGGGCAGGGTTAAATACGAACTTACTGGCTACAGCATTTACCTAACCTATTCCAAAAAGTATATTACGCACAGCATCTAATCTTCAATCATAGTCATGCAATGATCATAATGCATTTTACACCCTCTCGTCTAAACAATTTTAAAATCTGAAAGCTCCATCCAAAGGTTCAACCTGTTCAACAGGTCTTCAGGTAACAACGATTTGTTATGCACCCTTTGCGTCTTATCCAGAAGCACAAGGTGCCCTTTGGTGTCTGTGGCCGACGTTTTAAGCCGTCCCTGATGCACAAGCAAAAGGCTCAGACCTATCTTTATCCTCACGCACAAGGTCTACGTTACTTTCGTTAAGTTTAGGCACAAAAAACATGTTGTAGGAAAACATTGGTGACAAAAGATCAGTGATGAATGGTTTCAAATGGGGCACAAACTTATACTGCTTGTCTGACGTGGACGGGTTTACATTGCAACTACATTAAACCTCGGTGCGTCTCGGCCTGACGCCAAATGGTACCTTGTGCATCTGGATGAGACACGAGGGGCCATGAAAAAGTGGGTTAGCGTTCGGATTAGGGTTGACTACCTGGGGATGAGAATGCGCTTAAAGGTTTCTCACTCTTCTGTATGTGTACAGTATTTGTTATTGCTTGAATTCCTTTTGTTCTCTTGTTCCAGCTGCTGTTTCATCTAAACACCGTTTTGTCTAATTGGCCCTGTGTAGGGGGAGGGACCAAGCTTTTCTTTGCTCTTCTGGAGTTTATTTATTTGGGTCTCAATATGCTGCTCAGCAGTTACCCACATGTTCACAGATCACTCGCCAGTAGTGGAAGGGAGACATCTCAGTCATTTAGGTGCTTCATGAGAGATGATAGATGAATTAAGGTAAGATTGACTTTTTCTGTCAATTATAATGGCATATTATAGTACAGACTCTTGACACTACAAGCAGCAATTTAGAGATGTTTAAGTCTGACAGTGGAGAGTGGAACAAAGCATATTTCTGCCACACCTTTTTTTTTGTTTTTGATTGAGTTTTACCTTCCTAGTCCTCTAAAAACTATGAAACAATCTGAGAAGCAGCTCACAGCCCATATACGTACACACACAACCTGTGATGACTCAAGTAGTCACAAGCCAAAAAACTGTTGGGAACCACTGAGGAAAGCTTGAATTGCACAAGTATACTTAGAAGAAACCTGGTGTGTTATTATCTTTCTACCTTACTTGAGACAGTCATCAGGGTAAACCAAATGGTGCTACCTACAAAGCCTATGCAGCTGCATTGGATTACAATGCATAAACAGGTGCTGTACGTTTATTTACAGAGCACACTAGCATTCCCAATTTGTCTCATTTGCAATAGTCTTTAATTTAGGACATGGAATCTAGGTTTCCTTTGAAATGCAGCTTTGGGATTGTGCCAGCGTCATCTTGTATTGACTGTCGAAACAACTTTTATTTCAGCTCGTTTCATTACATGGTGTCAGCATGCGTTCAATAGGTCTCTACACAAGTTTGATTCACGATTGTTCCCCACCGTGTGTTATTAGTGCAGCATCAAAGCTTGACTTGGTAAACGCATTTGCATTTTAATGACTGATATAGATTGTTCTCCTGCTCAATACCACCATCAACCCACAACCCAATCCTGCCCGCATAAATAGAAGGTGGGTTACATTTAGTCAAGTTAAGAACACCTACTAAACACACATTGTCACTCACACACAGTCCTATTAGTCACATGTATGCATGATAATAGAACGTTGCATGGCCTATCAACTCTTCAAAGTTTTACGTGACAGCAGGCCAAGATTTAAAAAAAGAATGAAAACAAAATATGAATATGAAATTAAGAAAAATAACTGGGTTAATGTGTCCACATTGTGGAATGGTGCAGTTAATGTTAATGAAGAGAGATTGAGTGGTTAAGAATGATATCTCGGTGCAAAAATGGGTGTCATCAGGGCAGCGTTCAACCAACGATGAGTGAATATTTGAGGAGGTGAATCATTTTTGTGTCCCCAACTCACGTTTTCTTCTGGTGCCACCTGCAGAGGATGATGCTACCCATTAAGGGAGAGTTTGTCTCTGTGGACGTGTAAATCTGATGCAAATGAGTGCAATAGACTGCTAAATGAGTGCAGGGATGGTGTTATGGAGAGGTTCTAGAAGGTAACAGAGCTAAGCTACATACCTATAGTGCTGAGGTGTGTTTGTGTGTTACTTGTCTTGATGAGATTCTGTGAAATAATGTGTCCCCAAGTTGATCTTTGCCAAGAAATACTGTACACTTCAACAATGGCTGGCAGATTGTGTTTGCTAAGCAGGTGAACAGACCTTGGTGTCTGGCTTTGTCACCAATAACACTATCACTGTTAACTGTTAGCAAGTGCCCAAAGCCAGTGCCTCTCCAAATATGTGCTCAGAGAACAGTGTATGAAAGCTCCGTCCTTGAGGTGCAAAAGAAAGACAGAAGAAAGTTCAATGTCTATTTACTCTACAATAGCATGCTCTTCTTCCCCTTTCTATTCTGCTTCCTCACACTCATTTCTGTTCATGTTGTGATCATATTTATTTCTTATAGTTTCTAAGAAGAGCAATTCATGTACAATGAAGTACAGAGTACAGATTCAGAGTACAGATAATATGAGCTTGTTTTCTTCAGTGGTACATTGACGATTAAGATCCTGTTCTTGGATGTTTGCAAAGCCTCCAAAAACTTTTTGTCACCCATTGACAACCGATCTAGCCAATAACAAAGACTTCCATGGATAACACTGTGTTTCTGTAGAAAAAAGAAAATATAATTGGCTGAAGGAAGTGAAGTTTAAATGCAGGGGCTCTTGTTTCAATAAAAGAATAGTTGTTTTTTATATATACTACTGACAGTACTGTTGTCACTTCACAAGAGTAGACAGGCTAGAGGCTCTAATTTCACTGTTTCTCTGTGTTTTTCTCCGCACACTAGAAGAGGAAGGAGGCTGTAACAGGGCCCAACTCCACAGGGGAGAGTTGTCTTTCGTGGTGGCATTGATTTTATAAAAGGTTGCACAGTATGGTGACTAGGTAGGCCTGTCAAATTTGGCTCTCACCAAAGCATGTCATGCCATCAAGATAATTGTACCCTGACTGTAATCCCAAAACCCCAAAAAAAGACACAGAATTCAAACACATGTCTGCATATTCTCCCTTATAAATACATGACTATTATCTTTGTACGTTAGTGGCCCATTGACATGTTCTTGTCTGTAGTTCATTTGTTCATTTGGATGTTAAAAAAGCGGTAAGGTGGGCAATGCTCAGTTACTGTACATGCATTCCCCCCCATTTTTCTCCTCTCAGAACCACTCAACAGGTATAGTTTTTTTTTGCAATTAGACACACACTATGAAGGTAAGAGTATAGGAGGATGCTGAAAAATACAAGTGAAAATACTTACTACAATACATACTTTGTATTGTAACCTGCTGTATGCAGGTCTCTTCTGGTTAATCCTGGGAGGACTGAGGAAAAATGGGATAGAGACAGCAGAAAAAGAATATGAGAAGGTCAGAGAGATAAAGACAAGAAGGGAGAGGAAAAACTTAACACATAGACATTAACTGGAAATGAACATACTTTTATTTTTACAGGTTAGAGGACACACACACACTCATAGCCAGAGGCAGTTCATCAACTGTCAGTGCTCTCTCTTCTTCTCTCTTTAGAGGGAATGTTGCGAGGGTCAGATGTAGAGATAACCTAACTTTAAGACCAAAAAAAAAAAAATCCAATACCACACCACTAAACTCTCAACCAAAACTACTGAACATTTAATAAATGCTCTCCGTTTCAGCTTGGTCACACTGTCAGCAGATTTATTTTTTTCAATCAATCAATTGATATACATTTCTAAAAACTGAGGAGAAATTCTCTGTGGTATCATTGTGGTTTATGGTGCTTTTTCAGGAAAATGTCTCAAGAATTTGTGTGTCATTTGTGCCTTCCGTGGCTCTTTCTAGTTGTGTGTGTGTGTGTGTGTGTGTGTGCATGCGTGCGTGCGGGTGTGTGTGTGAGTGTGCATAAACATATGCTATAAACACATGGAAGACAGCTGCCTCACACATCTATTATTCCACAAAAAATGGATTGCAAGTGCCAGTTTTCTGTCACTCATTAAGCATTAATCATTGGCAAATCCACTATCCTTCTAGCAAGCACATCTTACTGTATCCCCCCTGTCAATTTCTTTATTTTTCTTCTTTATGCGCCTTGACATCCAACAGTTTTTTTTTTTACTAGCAAGTCACACAAAGCTCCTCGGTCTGCCTGCTAGGCCACATGACAAAAAAACTCTTGGGGAGATCATTCTATCTTACTCTTGATTGCCAGATAATTATCAGTTAATTATTTAGAGCCTTAAATTAATTTGCTAAAAATAGTCTCTGTGCCTCTGTGTTGCCATTGGAGACAGCTCCATTATTCCTTCCTCCCAATTCTGGATCTCTCCTTCTCTAGCTCCCCATCTTTTGACAGCTACTTCTGCCATTCATGTCTGACTATAATCTGTAAGGAGGAGGTTGTCTTTTTTGTATTTAAAGCAACCCAATTTAAGCCCAATACTTGAGCACTGATTGTTTGAATTTCTCCATGTTGTGTGTGTTGGGTGAAAGCTTGGTGCAATTCACAGCATATCCGCCACAGAGCACTATGGTTCAGCTATAGGAAACGGAACTTTAAATTATGGTTCAGACTTTCTTCAGTGAAGTTTACCTTCATATATATAAGTTTATATTTGCAAGGCAACCTTTGTTTAGTAGCACCCGCTATCTTTTTTGTATGCTGTTTTTATGATTGTTGGGACATGTTGTGCAAGACAAATTTCCGTGTGAACGGATAATAAAGTATCATCTTATCTTATCTTAAGTGGTTTTGTCCGCCAGTAATTATACCTGTGCTTTACAAGACTTTTTAGTGAATAGCATCTTCTTTTTACTTAAAACTCTACTCTTAGGAGACTTCATTAGGCGGAAAGTTCTCTAAACAAAGAAATGTAAGTGGCCTTATAATGGGATTCATTGGCTTAAAGAATCGAAATTTCTCTACTTTGTTGTCTACGTGCACGCACACACACACACACATGCGCGCACTGAATCAGGGGCCAAACAGACTGACCTGCTGAATGAGTTTGTGCTGTGGTAATGATAAGGCTATTGAATGGAGCTGTACTCTGTCACGCTCGCTGCTGGGCAAGTGATCTTACTGAAGGAATCTGATCAATATATAGTCTCTCTCTCTCTCTCTCTCTCTCTCTCTCTCTCTCTCTCTCTCTGTGTGTGTGTGTGTCTTGCTGTCTTTCATCTTTCATTACTCCTCCTCCCATTCTTTTTTCTTTTCATCTCTGTCTTTTGGCACTGCTGATTACTTAAAATACTAAAAATCCGACCGCCTTTATTGCTACTGTTATAGGCGATTAAAAGCAATCAATATCAGTAAATATTAACTGTTGCCCCAAGCAGTCTTACCTTTGCAGAAAGGGTAGGTTATCATATTTTTAATAATTAAGTTAAATAATTGAGGCATTGATTTTCATTTCATTTGTATTTTTTAATGATTTGTTTGTAAACCATACAGGTGGACCGTGCTAGGTCTGATTTCCCTTTCTCGCACACGAACACTTGCATAGCCAATTGATCTCAGTAAATTAATCTTTGTTGGAGATTTTGTAAATATTATTTTTCATCGCCAACACCTAACCATTGCTCTCACACCCATATAAGAACAATGCTTGATTTTGTCATTGAGTTATTTACAGTATATCGATGTCATTTACATAATATCCAGAAATACAAGGATTTTTCTGTGCATAAAGCCTGGAGATTCCTTTGACATTTAAAACGTTCTCAAGGCAGCCCAATATAATGTCAATTTGCAAACTGCATTGCCTGTCTAGATAACAAAAGGAATGCATTTCATGACCACCTAAATGGTTCCATTTTTCAGCTTTATGTGATCAGTCAAAGAATATGTAGTATATGCTGTGAGCAAACCTGGATCAATGAGTATCCCTCAAATGCTCCCCTTCATGTATTTAAAGCTGCTGGGATTATCAGATTGTATAGAAGTTTATCACATCACGATAATTAAGGCAATTGTCATTTTTAGTCAAAGCAGTAAAGTATTTTGTGGTATTTTTGTTTATTTTTTTATCAATAATTTGCAATATTTTGTTTTTATTCAAACCAAACTAAGCAACAGGCAAAGGTAAATTTTCAGTTTCAAGCCTTATTTTAAGATTTTTCTGCTTTACTGCTTTTTAATGACTAGTGAATGTTAGCAGGAGTAAAACACAGCAGCAGGTTGGTGCCATCTTTATGTGTGTTTTATATTTTGAAAATTCTCTCATGCTCATCTCTCAATAGATGTTGTAACACTAAATAACTAATGTCCTGACTGATGACGAACACCAAAGCTGTGCATAATCAACAGTATCCACATTAACAACAACATAAAGTAAATCTGTTAAAAATACAGTTCATAAAATACATGTATCTGATTATAGTATCCATATAACACAGATAGATACGACCATAATATGCCTACAGTAGTTATGCTCTAGTGGGAAACAGGCTGGACAATGCATGTCTGTATGTGAGTGAGTTTCTTTGTGAGAGGCAGATGAAAACAGTTAAAACAAAGAGGCAGAGAGACAGAAACACAGCACAAAACAAAAAGTACGGACCAGCAATTGTGATTCATCACTGTCATCGTTGCATACAGCTACATAGACAAGGCATGCGAAAGGAAATAAGCGTGTTCTGTCTGTCCCACACATTCTGTCTACTCCTTCAGCAGCAAAGCAAAACAGGACTTTTCACTTGATCACACTGCAAGGAGATATCTCACTTTCCTCCACTATGGGAGGCTAGCAGCAAAGTGTGATGAGTATTATATTTTGTTTAGGAATAAAGCGAGCTGGGTCAGAAAGTGGTGAAGATGTAAATGAAACACAACACAGCTTCAAGGACAGCAATAGGCGCCATAACTAGCTGTGTGGCCAAAGCAATATTTATTCGTTATTTTAGTATTAAAAGGTGTGCGGTTAATGCATCTAAACAAGACTAATTAATTCAACTGAAAGCAAGTGTGATTATGATAGGAAAATATTGCATTTATTTTACCTACCATATTCAACCAGCTCTATTTGTGCTGAGGGAAAGAATGTGGTGGTTGGATCCATTAAAGAACACATTATTTTCATTGTATAAAAACTATCCAATTGGATTTTCTGTGGCCGTTAAGCTGTGCAATATTGTTTGCATGCTTACTTGTGTCTATTAAATGACTTGAAGAGCCATTGTAATGTAGATGTTAGGGGTTGATGTTTTTACCGATAAGACCTGTGTCAGGGGAGGCGAAAGACTTGACCTTTTACAGTTTGACAAGTATGAACATTGTAAACACAGTGGATTTGCATTGTCGTGTTTCCACTCTGTGAGAATTGCACAGAGAAGCACCGGCCTCAGGCGTTGATGTGACATGAGATTGCTTTAGATGAGGATGAAAGGAAGACAGCAACCATTAAAGGTTATCATAGATTAAATGAAGATGCGTGCGCATGTTTGTGTTTGCCAGTAATCCTAATGGGGCCGTGTTGTGTTCACAAACACTTTCTCACTGACACCATTATAGTGGACACCAAATAAAAAAATTTTTTCCACACTCTCTCCCCTTTTTTTAATAGCCTATCCATGATTCAACAGGTCATTCCCACGGATCTAATCCCCTCATATCTCCCCTCATATCTAATTTATATAGTCTCTTTTCCTTTATCAGATGTAGTCATTACACCCCTCCCCCCATTAGGTTGTTCCAACACCAGCTGGGTGCTCTCGTGAAGAGTTCTGAATGCTTAAGCAGAAGAAACTTTCCTCTCTACACGTATGAATATTTCAAGGACAGACAGGCAGAATAAATTGACAGTAAAATTGACATCAAATCCGCCTTTTAATTCCAACAGAAAAATTATGTTGGAGCTGCAGGGAAGATGATGGAGAGGAGTGTAGGGAGAGAAAAGGTGATGACCCCTGTGTCAAAGTGGTAATATTATTCACAGAGTCTCTGATGTATGTAAAATGCATCCCTCACAGTTGTTAAGTATATAGTAAGTGAGTATATGCTGTCAATGCATTTCGCATACACTGCTGTACTAAATGTGTACGTGTATATACAAAACAAGATAAAGAAAATAAATATATGGAAATCATTTAAGATTTCCGGGAGACACTGCTGAAATCATTGACATTTAAGAGGTTAAGGCAGAGTCTCAACTCTGCTGCAGCACACTGCAGCTCTCTGACCCTCTCATAGTATTATATTAATTACATTTTGTGAAGGAGGGGGGGGGGTGACATCGAATAATTGCACCCTGTTGGCACCTCTTATAATGCGAGAGAGAGAGAGAGAAAGAGAGAGGCAGGGGAAAAAGAAGAAGAGTGTGTGCGTGCGTGTGTGCATGTGTGTGCAGTGACAAAGATGGATCAACGGGATAGAGTTTCACATCGGCACACCGTTGGTGTTCATCCAAGGTGTTGCTTTGATTACTTTGGGCAAAGTCCAGAAATTTCCAGATTATTGTTACACCAAGGCATTCAGTTTGGTACAGATTTAATTATTTTCACCATGTGAAATGAACCTGACCTGAATCCTTTATTCGAACAGGCTCCCATTTCACATGAGCTGAGATTGTGGGGGCCTAAAACACATTGTCTCCTTTTTCTTTTTTTATATTTAAACCTGCAGTGCGGAACTTCTGTCTCCCCCTTCTGGCAGTGAAGTTACACAAACACTGTCGATGTTCTTATAAAGCAATAGGCTCCGACATACTTGCTGTAGCCTGTAGCCCGTACTGAAACCATCTTTGCTAAAATGCATTGCTACCAGTGAGCAGGTGCAGGAAACTTTCTACCAACACCGGTTTAAAAAGTCTAGAATACTGCGAAATACAGAGAGATTTAATCAGCTTAATCAGCCTTATGTGAACTCATATGGCAAGGGCTTGATGATAATGGGCGTTCGTTTATATGAAAAAGAAAAAAAAAAAGTCCTGCACTCCAGGTTTAAGTATTAAGTGTTTTATCGGATTGGTGTGTAATCAACAAATGCAGGATGGCTTTCTTGACGCGAGACAAATACTGCTGCTGTAAGGGCCAATTTCTGCATAATGCCACAAATATTGGTTGGATGGCAATGACATTTGTTGTAGAAAACCGGGGTTAAAACAGGGTTAAAAAAAATTGTGGTTCCTATATGGTTTGTTTCAAAGACTTGATGTGTGATTCTTAAACCCCAGATGATGAATTGCAATAACTTTGGTGATGTCCTGCTTTTTCATCCAATTTTAAAATTAGTAAATGTTACCACGTTAAATAAGTCATCATCTGTAAAAATCATTATGTTAACATTTTCTTTGAAAAAATGTTTGCTTGCCAACATAAGCATTTAGCTCAAAGCACCTCTACACTATTGGTTTGTTAGAACTGCAAGCTAAATAAAGAAATAGCTAAATAAATGATCATCACATCTGGACTTATTGTCTTGTTAGGTTTTTGTTTTTTGGGGGTTTTTTTCTTAAATGGACATTTATTATTACTCCTTTCTGAAAATGTGATCATTTAGTACATTTAGCTATCTGACTGCGATTTACACCCTCCCCCACACACACCCTCATCCTTCCTTTCATACACTTCCCTCCTCTCTCTGTCCACCTCAGCACCAGGTCACATCCCAAATTACCAGAACTGGCTGCTCTGCTAATCCCCTCTGAGAGCCCTGGTGTCTGTGCTTTGGCCCAACTCGCTGTCAGCCTCTTTCCTGCCCACCCTCCGGACTTCCCTCTACTTGTATCACTACACACAACAGAATGGTCCTGTCCTCCTTACTTAGGAACATTACATACAGTGTGCGGAGGAATGCTATAATTTTAGTTCTTGGGTAATGGGGAGGAAACGATCATTGTAAAATAACAACACAGTATCAACGAAGCTATGTTTTTCTCTAACTTCGATAAGATAAGATAGATTTGAACTTTCTAAATAAAATAACCTGCCATCCAACGCATTTATAATTTAGATTTATTATTTTAAAAAATAAGACGAGTTGTCACATTCATAC
Source organism: Hollardia meadi (assembly GCA_037974645.1). Taxonomy (NCBI): domain Eukaryota; kingdom Metazoa; phylum Chordata; class Actinopteri; order Tetraodontiformes; family Triacanthodidae; genus Hollardia; species Hollardia meadi. Next base: position 9,969,479 of record JBBPCS010000204.1, on the reverse strand, counting down.
ATAGATTTGAGCATCTAGAATATCCTCTGTTGCCTCATTCCTTCATCCCTCTCTCATCCCACCCTTGCTCTCATGATGGGTTGTGTCCAGTCATTTGGCAGATTTGGTGTAATTTGGCCCACAGGGGCTGTTGGCAGTAGGTGTAGGGATAAAGGAGGCAGGGATGGTGGTGTTCTGAGGAAAGTAGGCTTAGTATGTGGCCTCGGATGGAGGGGCCAGCAAGCACAGGAAAAGCATTAAATAAACATTAATGCAACTAGGTTACAGGAGATTTATTAAGGAGGCTTTTTGGGCCCCCACTCTAGGGTTTTATGCAGCACTTTAATAACTCTCTCATACACACAGGTAAACAAACCAGGTAATTTATTGCCATCCTCATAGGTGGCCATTGTGAAGACTTTTATTTCTGTTTATTTCGGCTCATAAATGGATTTTTTTTCTCCTCTCTCTCTGGGTTTTTATTGTGATATTGAATGGAGTCTGACTCCAAAAACGCTTCATTTTTACATCTAGGGTAAGTCTGACTTGGATATGATTTTGATGTCACTTTGTGGTGTTAAAACGAGTGCCCTTAATCATAGCTTAATGCTGATCGTACCCTTTCTGGCATGTCAAACACACAAATAGAAAGTGACTGATTAAACACAGTAATGACAACACTGTAGCAGGACAGAGAACTAATTCTACATTTTTTCAAGTGCAAGGTGGGTTTCTGCAACAGCAGGAGATTTGAGAGAGAGAATTATAAAAAAAAACATGAACTAGCAGAGCACTGCCATTGACATTGCATCTCACATTTGACATGTATTTGTCAATCAACATTGTCAGATATGATGCTGTCAGAAAATGGAGCTGTGTAAGCGAAGCCTTAGTGTGATATAGTAAGTGAACTATAATTTTTTAATCCTGCACTTTGCTAGTTTCAGTTACACAAACACTATTTAAAACAGGAATTGTCAATCTTTTGTAAAAAAAAATAAATAAATAAAAAAATCCAATGATTAACTCCTGAAATAAATGAGAAATGAACGGGCTGTGGCCCACAGGTTGCAAACGGCTGCTTTAAAAGAATTTCCTTTGCAGAAATTCAAGAAAGACAAGGCACAGAGCTATAAAATGCCTGTATTTGCAAGATTAAGTGTTTAAATCTGATCATTAGCATAAAATCCAGTAAGCACTTCACAGATGTCTTTGGTTGCATCCACATTTTGCAGCCCCCCAGCCTTGGAGCAGTTGTGTTGCTCTGCGTTGGTGAGATTCAGTGCACAGGAAGTGCAGGCGGTAGCACATCTCTGAGGAAAGCTGGAGGAGGAGAGCAGAGACTGACAAACAGAGTTGGGACAACCAAAGGCTGTGTGATGCTTTACCTTGAGACCCATCACCTCTGCTCTCTGCTCTGCTTCAAGCCCAAGTGATGTGGATACCAGACACAGCTAAGACAGCGTACCTCTGAAAGTTCGCTCTGAGTAGGAGAGAAAGAAGGGAGTTCTTGTTTGAGTGAGAGGCTTTAATGGAGTGAATATCGAGGGGAAATGTAGAAAGAGAATCATAAAGGGAATGTGTTTGAAAAAGACAGTGGTGGACAGGAAGAGAGGAGATTTTTTTGGGAGACGGAAAGACAATAAAGTGTGACTGCATTTATATGTGTGTGTGTGTGTGTGTGTGTGTGTGTGTGTGTTTGTCTGTCTGTTCATTCTGCATCTGTATGTGTGGTTGATGAAGGCTGTACCATACCGGTTATGTTGCTGCAGGATAATGTGTGTCATGCTCCATCAATATGACATGTCTTTGATGTGGAAATACAAGGAGCAAAAAGCCAGCCAGCCTCAGTCCAGTCCCCACTGGGACACATCTACCACTGTAAATGTGCAAATGTGTGTGTATGTTTTAGAGAGCCACAAGCCACAACAAGCACCAACAGTAACTACTCAATGTTTTTTTTTAACTAAAATCCTACAAGGGAGGCAACAGTTGTGGCCTGAACATTTCCTGAGATAAAGGCACTGAGGACTTGGCAGCAAAGTGGAATAAATCTTGTATCCAAATGCTGTCAATAAGCAGAATAATGCTCGGTTGCTTATCCTTGTTTCCAGTGTTCAGTATAGCAATATAAATGTATATATAAAATGTAATTTTATCCTTTGGCATCAATTTTCCATTCCAACAAATTAGGCATTGTTGCGAGGGCACATTTTAGGTGAGGCTCAGTTTGGCACTGGAAACTGATTGCAGTAGTATTTTGGGTGTCGTACAGAGGTTCAGTTGCACGAATAAATGACACTGCACCATATGCTGTTGTTCACGGTAGATGTTTCCTAGAAAGGTATTTTTCTATATAGGGATCATTTTAAGAATGTATCATAACAAATAGAACTACACCACAATACAGTTCTTTCAGGAGTTTGGATGTTGAAAAGATATCTTTCTCTGGCAAAGTTTCACTTTTACAGTACATCTATCTGTCTGGGCCTCTATCTGTGGAGTTTTTACACACAAGGGGAGTGAGGGGGAGGTGGACAAAAGAAGAGATGAAGGCAGTCTGACAAAGCAAGGAGGATAAATCAGGTCCAGGCAGACAAGGAGATAGAGACAGGGATGACAAAAAGATGACTCCATCTAACGGGCCCGTGGGTGGGCTTGCTGCTAACGTGGACTGTGTGGACCATCGCTGCTGTGTTTCGGTAAATGCTAGTGTGCAGTGAGGTAATCCAACCAGCCTACCCTGTCTGTGCTTTTACTTCACAAATGCATCACACACACACGCACACAGGCACGCGTTAATGTTTTATTTATATACACAAGGCAAAATAACTGTGAGTTAATAACTTGCCTAGGGAAACGGCGCAATCCCTGGACCTTAACATGGATGTCTACCAAGATGACAGAGCAAACAAACTAACAGTACATAAATTGTAGAAAAAACAGTGGCTTTCACATAATAATGTCAGATTGTTCACAAAGAACAATATCTTGATAACTGCTTAGCCCTGACAGTCACAGGCCACATGGAGTAAACCAGCCTTTCTATGTTGCCAAGGCGACTGCACATGAGCACTAATTTGCTTATAACTATACTCATGATGCAGAGAGCAAGAGGCTGCTGCCTTTGTAAGTAAGCATAACATGTAAAAGCAAAGCAGAGTCTGACTCAAGGTTCTCTTTATTGCTTGACAAAAACCACTCAAATTTATAGTTAAATGGGACAGCACATCGAAATACGTTGCACAGATCACACATATTTAATTTGACAAAGGAGCATATGTTAAGTCCGATTATTATTATTATTATTATTATTACACCTTTAAACCACAGTTCAAACATATTTTGTGATGTCTGGCCATACAGAGACTCAATCTTTTCCTGTGCAATGAGGAATCATTAGCAACAGATGTGCTCCCATTGGTTTTACCTAAAAGTATCTAATCTGGCACAACTTTTTGATCATCTGACTGCTCATATTTATTGCTTTGTTGGACCTATTTTTTTTCTAAATGTTGCAGCAATTACTTTAAAGTACAGCGTTGTCATAACCAATAGAACTGATGGCCATAGCTATAAAAATAAAACCAAATTATAGTAATTTAATTCCACATCATAGTGATAAGTTTTGAGATATTGCAGATATTATAACTATATTAACTTAAGCCTCTTAAGAAGACAACAAGGATTAAAAAGACAGTAGGTGGAGGACAACACTGCTGCTGCATAAAAACCAGTGCTGGTGGAGTTTATTCTGAGGGTATTTATTTGGGGTGTGAATCTTTGGGAATCTCACGATTCGATTCAATTCTGATTCTTGTGGGTCTGATTAGATCCAGAATCAACTTTTGATTCAAAATTGATTCTTGATTGAATAAAAAAGGTTTTCAGTCTCTTGCTCCAATATACTGTGTGGTATACCATTCACTTAAGTCCACTGAAATCAGTGGTAGAAAGTAACTAATTGTCTTTACTGAAGAACTGCACTTAAGTACAATTTTGAGGTACTTGTACTTTACTTGAGTGTTTCCATTTTCTGCCCCTCTACTATTCAGAGGCAAATTTTGTACTTTTTAATTCACTGCATTTATTTTATAACTTTAGTTACTTGCCAGATTTAGTTTAACGATGCAAGATAATCAACAAATTAATTATAATGTAATAATCGATTAGGATACAACTTTATGGATCCCACAAGGAAAATTCAGAAGCTACCAGCAGATAAACTATATCAAGTTAAACCACCTTTACCTTAACTTTAACATTAAAGTGATTAACACATTAATGCTTCACTAATTATACAATATTATACATTATTCTGAAATATGCCATTCTGCATAATGAGTACTTTTACTTTTGGTACTTTAACGACACTTTGACACTAATACTTTTGTATGTTTACTTGTATCAGACTATATCTTCACTGTGGTATTGCTACTTTTACTTAAGTACAAGATCTGAGTACTTATTCCACCTCTGGCTGAAATACAAGATGAAACACAACTGGCAATTAACATAAATTATCCACATTGATCCTTTTTTTTTTTTTTTAAGTTAACACCGTTAATTAATGAATCAATTGCTTTGAAAGCATCTTATAGTCATGTCTGTATGTGAATAACTAAATGAGGATGAGGAGGAGTGCTCCACTGTTTTGTTATTAACGTTATGTCTCCAGCGGTGGAGAGCGCTGTTAGCTCCGGGGAAGCCCTCGTCGACAAGACGGTTAGCAGGCGCAGGGTTTCTCAGGTAAAACAGTGTGAGCGTAGAGTTCTTTTCTTCACCACAGAGTTGGTTTAACTCGATTAATGCTGCAGTGTCTGTTGGTCAGCCGGTCTCATTTGTTACCGTTTATTGCTGCTCCACTTGGTTAAAGTTAGCCTCTGCGTGACAACGTAGAAATGACTCACAATAAACTTTCAGTAAGTTAAAAACATGCTTGTAACCGCTGCTTTTTGTAGATTATTTTCAAGATAACTGTAGCATGTGCGCCCTGTAGACTGTCAGGGTGATGCACTGCCCTCGTGGTTGAGTTCTGCCTTTTCGTCCCACCATGTATATGTATATGTAAGTACATGTATATGTTTGAGTTGTATAATATGTGTGTGTGTGTGTGTGTGTGTGTGTGTGTGTGTGTGTGTGTGTGTGTGTGTGTGTGTGTGTGTGTGTG
>JBBPCS010000204.1:9925845-9952931 GCA_037974645.1 Hollardia meadi | reverse complement strand
TAGATAGATAGATAGATAGATAGATAGATAGATAGATAGATAGATAGATAGATAGATAGATAGATAGATAGATAAATAGATTTATTTATTAAATTATAGTGCATATTTACTTTTACAAAGCCATTAGCATAAACAGATGGCGTAAACATGTGGCCTTTGTTTTGTGAGAATTATGTACAGGTCAAAAGATTATATGATGGGTCATATTGTTGTGTTTAAAGCAATTCCAAGAGGCTATTTTTGAGAAGGGATAGATTTTGTCATTTCACAAATTGCGACCTAATCCTCTTCACTTGCATATGATTAACAATGAAATGCATATTTCATGAGAATTTAATTCATTTAGCTTTTGCCAGGATGGTACCAGGGTGGATGGGGGAGGGGTAACAGACAGATGATTTTTAGGAAACTGATTTTTTTTTTTTTTTTTAAGAGAGAGATTTTTTTTTTCCCGGTTGATAAAACTTGAGATTATACCCTTTACAAGTGCACTGACATGCACACTTCTTCAACAAGCATGATTGATATGTGAGACAAGTGCAGAGCTTAACGTGTTTTCCTTGTGAAGTATTAGAAATCCTAATGTAGGAAATTGCTTTTGAAATCATTACCCGGTCACCCCATTTGTTTTAATTTGCTCTAAGTGGATTTTCACATTCTCTTGAACTGACCAGATGTTCAACATTTGCTAAATTGCTTTACTTCTCTGCAAATAGCCGTTGAACACAGTAGAATAAACCAAAAGTAATGCTTCTGTCTGAAACAGGGGAAGATGGTTCATCACAGCAGGGTATTTTTTATTGCGGCATATGAAACAATGTCATAAGCAGCATGCTGAGTTTGTCAAGAGCTGGAGCATAGTAGAGCATCTGGACTTTGTTTCTCTGAGGCATCTGTGAAGAGTAGCAGGCCCCTCTGGCCACCTACTCGGCTGGCATCACTAGGGTCATTGCCCCCGTCTGGGGCAAGTGTCTGCACCCACATGTCAACTGCATACCCCAGTCAAATCCACTAAGCCTTGAATAGAGCCCAAAAGCACACATGCCGCTTTGAACACAATGCAGCTTGGCATAAGGCACATAAGAATAAACAAAAACATTGGGAAAAAAGAAAGTTATTTGAACAGTTTATTTTGTACAGGCATTTCTCCCAGGTACCACAGAGAAATAGTGAGTAACTTTGTGTTTATCATGTTATTTGTCAACTTTTCTCAGACCGACACTTTACAGTGTGGTTGTCAGTGTGTGAATCGTTGCAGTAGCATGTGTAACAATCCCCTTCACCATATGAACCTATGAAAAATATTGCCAACCTGAGGAATATCAAGTTTAGAAGCATATTGGTTGTAGTCTGAGTTTGACAGCACCTTGTATGGGTGTACCAACTGTCTGTTGTCTTACATGAATACACACCTTAAATGTAGTCCACTTGGACTCATTTAGTATTAGATTTTTTTTTTTTTTAAATGTCTTTAAGGATTCATTTAACTAATCTTAAAATGATATGATTGGAAGACAATTTTTTTTTTTGTAAAATCAATTTTTAAAATAGTCCTGGACTGTATTATAAATACCATTAAAAAAAACACATGCAGAGGCTCCACTGATGCTGTTTTTACCTGCAAAGTGATCTTTTTTTTTACTGGATGAATTAGAGCCCACTCAGCCACTTCGATCCATTCTTGCAACAGCTTGCAGACACCGGCAGAAAGCAGACCTATACACTGGGTCAATCTCTGGGAATATTATAGTGGTAAAATAGGCTTTGTCAAGTTGTTTGCAAGTAGAAGACAATTGAACACACCTTATTACCCCCTTAAATGTTGTTATCTTTGTTCAAGCAACATCTATATGTTGCGTCTACCCCACACTCACTTTGTTTTAAAAATTACCGAGCCCATTAGTAATAATATATAGGTCTTATTTTGTTAAGCTTTTCAAAAGGACAATGAATATGTTTAACAAAATGTCCAATAATTCAAAAACTGGCTTTCAGCAAATGGTGTTCATTGTGAGTTCCTCCTTAAATGGTGATTCCAAATCCACTACAATACATTTTACATTGAGTGTGCTCCTTTCTTTTCCAAATGCTGTGATAGCCGTCTCGGCTTTTTTTTCCTTTTTTTTTTAACATGGCCTGCTAGAATGAGGTCTTCATGTCTCTATGATTCTCTGCAGAGAGCAGTTGGCATCTTGACAATGATGGGCCTGCAGCTTCTATTTATGCATCCTCCCCGTCAACCTTTCACACTTTGAGGAAGAACTAGTGTATGTTTACATAAATAAAATTGTGCTCCTCCAAAAAAAAAGCATTCAACTTAAATACAAGCAAAATAAGTTAGTGCAGGATTTTTTATGTGTGATCCACATGGAATATTTGGAAGATAATACACCTTTAGGATCCACATACCCTCAAATTAAGATTCTGCTGTTTCTTAGAGGCTGATGATGAGAATACGTTTTCTCTTTTTCTTGTCTTCTCTCCTGTTTTGTGAATTTTCCTGAAAGAAAAAAGTTCAGAAGGTATTTTTTTTCCTTTTCTTTACCTGATTCGAGTGTCTAGTAGTGTGGCATACTAAACTAAATTGTGCAGCTGTCTGACGGGTTGTGGCTGGCAGAGCCATGTCAGGAGTGACAGTGGCAGAGATGTGGATTGATGGCTTTTTGAGACACTGACAGCTGCCAGTAGGCCAGTGCATACCTGCGTCGCAGCCATGCCAGCTACGTGATCATAGACAAGGGCTGACAGGCCACAGCGAGGTGGGCAGGTTAGCTCTCTATGTTTGCATAGTGTCTCCGCAGCACAGCCGACATTGCAAACAACATTACCAGGGGAGATAGCTCGTAGACATGTGAAGGTCAGAACCAAAGATAAACGAAATGGTTCTGCGAAAGATTCTCACTATTCCTCAACATAGCTTTGGAAATAAAGCCAGTATCATGGAGCTATAGAATATAACGGACAAGGACAGACCTTTCCAGAATGTAATGATGATATATGATGCTTCTGAGTTTGCAGCCTGTTTAAACCCTTAACTGCCATCTCTTTGTCATGCCACTGATGGCTGTCATGTCTGGTTATATATTTGTAGTTTCTGATGAGTTATAAAAACGAAATATCTTTCACTATACATTTGCATAGGGATGTCAGAGCAGTGTGATGCCAAACTCTGAGCAAATTGCTTTTTTTCTTCGTCCTTGCCTTTGAGTGTGAGGCATGCTCTGAAACTCCTGAGCATGGATTGGTGAATTCCATCATTACCTTGAAAGACAAGAACAAGGGCACCAGGATTATCTGCTGTCATACACCCATTCTAATAAATAACAGCATGTTAGATTGTGCTATATCTCCAGTCAAAATCGGAATCTGCCTCAAGGCGATGATGGCACGCGGGTATGGCTGACTGCTTCTCAGCTAAGGCCTATAAGAGCAAGCAGCATGAATAGAGACCTGTAGAAAACGAGAATTATTCATGAAGAAATGACATTTGTGGAATAAATACATCTGATTGACTGCAAAATTACATTTTATAAGTGAAGGAGATACAATAAATTACTTATCCAATCCTCACCCTAACAGATTATAACATTCCCAATGCATTCCCATAAATAAATGTCAGTAGGAGCAAAATCAGTCCGGCTTCATATGAGGCCTCTTAATATTCTATGACAAATGCTTAGTTCATTAGCAATTAAAGGCAAGACAGGGGAATATTACGTCCCACATTTATGTCTGCCGTATGCATTAAATTGTCAAGCTTAATATGTGTTTCGTTTTTTTGTGACCCTCTTTTGTATCAAGAGAAAGACAAAAAAAAAAACACTAATTAGATTGCACCTTAAAGCTTTTAATCACTTCTATCTTTTATCTTCAACTTAATTTAGTTAGGGTTGCAATCAAGGAAGTTAGACATGCCTCAGATATCTCTGTCTTTCCTGCTCTTTCTCTTATTCCCTCTGTGTCCCTCCATCTTTCTCTCTGTGTGTCTCACACGACATTCACTATACTCCTCCCCCCATGTTCTTTTCTCTCTCCCATTGCTTTTGTAAATGTTCTTCTTCTCCTTGGTGAAATCAGCTCAGGCACAGTTGAATCACATTAATTTGTGGGTGGTTCAAGTGTCTGATCATTTTTCCTCCCAGATCTGGACCTCACCAGTCACTTTACAGTCAATCAAACCTAATTGCCCTCACTACAAAGACCCTCAAATCATATTGTCAAATCCATTTAGCTTCCCCAGACAACACCGCCTTTCACTGATGCAAACGACCCATTTGGGGTTTGGTTCAAATCTTGATCTGGATTCCAAAAACCTGCATCCGCCATCCAAAAGTGCCACTCATGTAAAATCGATGATCTACGCTACCCTGCATGGATAAAACCTAAAATGTTTATAGCATCTCAGAAAACTTTGACATTCTTTTCATTGTAATAACTCGACTAATTTCCAGTAAGTGCATCTGGTATGAAATTCTTTTATGCATTGCATACAAAAGAAACCATAGCCAAAGCCTTTCATGTTGGCATGGCACTAATAGTTCAGGGCCAGTTTTTGTTCATGCACCAGAATAGCACAGTAAAGGATGTTGTTAGCTTAATATTGGAGGATTGAGGTTCAAAGAAAAAGCAAGAACATTGACACCTCTTGTTTGCACCTCTTCATCTAACAAGCTCGCTGTGATCCTCTTTGACAATACCTCCCCTGCAATATTTAAAACCAATCTCCTGACCAAAAATGAAACTGTCCTTGAAGTAGAGCAGTCACAAGTACTCCATCAATTTCCTTGACGATTAAGGCTTCACTTCCTGTCGCTGCTTCATAAAAAAATCGTCCCAGTGCGTAGCACGTGAAAATATTTTAATGTGAATCGGCATCTGAAAATGTTCAGATTGCATTAAAGCCCGTACGTAGGTTTTGATTGAAGTTTTGATTTTGCAACGCTCAGTGAGGTATTAAAAAAGACATGGTAGACAACAGTGAACACAGTAGCACTACTCCCTTCTAAGGATCTAACCTGAGGAAACTAGAATGAAAGTAAAACCATCAACAAAGACAACACAAATTTTCTCTGGGATTACGGTTTCTTTTCTTATTTTTCTACATACACAAATGTATTGTATTCCAACAGAGGCATTTAAAAGGCGCTATGAACACTACAAAACTTGCACTTTGGAGCTTTTTACAGTAGCTGATGTCACAGCTGCTCTGATATCATGGCAAAGAGCAGATCAGAGAACATTCACACTGGAATCTCTTAGATGAGGGGGAAAAAAGAGCAATGTTTGACTGAAATTCAACTGCAAACATTATGTACTACAATACCTCTAAAAGTATAGTGAGCATTGTAAAAATGGTGCTTTATATTTAGTAGACCAGTTTAAAGTGACAGCTAAGTTAAGAGCAGACACCATCAAATCAAATGCACATATTCAGGATCTACCATATTGCAGCAAAATTTTGCAGTACCTAGCCCATGGATAAAGCTGCAGTAGCGGCCTACTCTGCTGTGAGGACGGGCTCCTGTGGCTGCTGGCATGTTGACCCCATGTGGCTGAGAGAAAGTGTGTCAACTTAACATCTGTCAATGCTGGGTTTGAGCACTCCCTTGTGTGTGTGTGTGTGTGTTGGTGGTGCTACTTGGCAAACTAGCCAAAAGCTGTGGATAGATGGTGATGGCAATATGGTAACTGGGGATGGGGGGTTAGGTAGTAGAAGTAAATTATATCAGAGGGAGCAGACTGTGGTAACTGCCACGTTACAAGCATCTCTCTTCCCCCCTTGCCCATCTTCCAACCTCCCCTCCCTACTGTTTCTCACTTGGGGCCTGGCAGCATCCATCCAGATGGAGGGTTTATTTTTGTTTTTGTTTGTTTACTTATTCATGCATCCAGCTATTCGGGGCATCGCAGGGGCTTTCGTTCCACCACAGAATGCAAATCGCCACGGCGGCTAATCCACTTTCATCCCTCCCTTGTCGACATCCAACTTCTCTCCACGTGTCCCCCAGTCTCTTGCAGTCAGGACTTCTCTGTTTCTTTCAGAGTGCAGGATCAGGCATGCAGTGACCAGGCCAGCCTAGCTCCAACACTTGTCTCTACTTCATGCATGTCAAACACAATACAGCTCTCACCTCCCACCCACCTTTCCCAACTTCAAGATATTCTGGCCTCTCTCCACACGCTCCTATCCTTCCCTGCCTCCTGACCCTGGCGCCACACAAGGGCTCATAGCAAGAGGAAAGTAGTAGCTACACTGCCATTCCCCCTGGAATGGAGGGTTATGGGAGAATTCCTAATTGAGTTAGGGAGGACATGAGTGGGTTTGGTCATCAAGTTGTTACAGTAAAACAATCCAGATGAATCAGCAGGCAAATCTGTCTTTTTTATTAGCCATCTTACCCTTCCGTTCCCCTTTTTCCTCCTCTCTTTTCACTGCAGTACACTACTACGTACAACCACATACACGCACACTCACACAAACTCCCCACAAATTAAAGAATGGAGCCTGTCTGAAAAGTTTCTTGGGTCATTGTGTCAATGCTTTTGTCAGGATTGGGTGGTTGGACTTCAGGGAGATAGAGAAAGAGAGGAGAGAGTGAAAAACAAAGGAAAGACATCTAACAGGTTCATGACTACTGTCCTTCGGGCACTTGTGTTATCTGTGCTCTCTGTGGCAGTAATGGTCTCTGTCTACCCAGGTCTTAGGAGCTGCTGGAACTGCAAGGAAAGGGGTGGGGGACGAGGAGGGGGATGTTGAGTAACACAGGTGGCTGTGTATGTAAGGTGGCTGAGCCAGAATTCAGATGTGAAAGTAACACAAATCCAGGTGCATACAAGTGAGAGTACAGAGTAGGTGAGACTGAAAGAAAATGTGGTTATTGCCTCTCCACCTGGCTATAAAGCAGCAGCAACACCCCCACCACTGAGGCCTTTGTTTCACGGCTAATGGTCTAGGTTAATTGCACAGGTGACTCTCTGTGGGGGAACAGATGGGCTCAAATGTGTTCAAAAACAATCTGCAGCAAGCAAAAATAAATAAATAAACAGGAAAGACTTGTTCCTCTCCTCTCCGTTCTTCCTCTTCTTTCTCATCTTCTCTCCTGGAGTCAGGGAAGGTTACTTGGGTGAGGTTAAACTCTCAGCGTGTTCCTCTCTCGCAGTGATTTCAATTCATCAAGCACAAGGCCTGTAAGCTCTCATTAGATCTCATTACAGTACAAATTAGACTGGGATTGGCCACTGGAAGGATAGCGGATAGTAGTGGGTAATAGACATCTCTCCTATGCCTGATGTTTCTCATGTTGAACACTTTAATTTGGTTAGGGAGGACAAGGCTATGCTTATATAAATTCAGAGGATATGCAGCCTGATTTATTCAAATATGTGACAATGATAAATGTCATTATTTTGTATACTTACGCTGTTATTTATCTTTTCAATTAACATGCCACTGTTGCTACCAGTTTCACTCGTGGCATATAGAATGTCATTATTTTCCATTATATTAGAACCCAAACGTACCAGACAGAAGCTTTTTAGAATTCAGATAATTATTTGTCTGTGTTTTCCCCAATGAATCACGAAGACTGCATGTGAGCCATCAGAAATTGAGTTCTTAATTGACCCACTGTGTTTTTTTCTCCCTAGCACAACATGCAGGAGATGACAGATAGCAAATTGAATTTATGAACATGCTTTGTGGGCACTGCTGCGTAATTATAGGAATGCCTTGCCTTTGGTGTTTAAAAAAATAGAGCCCTGCATTGAATTCAGATGCATACAAAGTTTTCTGCTTGGATGATTGAGTGAAAAGCTTTGTCATGTTTTCGAGACAACAGCTGTGCTTTTAATTTGCAGTTAGAGTATATGCATATTTTGAATGTTGTAGATGACTGATTTTAATTGGCACATATAAACAAAAGAGACGCCATGTTTTGCATAGTTTAAGATTCTTTGCGTAATTTCTAATTGGTCTTTGACTGAAGAGGTTGTATGCATGCTCCGATGCCACACTGGTCTTCGGAAACACTTGAGTAGATACCCATGTCTCTTTTAACTGATCTTGCAATGAGCAGCCATGAGTATAGATCATCCTGCTGACACATGCTCTCTATCTGCTGCCCTCTAACTATCCATCCTCACTGATTTAGTCCATCAAACTTAACGTTTCTCGGCTGACAAATCTGCCCCATAAATTTAGATTAGTTAAGTGAAGCCACTGCTCTTGCCAACGTAGGCTACAACATGACTTTGTATAACTAAAATGTGTAGGCAGGTTTTTCAGCGCATGTGAGGGTCTGTGTGCCTGTGCTTGCATACTGCAGTGTATGTTTTAGACATAATTAGGTGTCACAGGGATCAGGCCGTCAAGTTGCCAGGAAGGTGTTTTACGACCCTGGTCTTGCTTCACCCCACTAGTCCCTCTCAAAAACCCACTCCACCACACTCACAAACACACACACCCTCTTCACGTTTCTCCCAAGCTGCCTTCTATTATTTTCTCTTTTCTGCATTCTGCTTCCTCCCCATTCGTGTTCAGAATAAGCTTTATTGGCCAAGCATAGACGTACAGCAGTAGTCCACCTCAAGCTCATGTGTTTTGCTGATATTGAGCTTCAGGTGATTGTTGTTCAAAGTCTTCACTATTTACAGTATATACAAGTCCAAACAGACATGAATGTAAACTGCAACTTGACTGGTACGCAGAGGCATATAATCAAAAAGGGGTAATTCTAGTTATTACTTTACATTTCTAATATAAAAACTAATCTGGACTGCCGAGTCATTTGTGTCAGTCCTGCTGAGAGCACATTATTCTTGTATCCCTCATAATTAGAAAATGTGATGGTGCTGCTTGTAAATATTTTGCAGACTGAGCCAATCCCCAGGGCTCACTCTTATATTTGGCACAGCCTCTGGCTCCAAGTACCACCTGATATTCAGGTGAAGCAGGGGTAGGTAGGCAGGCAGGGATCAAAGGGAAAGCTATGGAACAGGTACACCATTTCTGTCTGGGAGGTAGATTTTCACAGAGCTTTTCTGGTCTTGAAGGTTTGACTGTTTTAGAAAGTACCTATATGTGCAAAAGCCACAACCATGTTCCACACTTTCACAAACTTTAATAAGATCATTAAAGGACCCTGGGGCTGTCTGTTTTTGGTGCCCACCAAGGTGTTTCATCGCTGGTAGGGTTTGTCAATGTCTTGGGTCTTAGCCCATCTTAACCCATTTAGAAAGCAATTTCCTGTGAGCAGAGGGGATCTTTCTTCTAGAGAAAGATCTTTTGGCATAAAAGGTTAGCTTTTCTGTAATTCCCCAGCATGCAATCTACCACTGCTGCTAATGAGAAGTGGATGAATATTAGCCCTAGGTTTAACAGCTCAAAATAAGACAAGAGTGAATTGCAGAAGTGAGGCAGAAATGTCTGTTAAAGTGGGCAATGTTATAATAAGTAATGAAGAAGGTTTGCTCTGAGGATTACTGGAATACGTGTAGTCAAATAATATTAAGTCTTGTTTTTTTTCTACCTTGTCTTTGCAGTTTCGTTAAATATATTCACATAAATACAAATTCATGTTAATGAGTTCATCGTCTGAAGTCTCATTTGTGACAATTTCTTGCTAAGAGTAAGGCCTCCTGAAGTTTAAGCTGTGGCCCAATAGGGCATTGTTAATTGAGCACTGTGGAGTGACTGGGGAGTATGTTTCCCATTTTAGTCATTTTGGTTCTTTGTGTCTGCAGTCCTCCCCCTGAACCATAGTCTACTATGGCTCCTGGCCATTACAAATGATGAATTGTGCTACAGTTAAGCTAGAAGTAGGACAAATTGATCAAAGTGTCAGGTGCCCCCTGTGATGTCTAGGTCTCCATGAAGAAGGCAGTGAAGAAGGAGGTGTCAAAAAGTTTCGGGTGCCAAGGTGGTTGTAGATAAATGTTTACCTGACACTTAACACTCTCTACCTTCTGTCAGACTTGCAATGTGTCCTTGCTAGCCTACATACAAAGAAAGTGTAGCTAAAGATCATGGGAGTTGATACAGTTATAGTAGCTGCAAGTTGTTAACCATATTGTACTTTAGGCCCACAGCATACAATACCCATGCTCCCCCTTTTAAACCAATGAGCTTGCTATCTGAGGTGTAGTGCTGCAATTTGAGATAAGCACTACTTGGCATGGCTTTGGTTTTGTTCTGATAAAACTGGTCTAATTAAGCTTGATTTAATCGGGATTGCTTTTAAGCACAGCACACAGCCAGAACAGATACTTTGATTTCAAAGTAGCCCTTGGGAAGGACTTGAGGAAGAAAGAGAAGGAATGAGATAGAGAGCAAAATTAGCGTGAGCACGAATGAAGAGTTGCTTTTTTAAAATTTGCATAAGACATGTTTCTATTCTTGGTTGTACTGTCTTCTTTTACTTGCATGAATGATTGCAGGTCAGATGGGTTGTTGCTGGAGGAGAAGGAAAAAAACATGTGCAGCCCCGACTTTCTCTGGTAATGGCAAAGTACATGCCATTCCCTTAAATTAATCGTGTAGCATTTGGTGTCAACGTGTTTTGTCCATAAATTCAATTTGCCTGACTGTCGTGTCTCTTTGAGTGTGCGCGAGTAACAAAAGATTGATCATCCCAGTGTCTGGAAAAGTGCTGCATGCTGAAAGTAGCAGTTGTCTCCACGTATGTTTCCCTTCAACTCTAGCTGTAACCACAGTAGAGAAACAAGATGCCTAGACCCTAATGGTAAACTTTGGAGAAGAGCTAGTTTGCTCATGTACAGTATGCAAAAGAATTGATGGCCAAGTCTCCAGCTCTACAATAAGTCACCCTAATGATCTTCGTTTAAAATAATGTCTGTTCGGGACCAGAATGATTAAAAGGGTGCCCCTCTGACTCATTAGTATTGGGGTGTAAAGATAGATGACCCAGATATAGAACCTAAGCTTATTTTTGAACCCACGCTTCCATTGAGCACTATGCTTCATGTGCACAGCGTGGGCACATCATCTCATTCTGTTGGCCTTGTAGCACTTTGAGTGTCTCCTAACTGTCTCTTCAGCCATGCCAACAGCCTCCAGTTCTCTTGTTTCATGGATCTGCAGGACAGCAGGAACGGTGGGCAGGGGGAATGTTTTTAGAAGGCCGGTCCGGTGTCATTGACTAAACAATGATAGAGCGGCTGGGTATTGAGCGGCTCCACACTAAATCTTTGTAAAGAGCACTTAGCTCCCCTGCGTTAGCCACAGAAAAAAATATCTGTCAATGAGCATCAGTGGATGCTTTCATCTTGAGGCTCCTCTGCCTGTATTAGTTGCTAGGCTCTCAGTTTATTTTCCTCCTCCCCAGGTTTTTACTGAAAAAATGACAGGCCTGAGTGACAGCACTCACACATTAATATGAAAGATTCGTTAATATCTCACGCAGAATCATGGCTTTCTCTTACTGTGATGTAAGGTGATTGTTTATGCACCTGAACTGTGTAGGTATCCATTGTTTCCACAAAAGCCTAAATTCGACTTTGAATCGATCATGTACATTTCTTCCTCCTGTTGTGTTAATGGTAATGTTATGTATTGTCTTGTAATCATTTTTGCCTCCATTATCTGTTCTCTTACAGAAGGAGATGAAACTGGTGTGATGGATAGCCTAATGGAAGCTCTACAGTCCGGAGCAGCCTTCCGTGATCGTCGGAAACGGACACCACGCAATGGTAAAGCAATAAAAAACACTAGTCTGCACAAAAAAAGCCTGTCCCCTTTCGTTGTTAATAGTTTTACATGTAATGCACCTGGCTTCTGTCTATAGTATAAAAATAGCTTTGTTCTCCAGTTTGTTTTTCATTATTGTGTATTCTTGTGCTTCTTCCCAACATGATACATACCTAAAACATGAATAAACAAAGGAACATATGCGCATACAGACGTCTTAGAAAATAAGCACACGTGTGGCTTAGAGAAGGTCATTTGCAATATTATTATTGTCCCTTAGTCATTCATGAAGTACTTATTATAATGTAGTCATGCTGACTGCAGTTGGATGAGGTCAGCCAAAACAAAAATATCATTTACTCTTCGCCTACAGATCGACTTGCTGTAATTCCATTATTAAGTGTATATTACTTTAGTGTCTTAGAATTTATTTGCTGTTGGTGTACAAGATATTTAAATTGATCAGCAGAATATTGAACGTATGTGTACAGTGACTCAGATCTCTCACCTTGGTTGACCACCATCTTTACTGACATGGTGGTGCATGTGTGAATACCTAACTACGAGCAAATAAATTCTTCTTTTTTTTTAATTGTTAATTTTTTAAAAATCTGATTGCGATTATTTTTGGCAATATAGTGCAAGATATTATACAAGACTATACTTGAATGTTCTTAGTTAATCAAAGACAATTACTTTCAAAATATGATGATTGAATATAATTAAAATTATATTTTCCTCTTCAAATTGTTTAATGCTTTGACTAAAAAACAATTACAATATATAGTAACAACAAACACACATGCACACATACTTTCTTGTTACAACACCTACAATACTGCTCATGAGTAGACATAACCAGCTCCATTCTTCACCTACCTTGTTCATTCCATATTTCCGTGTTTGGGTTTGATGTGAGCCTGTGTCAATGTCCAACTGTGTGTTTAGGTTTTGCAATGCTGAATTCTTCTTTTGTTTGTTTGTTTTTTTTTCCTCTCCAAACTGAACTGGTTCTTTCCTGCCAAATGTCTGAGATTTGTGACCTCTGACTCCTTTTTCTCTTTTCCTTTTTTCTCCACCCTTCCTTTCTTCTCCTTCTTTTCTTTTTATTCCTTTATTGTTTTATCACCAACATTGTTACAGGTGATCAAAGTCCTTCCAGTCCAGCCTCTCGGTGGCCGGGTGCTAACTATGGTAACAGAACCCTAGGTGTGTGTTTAACTACCTTTTTAACTGGGCACCACCACTTCTGTTGGCTGCATAACTCACACATCCATCCTGTCAAAGCACTCAAACTGAGCTGGTCTACAACATGCAGATTCCTGTGCTGAGTTATTGTATTTTATGTAGGAAAGGATTAAATGTTCAGAGATATAAAGTGTAATATTTACTGTAAGTAGAAAAAGCTACCATGAAAGCTTTAGATGGATGACAAATTTTAATTAAAACAAATACCAAAGTTAACATGCAGCTTCTCACTGAGAAAAGCAACTCCAGTTTCAAGATGAATTAACACTAATTTTGGGATGTAGCACAATGTACCATTACCCCAGTTTCTCTGGAAACAGAATATAAAGAAACAGTGCTTTTGGTTAACGGCCACAAGGACATAAATTCCATGCCCTGCATTTCTTACAACCCTGATTCCAAAAAAGTTGGAATGCTATGTAAACATAAATAAAATAAAATGTGATAATTTGCTAACCTTTTTTTGACATATGCTCAATTAACAACAGTACAAACACATATTTACTGTTTAAACTTATCATCTTCATTGATTTTGGCAAATATATGCATATTTTTATATAAGATTGATGTGAGCAACTTTTTAAACAGGTTGGGAGTGGGGCAACAAAGGACTGGGAAAGTTGTGGAATGCTCAAAAGCAGCTGTTTTGAACATTCCACAGGTAAACAGGTTCATTGGTAACGAGTGATAGTATCATCATTGGGTATGAAATGAACATCCTCGAAAGGCTCAATTGCTCACAAGCAAGGATGTGAAACACATGATTGTATAAAGAATATTACTGCATAGGCTCAGGAACACTTTATAAAACTGCCGTGTTGTCGGTAAACAGTTTGTTTCTAAATGATTGAATCCAGTTAAATTTACTTTTTACATAGCGTCCTAGCTTTTTTGGAAACAGGGTTGTAGAACAAGAGCAAGTAAAACTATTCCACACAGAATTATGGGAAGTGGAGTAAATGTCAACACCACGGGAGGTCACAACAAATTTACAGTATGTCAATTGTATGTGCCTTGAGTCAGTATTATCAAAGGTATACCGACAAAAATAAAAAAATAAATGCCCAAAAAATCTTACTATGAATACTTTTGAAATCCATGACAGTAGTATTGCAGTTGTCCCTTGTGTTGGCTTCTTGATCCTAAATGTTTAATCTTGTAACACTAAAACAATCCTAATAGCAATCACACTCCTTAAAGGAGCTTTGGTCCACTCAGCATAATTTCTCAGCTCCAGTTATCTTCTAATTGTTTCACTCTTCCTGTTATCCTAAGTTGTCACAGCATGATATCACTTCCTGTTTTGTTGCAATATTTGGGAAGTACTCTGCTGGAGAGTTTTGTAGACCTGCATGCTTTAGCGTCTAACAACACTTTTGTGCATCACCTTCCTTTTTTCTGTATGTTTGATAAATGTCAACCTGATGTGCAGCAGCACCCCAGATATGCCTCTTTCTGAAGGCTTCTTGCCTTTAATGCTATAAGCAAGCCTACTTTGAGTCAAACTTTGCTGAAAATTAATTGCCTGCGACTCTACTCTTGACAGATTGGTTCTTTGTGTGTTGCAACAATGTAATTCTCACTACAATATGTTGAATATGTTTAATCTCTTTGGTTGCTTGTCCAATTACCTGACATTGTGCTGTGTGCCGTGTGTTTTCATGGATGAGAGTATATGTCAAGAATACTCACGATGCCTTGTTAAAACAATATTTTTATTTTTATTTAAGTATTCTCCACCTCAAAAGCATTGGTCAGTTTTTCTCTCTTTTTTCGGTATAACTCTAAACGAGCACTACAGCTAATTAAGAAATAAGAAACTTATTATTATTATTATTTTTAATATTTAGTTAACAGAATCTTTGAAAGCTTTGAAAATGTTTCTAAGTAAACCAAGGAAAGGGTCTGACCCCTTGCTATGAAAATGGTTGTTAAAGATGTGGAACATTACCTCTTTGTGTGTGTGTTTTAGTGAATTCCATCCCTTCTGTTTGCAGATGATATTATCCTGTTTGGCTGTGACCTAATGTGAACTTGAGGTTGGGAAAAAAATGTCCCAACTAAGAGTTCTCTCAGGGTCTTGTTCATGATGGAGCATGAGATGGAGCATGAGACTTACAGGCCTTTAGACCTTTAGCTTTAGCAGTTTTGCTGCACTGTCTTGCTAAAGACTGAGCTGAACTGAAAGTAAGAGCTCCCAATTTACCAATTTAAGTTCCAACCCTCATGTATGGTCATGGCAGGTATGGCCAGTTCCCTTTGCTTGGTGTCTGGATTTCTCCTGACTAAAAGAGCCTTCTCAGTAGAAGTGCAGCTCTTTTGTATTGAAGTCTGTTGAGGGGGTCTGGGCATCTGATCAGGATGCTTCCTGATCACCTTCCTTGATCTGTTGATGTATGATCTGCATTTCAACACAGGAAAAGACCCAGATGGTGGGTTATACTATTCCTACAGGATGTGGCTGGGTAAAGGAACGCCTGTGTTTGACTTGACTTGCTATCATGACCACTGTGTCTGGGGTTCAATGCAACCTGGACCCTAATAAGTACCAGTTAAAAATGGTTTGCCACCTATGCACTATATGATGTGTCAAGGGATCATTGTGAAGTGAAATACTGTTTGTTTATTTGTTTGTTTGTAAATGTGCTTGATATTGAATCAAAGAGTCTGTCTGTGATTCTCATTCTTGTGAGACAACCAAGATTACTGTGCTCCTTGTGATGGCTTACTCTCCTGCATGGCATTGTGCATCAGACCCTTCTCAGCACACTTTTTGTCCTCGTGCATACCACTGCTATGCTACCAAAATGTATTATGCACTGATGACTCTCTGTTTATCGATATGCAATCTGGAATTTGGTTGGATAAACAGCTGCATGGATCCTCTACTTTGAGATGATGAGAGGGAAAAAAAATCCTTTTTGACATGCTGGTGCCATGGATTTTTTTCTAGATGGAATTTGGAAATGAGTTCAGCTGCTATAGAGCAAAGGGGGAACTTGTCTTATCTCATGAAAGGTGGCCAACATCTTCTTTTGCAGTCTGAGGTTAAATCTTTAAAAGTACTTTCTGGAAGGAGAAATAATTAAGTTCCCCAGAGACAGAGATTTGGTGACAAAGGGCATCACTGAAACCTCACTTTGGTTGTTACTTCTTTGTGCAAGGTGGGAACTGTCAACATTTTTGTAAAGATTTCAAAAATGATGGTGTAATTTTTGGGTCAGTACAGCAGCAGAAATGTTAATGTACTGTACTTTTGCTGTGTACATATTTGCTTTCTCTCTGACTCTGGGACTGACCGTCTCTGAACTTACTGTTAGAGAAGGTTTTCTGAGCAGTTGTATCAGACAGTTTGCCAAATCTATTCCCTCCTGCTTGTCATGCCTGTTGTAATCTCATGCTTTAAAGCTTGATTAACCTCCTGTCATCCTCAAACGAGCAGTGTGTACCAGAGAAAGTCTCTCAGAGTCATACAAGTATCTTCGCTTACGTCAAAGGAGTTCATTTATACCCAGCATGTAGTTTTTTGTCGTCTTTCAGGCTAAACTATACTCCAGCAGCTACCTTAAGTGCCAGACTGAATACAATTCTTGTCGCCTCCAGTCACAATTACACCCTATCCAGAAGCATTTCTTATTTCCTTGTCTCCACTTTGTGTAAGATGGAAAAACTAACCCAGCAGGCCCAAACTCATGTGTTATTCAATTGCACCAGCCATTCCTAATTTAACGCACAGAAACTGGATGGATTGATAGAAACCAAATTTTTGTTTTGGGTTCAGTCTTATTTCAGGAAAATAGTATATAAAGTATTTTGTGGTGTTGAATGCAGTTGGTTTAACACTAAATATTACACTTCTTGTTTTGTTTTTCCACAAACAGTGTACTTTAAAATTACATTTTACTCAAATAAGGATATAAAACAAGTGTGAGTTAGCACTACTCCTTTTCTATCTCCTGTTCCCTTACCTAGGTATCTGGCAGGAGATTGGTGGGTAGAGAGCTGCAGCCTCTCATACATCCTGGCTCATCGATTTTCGGTCAGGGATGAAAGCCACAGACTCAGTAGGTTTTTCATACTGGGGGGCATCCCAAAAGACACATCAATCATATTTCAAAAAGAACCAAACCAATCTTATTTATTTACTGCCTTTTCAACATCATTAAAATCCCAAACCAGGGCCTCTCTCTGCCCCACTCTGCTGCTTCACCTTCACAGGTCAGTCCATCAAAAGTTCCATCCTGTGTTCTCTGTAGTAAGCCTCTTAAGGACTTATTTGACATTGAACAGGGAGGGATCATCTCATCCCCATTAAAAAAAAAATAGAGAGATGCAGTGATATAATGCTTGTCAGGGTTAGGGAATTTCTGGCCAACTATCTTATCCCCAGAAGCCTAGAAGTTAATTCAGCTGGTCAGGCAGAGAGGGCCCCCTGTATGTTTAATGAAGATTAAATTACCTATTTTCACTCATGAAATTTTAACAGAAGAATGGGGATGAATCTGCAAAGAGCCAAAAAAGACCAGAGGGCATCTCCTTTAAGGAGATGCTTACAGAGATAAAGACTTTCCGCTTGTTATATCATATCCCCCAACCTCATATGTGACATAAACTATTCTTTAATACTTATTAATTCTTTGTTTGTTATCCATGTCACTCTGATATAGACAACCACAATATCATCAGCCAGGCAGCTATTTTCTCATCTCCCCCTGATCTGGGGAAAATCACCCATTTGTTTCTTAAATTGCATCAGTCAAAGTGATAGTGATCGTAATTCTCTTAGCAATTAATTTGCTCACACATATGTTGCACCCATCGCTTTATCTCTCTGGTTGTATCTCAGCCTCTCTAGCAGTTGTGTTCCTGTACTGTTTCACACACACACAAACTTGTGTCACATATCATAGATAGGGACTGTTGCTGTAGGGTGTCTCTGAGTTGAGGGCTAAAGTCGTTTGCCTCCACAAGCTCCTGGCTTCCACTTCAGTTGATAGATGTTATTCATCGGGGCGGCCCTAGAGGCGATCCTACAGGAAGTGGAGCTAACATGATTTGGGGCGAAGAGACCCAGAGGGTGTAGGTGCCTCTTGCTTTAGCTCGGATGGCTTAGTAGATGTGAGATATCAATAGAGTAGATGAGAGCAGAGCTCTGTAGAGACGTGCTGCTTCAAATCTATCACCTGCTTCTCATAGATAAGGATATTTATCAACAACCAAAACGAAAGGCAGATGGGAAGGAACTGAAACATGGACAGCCACTCTATTTAAGATTTGACTTCCTAGGACCTAGGGCATAGACAAAGCTGTCGTCGCTCCCCATTGACCATAGAGCCATTCTCTGGACCTTATCATTTTTAATCCACAGCAGAAAACCCATCATGGAAATATAGATGAAGATTTTATGTTCCATTTGAGTACTCTTGGTGCATTACTGATTTGTTGCTTGACTCTGCCAAAAGCAGTAGTAAAGTAAGTGAAGTGTGACACAGAGCCATTTTGAGAGGATAAATCAAATCTTAATAAAAGGCAGTCTCTCTGAGTGGACATCAGGGGCCTCTCACCCCTGCCCCTGCTATTAATTACCCCCTAAACCCATTGCTGTTTAAAGATATTGAAGTGATCTGCTTGAGAAGAGGGCATCAACAGGGGGGCTTTCTGCATGCCCTTTTGATGCCATTATGCCCTTTTACAACCCTGTCTGATAAAACTCATCATGTGGAGACTAGCTCTCTACTGGTAATGCTTACTTTTTTCTTTCTTTCTTTTTCTTTTTTTTGAAATAAAGTCAATGACCTAGTGCTATAATGGACTTGGAGCTCTCAACACTTATGTCCAATATTGTCTTTCTTTATTGGCACAGGACGTCATTGTTGTAAAAAGTACTCAGCCCTCCCGCCTAGTGGACCATCAATGAACAACTACAGTGCAAAAATGTCTCCTAACTTATCATATTCAATAATATCCTAGAGCGTTGGCAGTGGGTGCATTTTTTTTTCTTGCTCACTCTCCAAACAATATTGGCTTTCAAGTATGTGGGCAGTTATGAAAGGTCACACTAAGTGTAAATTGTCAATACTGGATCAATTTTGGAGGGCAAATATGCTTTGGAGGCCCCATAATGGAAGGTTTCATCTTATTTTTACCCAGGGCACATTCACACAATAAGATTGATATCGTTCATTGTTTGATGAATTCCTAATAGACCTATAAAATTGCAGAGCATAAAGCCAAAGGAATGCCTGTGGAAGCCAAATATAGGGGAGGCAGTCGGACCATCCCACTAGCTGAAAAATTGCCCTCATATAATTCGAATGGAATCTCGCCCAAGCCATCGTGCTATGTGTTGAAGGATGGGCAACTTGTGTCGGTTGAATTAAACCTTATTTATCGCTCATTAGGCATACAGCAGGGCCAACTGATGATGAGCTAGAGAACAAATAATGTGCCATGGAATAGGATGCCATCCTGTATGGTTATGTGTTCCACTGACAATAAGAGGCAGTGCAAGAATCAAATACTACTTCTTCTGCTGTCATACTCATGTCTTTTTTCTAACCTTCTTAATACGATGTGGCTATTATTGAAGATATAATGTCCAGGTTGATGTTTGCATTTAAAGTGCCAGCCTCTATCTACTATCTGTCAGCCACAATGAGGTGAAATTAATATTTTACTTTCCCATTAGTTGGGCTTGATGTCTGTAATAGGGAGGTAAATGAAAGGAAAGGCATATGGGGCGATGAGTGATAATGGTAATGCCCAGTCATACAAATAAAGAGAGAATGTATCAAACAATGTTTAATGTTCCATTCAATAGGAAATGTTAGTAAAGGTGATGTTGGGAACAACGACATTAAAGAAATCACACTGTATGTGATGCTTTTAGCCTGAACTGACTGATTTGATGTCGTGATCTTGCTTATATTGCTTTCCTGACTCCTGACACACTTAACACTTAATTAATTAGTGTTACATGTGAAATTAACATGTTTTTCAGACGTGTTAAGTCAGTAACACTTTATTTCAAGGGGTGTGCATAAGACTGAAATGGCGATGTCATAACTATGAAATTCCACCTGTCATGAACATGACTGTTGCCATTAAGTGCCATTCAATTATGTCACATTTAATGAAAGTTGGCATTGTCTGACATATCTATCTTGCTTTCTTCTCATCTCTGTTGAGAGTTGCACATATGCAGTACTGATCGGAGGGATGTACAGGTAACTTAGGTATCAGGTAACTTAGTGACAATCAGTCAGCAGTCTGCTTGAGAAGTTATGCTGTCTTGGTTAATGGCAAGTTGTCATAACAAAGGCAGGTCACACAATGTAAACTTTGCATTAAAAGTGAGATAACTGCCCAAATAATCCCTTAAAGACCCCCTCTTACGTTTAAATCCCCTAAAATGTCTGACCTGGACAATACTGGCTTGTATTGGTCCAAAGTTTGTCACTAGAAAAGTGTTGCGTTGTGCACATTCTTCTATTGAAGGGGGAGATGTCTGTGCACTTCCTCAAAATATGAGATTCAAACGTGCACCGAGCTAGTACGTCACAAATACTAAAGCCAATCCCTGTCTAATTTGCAAACTACTACCAATGAGCCAGTTCCCAGGCAAACTTGGTTGGCTATCAAGATGTGAACACACTGTAACATCGTAGCAGATATTATTGTACGTTTCACAACCGCTAACAATGTGTCAGCCACTGCCAGTTACAAGCTAACAAGCTAACAAACAACACAAACAAAATATGCTTACTACACTTACCATTCTGATACATCTGCTAGTCACTGATTTTGGTTCACAACAGACTCCTCATCTGAGTTCGGGTCTGACTGAGGCTCACACATGTAACGTTATAACTGAATCTCTCCCATGTTTCCTCTAACAGTAGCCATCTTGATCTTTCACAATTTAACGCAAACAGTGGTGGTGGGCGGGTCCAGAGGCCTGTGATACATAGATCTAGAATTTCTCAATGAGGGAGAAAGAATAGATGTGCTTTCAGCCCCTCTTCAGAGTTTTAAAAACTTTTTAATGTTGGGAAACGATGTCAAATAAAATATTAGTCATAGCAGAGTATTTTTTATGTACTTTAGAATGTGTCTGGAGGGGAACTTTAAGACTCCTTAAAGTTTTCTTGTTGGTTATAATGGTATCATGTTAGTCTCAGGCACACCTCTTCAAATAAAGTGTTACTCTGTAGTTATATCTCTTTTTTGACATGCAAGAAAGTTAAGGTTCCATTTCCACTTTCCCCTGTGATATTAAACATTGAGCTTACTGTAGTTCTTAAATGAAAACAAAACAGACAAATAAACTCATTTTGTAATACATGTTTGGGAAATCTGAAAATTGCAGAAAAAAACATGATTGATTACAAGACAAACCCAAGTTACTTTTGAATGACACTAATTTGTGTAATAGCATACAATCCATATATAAGATATACGAAACATGTACAACTTGTTTCAATGTAATTTTTGTTACCTTAAAGCCTGACTGACATTCTTTTGCCTCATTTGCAGATTGTAAGCCACAAAATCTTTTTTTTCTGACACTGTTTTGGAAACTTTATTAATTACTGGGCACACCCTTCAATTAACACTAAGAAAAAGAATGTTTTGCAGTTTTGATAACAGCAATTAGCCTGTAACACCCATAGGATTTGCACACTTTCACAGTAAAGTTGTTTTGTTTACTTGACATGAATTTATGCAGTAAACTATCTGGTTGACATCACAAGTGTGATTTTAAGGCCCAAAAGAAATCAACTCTTTTGGAAATGGTCTTCTTGATTGTCATTTGTGAAAATGAGCAGTGAATCCTGATAATCATACAACAATGTCCTCATCACACTACATTCTCGAGGATAAATGCAGTCATTTGATCATGATGAAATCAATCAAATCATGCATAATATGACAAAAAGAGGGAGACGGATAGACGAAACAATTTAGAAAGGAAAAGAAAGAGGCTAGTGAGACTTTCCACCCAGTTGACATAAAAGGACTGAAATAGAGGGAAGTTGTGATTACATGACCGCTATGGTGAAAAGAGGTGCACACGTGACGGAGTGTAGGTAGAAGAGAGAGGCACGGAATTCAGCTAAATGGAGTGAGTGATATTGTATTGTGCAGTGATGGACATGCATCGATAGTGATAGTGATAAAGAGTTAAAGAGGGCAGAGAGACTGAGAGGGTAAAATGAAGGTAAAAAGCAGAATACCTCTCTACACACACACTCTCTCTCTCTCTCTCTCTCTCTCTCTCTCTCTCACACACACACACACACTGGGCATGCAATCAGCAAGAATGCACCCTACGCTCAGGCACTCCTCCTCCAGTCAAGCATGATTTTGCTTGACATGGTTCCATCACTAATGCTGACTGATGCCCATTTGCTCGGCTCCTCACATTTATTTATTTATCTGTTTATTTGCGTCGAGTTTATTTATTGATGGGCCTCAAGGATATGATGGCATATCTCCATTTGCTCATATAGGAAAGAAAGGAACAGAAAGCTATAAGGGTGTGCAACATGTTCACGTGAATGAACAAAAGATGGGGGGAGGACAGAGTTCACCTTTTTTATTAAGATTCCAGCAGTTGAAATAGCTATTCCTTTCTGGTAATGGAAAAGTGATACGGCCCATTTAGTTACTTAGCACTAATCCCAATGGTTTAGCCGCTTCTCTATTTTTTTCCCCCTTTTATCTCTTTGTCTTTCTTCATTCGTTCTTTTGACTTCTATTTGGTTAGTGTCTGATGGAAGGATTTGAGTGGGGTCAAATTACTCCCTTGCCTGTATGAGTTTTCCCAAGCTTCAGTAGCACTCTCAGGCACATTAAGTGCATGCAGTGTGCTGCTGTTGTAGTTGACCACCAAATACCCATAAGGGTTTTAAATACATGCTCTATTTAATGCACAACGTTCCCAGTTTTAACCTTCCATTCTGGAATAAATCTTTTTTTGGATATGGTCTTTTAATATGTTATGCCTTTAGTTTTTCTGGAGCTTTTATTGAGATGTCCCTTTGCTTGTGAGTGTTACATAGGATGATGTAATTACAGCGTAATAAGTGTAAATGTAATTGTTGTTTATTTTCACAATGACATATTTGCTGTTGTAAGCTACTGGGGGAAAAGCCTTTAATTACCCACAAGTGTACAATTTGAGGTCATTAGCTTTGTGAGACAATATCTCTGGCCAGAGGTCTGCCAGAGGACCTTTGGTTCACTCCTGCAAATACTGGTATAAAGAATGCCAAGTTGAAACTACTGAAGGATTATTGTTTTATCATTATCATCCTAAACCTCAGTTCCCTATCCATGACCTTCAACATGACCTTCATCATTAAATTCCTCGAAATCAATTGCCTTAATCTCTGATTTTGATCATGTTTTTTCAGACCAAATATTAGGTCAGCTGCAGAGAAATATTTGTTATTTGAGATTTATCAGTTATTCTAAAAGTGATAATGACTAAAAAGGTGGTTATGGGGAACGAAACAGAGCTGGAGCTTCTTTAAAGATGTAATCTGTTGTCTGATTTGAGACTGAGAGGACATTTCTCACTGGGGATTAAAACGAGACACAGAAAGAGACAGAAAAAAAAATACAGAGTTTTTGCCAGTGCACCCATGTATCTGAGAGCAATCGTATCACTCTATCTGGGCTGTAGAGGGAAGTTACTGCAGGTCTACACATTTTAGCACATGCCCCAAATGTTGTGTGAAGCTACCAAGCTCCCTCTTCACCAGGAGCTGATTGACTTCTGTACTCTTATGGAGACAGAGATCCGACCCAACTGCATCTGTGAGCTTATTTGAATTCAGTTAAACAGTTAAACTTCGGAGAAACAAGAAGAACACAACAGCTTGGTATTCATAAATTCCATGACAATGTTACTCCCCGAAGAGATGACTAATATGTCAAGTTTAAAAATAGACTAAATAGAGTTTGCCACAGTTCAGACCCTCTGCCTCCAGTGGATGAGGATTAAGCAAATAGAAGGAAAAGGGTAGCGATTTGTGATTTGGTGATGCGTTTGCTTGTGTTGATGCGTGTGTGGTGCTTGCGTGCATAATTATGTATACATGCATGGACATATTTGTGTGTATGTGCACTGTATATACGTGTGTTTCTGTGTGCAGTTGGACTGTATGTAAATGGACCTGGGCTGCTATATGAAGTCCATAACCTGGCAGCAGGATGAGGGCCTGAGAAGTAGCAGAGCAGTATAGGGGTCATGCATTAGAAGAAAGCCAGTGGAGGTTGCTCAGTTTGTAACATCTCCACCCTGAAGGCATTGCCAGCTAAGTAAAGGATGAGGCTGCAGACTGCATTACTTCAACTTTTTTTTCTCCTCTACTCTAGATGAGTTCCCTCCAGTGGCTCAGGTCACTGTTGCCCTGGGGTGGATTACAGTAGATGAGACCTGTGATGTTCCTTAAGATTTCCAACAGTGTGTGTGCCTGGGTGTGTGTCTATATGTTTCATTTTTTTGTGTGTGTATGTTGTTGTTTTTTGTGTGATTGTGGGTGCTGTTTATTAGTGGGAAGATTTACTGAAGCTTAGCATTTTTTGGCAGGCCAGTGGTTGACCTGATTTCTGGGTCACAGCATGACTCACACAGGTTAGCTTTTTCAGGAGACAGTGAGGTCAGTGTCAAAACTAAAGCCACATTTATGTCACCTGCGTCTTGTTACATACAGATCCCAGCTGCTGCATGGCTGAATATGCAGGCATACTCACATGTACAGCATTGATACAGTATGTCTAAATACACTGTTGGCTAAATATAGCATTCCAGCCTTGTAAATAGTCAGCCACAATACATTATGATTAGTGAGAGAGCATGTAAAATCATTTATGGCTTGCATTATTAAAGTCTCTTACACGGTAGGGATCTTTCTTCTCCCCTGCTACCACCGTTAATATGTTTACAGTGGTGGCAACAGTCTGTCTGAGAAATTGATTTTTCTTTTGCCAATTGTAAAAGTTTTATGACAGTCAATATGGCTGAAGAAGCAGCCCCTCCATTATTTTTACTGGATCTGCTGCTCGCTGAATAGATGATTCCTGCTTATAAACCTTGAATTATTGAACAGGGAAATCAGTCAGTGAGAGGGGAAGAGGCACAAGGTCTTGATGGCTTGATGGCCAAGATGACAGCTTGTGAAAGAAAAAGACAGAAGACTGATTAGTCAATATGTCATATTGCTTCATCACTGTCTGTACACTATGCTCTCTCATCTCTTTTTCACCCTCGCCCCCCCACCCATCCCCTTTCTTAGTCTATTACTCTCCTTATTGGCTGCTTCTCCTCCTTTTCTTTCCTCCGTTTCACTCCCACCTCTACCTCTTTACTCTTGTATTACTCCAATTTCTTTCTTATGAGCCTCACATTGCCCCATTCCTCACTATCCGCCCTCTTCAACCTAATGCCCTGTTTTCTTTGAATGCTTTATTTTTACTCACATCCTGTCTCCATCCATCCCAATGACCCTGTATCACCCCAGGCAGAATTATTACTCTTGAATGGAACATCAGCTCAGTGGCGCCGTACTCTGCTCTTTCTGCATTATCCATTTATGGAGTATCGCCTTTTGTGGTGAGCCATCTTCCTACAGTCCAGTAATGATAGCAGTCTTGGCGACCCTGTGCATTTGCACTGTAATCTAAGACGTTCTCATTAGTCCCGGGATTGCACGCTCTCTCATGTCCATTACATTAATTGCTACACATCACTGCCTGCCATGCCCCTCAGTATTTTGTTACATTGCTGGCATTCTCTGCCCTGTATCACCTAACTATGGCCCACAATTGCTTTGCCCAGGAAGGTGAGAAAGGTAATTGAAAAATGTTGTCCAAAGAATTGGATAAGATGTTTTTAGTCAAAAAATCTCAAGGAGATAATCTTGCCAGTTTGTTTGTATTTTGTTACATGAGTGGTTCCCAATGAATGAAAAAAATGTTTTCAGATCAAATAAATTGAAGCCAAGTGCCCTTCCACCCCCGCACCATCCCTCTGTTGTCAGTCATCTCTTCTCATAATAGAGAAGCAGGCCGCTACTATAATTGCTTTGATGGTCCAGCCTGAACAAATCACTTCTGGGCATAAAAAGAAGCCTTAGAGATGGCAGCCAGAGAGAAAAGGTGCGAATGAATTAAAGCACTTTGCGTTCCTCTGGGGCATGTGGCCCAGATTTTTCCAAAAAAAAAAACGGAAAAGACGGAAGGAGTGTGGGAGTAGGGTGTGCATCTCTCCTGCAAGAATAAATGGCAGTAAAAGCAATAATATGCATCCAGCCTCCATTATGCCAAAATGGAAAGCTTTTTCAGGGAAGACACAATGGCACTGACATAGTTAACTGGCAGGTGGAGAAAGGAGGATTTCGCTGGAAATAATCTGATTTTGAACGGAGCTCCCATCTATAGGAGAACCTCTGGTCAGGCCTTTTGTGAAGGAACAAAAGTTTGGCCCTTTGGAAGCAAAGCTTTGAATGTTTCAGTAGAGCCTGATGAATGGGCCATGTGAATGTCGCAATGCCCTCAGTGCTGAAGACTGCAACAGGCAGACGTCAGAAAGTGCCTTGTGCAGAAGCACTCAGCTTCCTTTGGACCTGACGATGTCAGAGCCAGGTACCTTTTTTTTTCTTCATCTCCTTTATCTGCTTTAAAGTAGAACCAAACAGAAAGGCTTTACTTCTTTGCTCTTATTAGTCACTTATACTGTTGGAATTGTATTCATACTGATCCTGACAATGAGTCATTTGCAGATACCCCCTGAATAAATTAGGATATCATGTCACAACTACTCAGCTGTAGTAATATCTCTGTATAAAGAAACTGCAGTGTTATATATCTAGACTCATGTTTCATCTGTAGAACAACAGGGGTGACAGAGAGGTGGAGATACGGCAGGAAAAACATTGAGTAAGCTTAGTGTAACAGCTCTGTCCATATCTCAAAAAACTGTGTAGCATTGTTTTGAAATTATGAAAATGTGTTTTACTGCCAAACATAAGTCTGGTAGAAGACACAAAATGCTCAGTTCAGATACATGTATTTTCATATATGTATTCCATTTTGAAGTATGTGTGTGTGGGATGGAGGGGGTGGG
>JBBPCS010000204.1:9913227-9925745 GCA_037974645.1 Hollardia meadi | reverse complement strand
CCCCCCCCCCCCCCCCCCCCCCCCCCCCCCCCCCCCCCCCCCCCCCCCCCCCCCCCCCCGTAGATGGTGCCGTTAGCTGGTGGGTGAATGAGGGGCATTTGTTGCCTTCAGTAAAAGTTCAATTATGACTACAAGCTGCACAGGTTGAGTTGCCATGACTATGGCACAAAAGCAGTGGGGTCATTTGACTAATCCTCCTCTAACTCCACAGAACCTTCAGGGGTCACAGGCCCCCCAAAAACAAGGGTCCATGTCTAGAACATTATTCTTTCCCAATGGCCTTGCCTTTTTTTCCCATGCAGGCGAAGGCACACCCCTTGTTAGTTCCACTCTGATCCATTTGCTCCACATAAAGTTACCCCACCGACCCAGCCTGAATTCTCCAATTCCTTGCTATCGAACTAAATCTTTGACCCCCTTTTATTCTATGGCTTTTGTTTGTGGTTGACAGCCCATTCAGTCCATCAGAGCTCCAGGTGCGGCTCTCTGGCTAAGGAATCATTTGTCCACATAAATGCAGACACTTGACTGCATCAAACAAATAACATGTATAACTTCAGATCTATGAAAAGCACAAATATTAAACCTGTCAAATATTTGCTTGTCATCTGCCAAAAGGTACATTTAAAAACAAAAATAATTAAAGTGCTATATTTTCCCCAAAAAGAAAGTTCTGACAGAAGGCAACTTCAATGCCTTGTTCTCTTCTTTCATGTATTTCCTTTATGTCTGTCTTGACAATCATTTGCCGCATAACCCTATAAGGATGAGCGGTGTGTATAATTGCTTTTTATATAATCATTTTGATGCTTTATTGTCAACCAGAGCACAGTTTTGCTTGTCAACTTGAGTTAAGCACATTCATCTTATGCACTCATTTGAAGAGTGTTCTTTAACAAAAATGAGGTTGAATACATCCACACGCAACAAAGACCAACCATTATCAGTGCCAACTAGCTAATTATGGAGTCTCTCTGACTTGTTACTTGCCAAGGAGTTTGCAGAGGGTCCATAGCCATGTATCCAACCATGTGTTTCAGGGAAATGTCTAAGGCATTACGTCTGCCCTCCATCTATCCATAATTAACCTATCTCCATTCATAATTCAGCTGTGTTCTTCACACGTCTTCTGGTGATATGACATTATTTTGCAGTGGCTAAACAGACATTGTGACGCCCCTGGTGCATAGGCATGTGTGTGTCTGCCTGACACACTTTTGACTGTCAAGGCTCCACCCCAGCCACAAGTGCAGGGTGGAAGACAAAGCCGCCACCACTTATTTTCTTTGTTCTTTTACAACTGCAGGATGGGCCTATCAGTTTATCCTTTTAGTGAGAAGATTTATATTTTTTAGTTTCATTGTTTTTAGATGGTATGTGACATGAAAGATGCCTGCTTCCACAGAGCAAAAAATAATTACTGTACATGCTATCAATTGAAGAGTGCTCTATAATTTTCACCTTTGTAGCTACTAAAACAGCCAAAGGTACTTCACTATCACATACTTTAAATGGTTAAGTATGTATGAAAAAAGAAAATCAATTTGGATCATACATAGAGAGAACTCAAAACAGGCTTTTTTTCATAGTATAGTGAAGGACAGAGAGCCCCGGAGTGAAGAGAGGGAAAGGAAGAAATTGGATGCATGATGGCAACAGGAAGGATGCAGAAATGTCATGAGAGACAAGAGCATTGACTTAGAAAGAGAGGGATGGGAAAAGGGAGTAGGCGTCCCATTGCCAAAGCAGCACTCAATATTGTGTCCAGTCCTGAAGGATGTGACATATTTCTCCAGTCTTTGTTGGCTGTTTTAATCAGCTTACATATGTCCTGGATGAAAATTGAATTTGTCTGGAACAGAGGAAGATACTATTGGCTCTACCACTGCCTCTTGATTGTGCGTGTGCATGTGTCTGTGTGCTTGTTTGTGAATGTCTGTCTGTGTGTATCTGTGCGTGTGTGCGAGCATTGTCCACACCAGAGCCAACCAATTCATAACAGCAATGGATTGTGTTTCTCCCATATATCATTGTCAATGCAGCTCACCTCTGCAGTGCCAGCTTATTTAATGGCCAAGACCTAAACTCAGATTGCACAAAAGACCCCCACTTTCCTTTTCTATCCATTTGCCCTCTGGCATT
The DNA here is from genome assembly GCA_037974645.1 of Hollardia meadi. Taxonomy (NCBI): domain Eukaryota; kingdom Metazoa; phylum Chordata; class Actinopteri; order Tetraodontiformes; family Triacanthodidae; genus Hollardia; species Hollardia meadi. The sequence continues at coordinate 9,923,603 of JBBPCS010000204.1, read as the reverse complement.
TGGAGAGTGTTTGTGTTGGTTACGTGTGTAAAGCAGACAGTTCTCTGTCTGTGTGTGTGTGTGTCTTTGTCAAGTTTTGCTCGTGTTAATAGAGGGTTTATTTGTGAAGGTTTCACAGTATTGTTGAATTATATACAGTCAAGTACATGTCAGTTTGCCCACTGAAGCAACCCACCTGTGATTCAACATATAGACGTATCTCACAATATGCCGCCTTACTGCACTTCTGAGACAGCTGCGGATTGCACCCAACTTCGTCTCGGCTTTAAGATGACTACCCTATATGAAAGCACACTCCATTAATCTGTCCATCTACTGGGGGTTTGAACAGTCTGTCTGGCACAGCTAGACTTTCCTCTGAGGAGTTCATCCCTCAACAGATCATCACTTTATGGATAGCATCTTTTTTTCTTTTTCTTTTTTTTTGAGCCAGTGCAATCTTTTCCTGCAGCTATGATTGATCACAAATATCACACAGTATGTTCCTGACTTGCAGCAGAGATTTTAAATAGGAGAGTATTGTGCCTTTGAACTGCAGATTGTACTGGAGTGAATCAAGTATTCTCTGAAAACCAAGGCCAAGATTATTTACTGTTTTCTATGATGCACTCTCGCCCTGTCTTTTGTTCATTGAAGTAGGGCATGTCAGGGGGGAAAAAAGCACAGCATAAGATAGAGTGGATACAGACAAAAAACTTCCTGCTTTGGAAGGAAGGAAATAAAGGAACCACTTGTACAGTTATATCAAAGGTTATTTTAACATTCGTAAACCACATGGCATCTACATGCAAGTGTCTTGGTACTGTCTATGTTGCCAGGACTGTAGGTTCCACTGTACTACCAATTAAACACAACCTAACAGAGTAGGTCACAGTTACTCACAAATAACAAATACAGTACTTCCTCTTTTCAGGTCACTTCATTTGCATGGAGGGGTGCTTTTGGGGGGAAGGTTATAAGGCATTCTTGATTCAGATGCAAATGGGACAGTTATCAGCAGCCAGGACCTGATGAATAATGGGATGTACAAAAAGCTCGGCCCTGAATAAGGAAATGAAAGAGCGCCTCTTTTCTGCCCCACTGATTTCATTATAGACACTATTATTGGCTTAGAATGGCAACATCTATTATCTGGAGTCAGAATGTGACCATTTTTTTCCCCTGATGTGGACAGTCTTTTACTACTGTCAAACCTCATCAAATATTGTTGTCCTAGATAGGGCAACAGGCACAATGTGGAGAGTGGGAGCCTTCAGGGAGTGGTCAGATATAGGAAATGTTAATGTCTCTTTAGCCTTAAGATGAAGCTCTGCCCCTGCCTGCAAATCATGCTTCTAACTTTTCTTTATATGTAGTTATTTTAATTAATATATTGTGGTTAGGCAGTTTGGATTTCGACAATGTAGTAACATTACAAAATGTATTACAAAATGCACATTTTTTATTAAAAATAAACTTTTTGTGGTAGATAATACCTGTAGAGTAAAGAAAATAGTTTAAAGCTAAGCTGTTGGTAGAGGACATTTCTTTCCTTTAGACATCTGAACAACAATGAAAAGATACAACATGACATTGAATTCATTGTTCAATAAATATACCCTCTCTGAAGTGCAGTGTTGTACCAGCCAAACTGAATTGCCACTGAATAACCTGTAATATCAGGACAAAATAGTGAAAAGTAGATCATTTGGAGTGGAGGATCTAAGAATAGAAGATAGCCCGTGGCAGAGGGCAGAGGGAACAAGAAGGCAGAGGGATTGGCTGTGAATAAGACTCACTGACAATGTGATAACACTGTAACTAACCTCTTGGGATGCGTAATGTGTTTCTTTACCTTAGCTAATGCTACCCTCTGACATCCATACTGGGTTCTCAAATATTTTCATCATGTCCTTGGAGCATTTTATAGTAAATAATCACAAATTAGGTGCGGCTGTTTACTTAATTTGAAGTAGGTTTTGCAATGTGTCAGACATACCTTAATCTGTGTCACATCACAGAGGTTATTACGGCGTATTGAGAGAAGATTAATACATTTTATACTGCCTATTCCTTGCTATGTGAGAGTATATGTAATGTCATTGAAGTAGTTTCTTTATGGTCTTCAGGAATACTACCAACATACATGTAAGCATAAAATCAATAGGACTAAAACAGAGGACTTCCTCCGCATACTTGTATTTGAAGATGGTCCACAATTGCCTTGTCGCAGTACTATGAAAAACCAAATTCTTAACTTGGGTGTTGGTCTAAGGATTTTTTAGAACCCTTGTTTTAAATAACAGACAAACGGAAGACCTTGGACAGTCTTGCCTTCCTATATCCCAAATGACTACCCCAGAAGCATATGATTACAATACACCCCCACTCTAATCCCTTAAATTACCCCACAACGATTGCTATCTGTCTTACAAAAAATGAGTAAGCTGGCAAGGTGGCAGAGGAACAAAGTGGATAACAATATCTTTGCCAGCCACGGCAAAGGATAGACACTTTTATCGGAAGGCTCCTGCATGTTGTGAAGTTAAGCAAATTGGTTCTGCTTTCACTGAAGCTCAGTGTAGTTTTGGTACCTTATAAAAGGGTTTACGATTCCTCTTGCCAACTGGGAAGAAACATTCTTTTCTTCACAAAAATATCTGGCTCTGGTTAGATTATGTCTGTTTCTATTCCTGTGCTTGGTTGTTGGGGCTCAATTCGCCAGGCCCTTCACCTCTCAGAGCTTAGCCTTAATCTGCATTTTACGGAGGCCCTGAAAAGACAGGAGTGATTATCACAACGTTATGTGCTCAGAAGCCTTCATTTAATAATTTGTTTTTCAATATGTCATTGTGATGGCAGAGTCAGAGGTCGAGTTTTTTTTTATTTTTTTTTATTTACATGGATAAATAATCTGAGAGTACAGGGAGATTCTCAGACAGTGTATAAGAATCCCCCTTTTAACTGTGTTGTATTCAGTTTTTTATAGTCAAGTTGCAAGGAGAATTGGTTTCTAGAACAGTTTGATGTGATGATATAATTTAGTTAAAAAAAAGTATAATCACAAAGGGGTTCAATGAAGTGATCTGATTTTTTAATTCCATAGATTTATAAAAACAAACAAATCATGCCGTGGCGCATGTTTTATAATGCAATTTATCATTTCCTGTGACACTTATGTCCTTTATTTGTTCAAATATGTTGAGTTGTTAGTACATTAATTACTTTCCTTGAAGTAGCCTTGTTCTCCTCACCCTTTCAATTGCTGTCACATTTGAGAAACCATCAGACCTTCTCCTCAGTGTGCACACACACACAAACCGACACACACCATCGCCTCTCCTTCTCTGGCCCTGTATGTAGTGCAAGCGATTGGATGAATAAGCTGTGCCATCCCATATGGTGGGCTGTCCTGCTGGATTTGATCACAGTAGTGAATGAAGGAGCCCATGAGTCACCACCGGTTTGTTCTGCCGCACTTGTCACGCTCTGCTGTCGCACACTTCCCTCTCTCCCTCCGTCCACCCTGCCAGCCAACAGACGCCATGCCTTTTAAACTCCCTCGCCCTGTCGTTCACTGTCTCCCTCTCTCATGCACATCATAACAGCAATCTCTCACATGCCCCCATGTGCCCCCTCCCTCTCTCTCTCTTCCTTTCCCTTCCTTTTCTTTTTCTCTACCTCCCTAGATGAGGTAAAGTCTGTGCCCTGTTCTCTGACAGTCTAAACGTCAGTGTGTTCCCCAAGCTCTGCACTTCCTTCACAGTCAGTGCCAACATCATTGTCATTTATAAACATTTTATGCCAGCTCTGTAGGGTAATGGCTAATTTCTCCCACCACACGGCTCTTCATTAAAAGTTTATTTTCTGTCAAAATCTATCCCAATCAAATTAGCTGCACCTACTTGGACAACTTTGGTTTACCTCGGCATGTGTCTAACTGGCTCACTCTGATGCATCCATGGTTTTATTTTTAATCAGTGCAGATGTTCATGTATTTGCTTGAAAAGAGCTACTTTGATTTCAGTTAATATTATCTGGTTAAATAAGCAATAAAGCACTTAGAGACGTCTTCATTTAAGAAAGTAATTGATGAGATTGAGGTGATGATTTTAATGGAGTTTCCTCCACCAACTCCATTCTGTCCGGGTAACCTCAGAGCTTGTGGAGATTCTCAGACATCCAGGTCATAGTCATACAAAGAGGGTTGAATCAAGGGTAACTTGACTTTGTTGTAGAAACTGGCAGACCAAATGGGTCGTAGATACTGCTTGGGTTATTATAGTCAGGAACACTAACGTTACAGTCAGGAACACTAACGACCCAAGTGTTATCCACGACCCATTTGGTATCGATGACCTTTGGACCTTGGACGGCTTATTATTCTGAGCAATGTTATACCACTACCACTCATCAGAGACCATAAAATAGTTGACTGTGTTTAAATGAACTAAAGACAAATAAAAAAAGAGATATTTATTAAAGAACATGCCAGTTTAATTCGAATACAGCTTAATAAAATCATCAAGCCCACAAAGACTCGGTTGAATAGGCAATTAATGAGGGCAACATCAGACTTCTAAGTTCTAAAAATGTTTAAAACCTTGATGTGAATTAGACTGTATGTGCAGCAGGGATATTATCAATTTATTATATCATCAATTTATTATCGATTATATTAAGTAGTATAAGTCAACTTAAATTGAAATTCATGTCTGGGCACCACCCTCAAAAAAGGAAAATCAATAGCCATCTCGCTGGCTCAGTCTAATGAATTATATGAAACTATCACTTTGGAACTCTGATTAGTAGTTAACTTAATAACTACAACCAAAACTACCATACAAATAGCTAGTTGATTGGTTGGTTTTGGAGTTCTGAATAGTAGAGGTTGGCAGCATTAACAAAATTAAACAGACCATCATGTGTAGTGAAAATAATTAATTTAAAAGATAACAATAGTATAACACAATAGTATAACGTGGTAATGGTACAGACCCAGTGAGAGAATGTGGACCTTTTAAGCTACCTCTCCATGTGTTTGGCTATGTTCAAGGCCAATTTAAATATACTGTATGTACGTGATTTGTTACAGTGCCTGGTCGGGAAACAGGGTGGTAAGTTGCATACAAGGCCCTAACTAAACTTGTTTTCTCTTGGTTAGCAGTGCGCACTTAGCTAACCAGGAATCTCAGGCAGGCTCTTGTGTTGCGGTCTCAGCCGCATCTTGGATGGGCTAAGTCCCTATCAAGCCCCTGTGCCTCATGCCTTCTCATTGTTAATCACCGTATGTCTTCTTCTTGTACTATTGGACCAAGCCGTCTTGTGTTTTAAATGCTCAAGTGCAGCTTTACAGACTAAATTTCATCAAAATCAAGCAGCCTCCATTTCCAGACCTTAATGATTGTTAACAGATAAATAAGCACAGGGAAGCTGGGTAAGATTCATCAATATGGGTGTAGGGTGTGTGCGATGGTCGGCTACAGGCTACATGCTACTTGTATTGTTCAATATTGGGGAAATCGATGCCTATCCACCCCATCGCTCCACACATGCTGGCTTCTATTTACTACTGTTTCCCAATAACACTGAAAAGCCTTTTCATGTGTGGCAATTTATTCTCTTCCTTGATGTCTTCCACCCTCCCTCCTCTTCTCCATAACACTCTCTAGTTTTCTTGCTTTTATTTATGTTCCTTTCTTCAGTATTATTTTTCTGAAAAGGAAAATCAATACACTACCTTTCTTAGCTCTGAGAAACAGCTGAGAAAATAAGAAAATAAGTTGAGTGTTATTTTCTCTTCAGATTCCAAGTTTTTTGTGTGTCTGTGTGTGTGTGTGTGTGTGTGTGTGCATGCTCTTTTTCTAATTATCTACTTTTGTCATGTCACCACAAAGAAACTACTGGGTGCTAGATTGGCTGATATCAGGAGCATATTATTGGCATAAGATGACTGCACTGGCAATAGCTTTAGCAGTGTCTAAATTACTGCTCTCTGAGGAACTGGCTGCTTTACCATCATTAGCACGGCCATTACATAGATTGGTGAAGGACGGGTGCTGAGGCTCTGGCAGGAGACCAGCTGAGTGTTCCTCAGGCTGGCAGGGTCATTCAGGAAGTGTAGTCTGCTTCCGCTAAGCACACTCACACACACACACACACACACACACCCTCCTGCCACTATTTCTCCGGTGAGACCTGTCTGCAGCCTGCAGAAAAGCTGGAGATTAGGTGTGTGTGTGTTTGTGTCTGGGCACTCTTACTATCATTGTGAGGACTAAGTACTCTCATGATGATCGTAGGAGGGAAAAAAAAATGAGATTGTGTTTTTCGCCGTAACTTTAACCAAGTTTCTTTTACAAGGACATTTCTGGGGAATGGGTTAGGTTTGGAGCTATGGGAGTTTTAGGTTGTGGGACTGTAAACAGAAGATCTTACTCCAAAACACAATTTTGGTCCTCACAGACATGGAACAAATATGGGTGTATGAGTGGAGGAGAGAGGAAAAAGTCAGTGAAGGGAGGTCAGAGTTATTAGTCCAAAATCTCGCCTAGGGCGCCAAATGCCAGGCCCGGAGGCAGTGAGCAGTCATTCTAGTAAGACTGCTGCCACTTATATCAAATAACTCAACCTTTCATGTGAGAATAGTGATCCCCTCTTCCTGTCGTCTTCTGTTACACGACCATACACTCAGCGGTAATGTGACCTCTACCTATAACATTACTTAGTTAACAAAGATAAAGGGAGTGTTAATTGAGGACGTGTTCAATCCAGTGCAGCAGAGATACCATTTCTCCGAAGCTCAACAGAGTTATAAGTGATGACTTAAGCGCATGCATTTGTCGGAGTGGAGAGGGTTCACCTTGCCAATAACATGACATTTTCCACCAGCAATAATGCAGGCTTAATTCGGCTCTGAAGAGCATCTGGTGCAAATTGGACATAGTTGCTCTTTCACATCATTCTATGAATAATAGGCCTTCTATTTATATTTCTCTCCATTGTGATGATGGTGTCGAGTCTGTTGACATGACTGACATTAACAGAATGTGTTTTACGTTAAAAGGATATGCCAGGAATTGCCACAAAAGGAGTGTGTGTGTGTGTGTGGGGGGGGGGTGGTGTGTGGCACACACAGATACATTTATACATGCACCAGACTTTGCTGGTGTACAGACATATGTGTGTGTGGATCTGCATGTACATGCATGTGGTACCCGGTGTGTGTTATAGGGGGCCACTGAGGAGGAGCATGTTAACCAGAGGAGCAGCCGGTCCACCAGATGTTCCTATTCCCACGAGGCTTGTCACAAGTGGACCTTTACTTCTCTCCTTGCAGTACACACACACACACGCACACGCACAGGATTTCTTCAGCAGACTATACACACACAGCAACACAGAAGGGAAAGCTACTTTACACTGTTGCCACTGTAGATTTGCATACAATGAGGATCTTGTTCAAAGAGTACAGTGAAGAACATGTAAACCCACCTGGCCTGTATGATAAGCCTTTTTTTTCCCCTCTTTCCACTAACAGTATTTTAGATGTGTCCTTAGCAAATCTAAAGTGTTTCTTCACAGCTCTCAAGTGTGTATTGTACATTTGTTTGATTGAGTATTCTCAAACACAAAAGCATTCTGTACATACTCAAATTATGTGAGGAATGTGGTGTGTTTTCAGTGAGAATCTCTTATGGAAGACATAGAACAGCACTTTTGACGATCAGTGACAATCCCTAGTGTTCCAATGCCACTGGTTTATTTGCTTCCATGCGCTTGTAGTAGTGGACTCATTCTCATCTTCATATACTATGGTTGGGTGACTTTCATGGTGTCATGATCCTAGGTAGAGGATATGGCCATTTGGAAATGTCATGAGAAAGGTCGAGACCATCATTGCTGCCCAGTTCAACAGGCTGATTTATGAGGTTCTAGCAAATGAAATATAGTAAGGGGCTAGTGGAACAAGCAGGCCCCTATAGGCACCCCAAAGGTCACCAAACTTAATTTCAATTATGCCGAGGGGAGACCAGTAATATATGTCGCTGGTGGAAAGAGTGATGAGGAAATAGATTTACTTGTAATGACATTGTGTTTATGGGGATTAAGATCAGGCTAATCAGTTGAAGAAGGTGGCTATGTTAGTGCAGTATTGATTGACGAGTTTAGGAAAGAGATGCCAAATAAAATAATCATTCTACTGAATTCCACACGGTGGCATAAGTATATTGTTTATTATTTACGGAGAGAGAGAAATGCAAGTCTCAGTGCTTCCTCCACTCCCTATCAATCACACTGAATTGTGCCGCCGCTGAATCCCATCAATTACTGCTTTCTGTTTGACACATGCAGCACCAGTTCTGATTAGCCGACAATTCTCTGGAAATAGCGGCATTGTAAAGAACAAACGGCTTGACATTTTAAATCTTTAAGTCAAAGTTTACCACCAAACCCAACTCCCTTCAAACCACCTCCCCATCAGTACATATGTGTCAAAAGCACCCCAACACAAAATGCTTCAAAATGAGTCACAAATTGCCAGCAAATGAATTTCTGCGCTGGGAGAATAACAGGGCCCCCACTCTGCCTTTGATTCAGGCTCTTTCTTTCATTCCTTCTTTGTTTACCCGTGCTGTCTAGTTGCAGCTCTTCTGGAATCCCTATTGATAGCTGTCAGACAGGGGGCTAAGAAGCCCACAGGGAGTCGTGTGGTGCAGTTTGTGGTTACACTCAGTATGAATGTATTATGTATGACATTTTATGTATATCTTAATTGTTTTGGGGGGTTTTTCTTGTGTGCACAGCCACATTTTGCCCGAATCAGCATTGTGTCTTCATATATGCCAGCGAGTTACATCGTGTGTGTGAATCTGTCTGTGTTGGTTTGGTGCATGTTTGTGTGTAGGCCTGTGTGTCTTGTGAGGGTGATGTGGCATGGAGGTCACTTCTGTCAGATCCAACATCCAGGCCAATGCTGTGATGTGAAGGGCACTGTCAAGAGACAACCACCAGGCAACACAGGTACAGCTGCCCTCAGTGCTCTTTTTCCTCTGTGGCACACACTCAAACAAACACACCCATGCTTCCTGTATGCTGACACACAGCAGTGGGAGAGCCCCCCACGGCAAAAGCCCCAGGATTGTACAGTCTCGTCAAAATAAACGCTACCGCCTGCTGGTTGACTGTGTGGTGGTGACTAGCTACGTGACGCTTCATGTAACTGGGAAGATGGGATATGGCTTATTTTTGGCTTAAAAAGGAGCATAGCCGCTCATACGGTACATGTGTACAATACAACAACCTTTGGGTGGATGAAATAGAAATGCAAAGCTGTTTATTTTAAGTGAACAGATGACCTCTTTAGAATCAAGTTGTTTTTTGCAAGACATGATAAGCTGCCACAAAAAAGATAGTGATAATGTAAAAAAAAAAAATGCAGAAAATAAAAGCTGTTGTTCTGTCCATCTGTGAGTGGAATAACAAAACATAAGGGCTTTGAATGTTAAGAACAAAACTCATGACAGCTGTGTTGTATATATATATATATATATATATATGTTGATAGTACTAGAATCCAAACATACTTCATGATAAAAATGTTTGGAAAGTACAAATAGACACAGTAAGCTCACAATTGTCTCACATCAGTGCTCAGAGTTCATTTAATGAACCTAGTCCGGCCACACCTACATAGGACTGTGTTCAATCAGCTTGTTTAAGAGTGTGAGAAGGAAGCATTGGCAAAATCATGAAGTGATCATTTTAGTGGAATGGGGGAGGAAGAGGGATCAGTAAAAGCATGCTCGCGTCCTCATAGACCTGCTGGTGTTGGTCTTTATAGAATGTGAGATACCGTATGTGGGTGTGTCTGAATGTGTACTTCTTCACCTGAAAAACACCCAGAGCCCGAGACCCGGACCCAGAAATGCAGCTAGTATACGGTTAAGGATAGATGAGTGATTGTGTATGTGTTTGTCTTTCAGCCGGCTGTGGTGTGTGTGTCTACAAATCTATCTCTCTCTCCACGTCTCTGTCGGTCTGTCTGTGGCTGTTCTCAGGCTGTACCCCTCCAGTGTACACTATGTCCACACTGTGGGAGAGCAGCTCTGAAACTTTAATGCTAATTGATCCCAGTGAAGACGTGTGGACACAGGTGTGTTGCCGCAGGCCCTGGATCTGACACGGATGCCAAGGGATTCTGGGTAACCGAGGGGCTTATAGGGCCAGAGCCGAAAGTGCCACTAGCCGGGGCACAAGTGACCCAGTTCTTTTCTAATCAGCACAGGTCTGATGTGCACAGTGTGTGTGTGTGTGTGTGTGTGTGTGTCTCTGTGTGTGTGTGTGTGTGTGTGTGTGTGTGTGTGTGTGTGTGTGTGTGTGTGTGTGTGTGTGTG
>JBBPCS010000204.1:9900365-9913127 GCA_037974645.1 Hollardia meadi | reverse complement strand
GTGTGTGTGTGTGTGTGTGTGTGTGTGTGTGTGTGTGTGTGTGTGTGTGTGTGTGTGTGTGTGTGTGTGTGTGCAAAGGGCCCTATCTAAATCTGAAACTGAAATATAATTCAGTGCATTCACCTTCAAATTTAAATTTCACTTTGAGAAGGCTAAAGATTAGGTATATTATCTTTTTTTTTATATGTTTGACACACTGTTTTGCAAATGTCAATACAACAACAACAACAACAGGAACCAGTAGTGGACGGTTCCTCTGGGAGGTAAAAATTCCTAGAAAATTTTAGCTCCTGCGCTAAAAAAGAAACATAACACAATGTATGATAAAGCTCAATGCAATGCTCCTGTGTGTGTGCGTGTGTGTGTGTCTGTGTGTGTGTGTGTGTCTGTGTGTGTGTGTGTGTCTGTGTGTGCCAGTTTGAGTCGTGTTCTGTATGTGTGTTAGTTTTTGAACAAGTATGGTAATCGTGAGCCTTTGAGCCCCGGAAAAAAACCCACATCTAAATCAGACTCAAGCTGCTGTGTAACTCCCAGATTTTCACTCTAAGTTTGTACTCTTGATTGTGTGGGTGTGGGTGGGCGGTTGCATGTGTCTGTGAACGTGTGCATTGGTCTGGATGGAAAAGAGACTTAGCACTGCCAAGACGCAGGTGTGCGGATTAGGTGTGATCCCTTCTCATATTCTCTGTAGTATATCTTATTTGATGGCTTTTCTGCCATGTAAATCTTATCAAAAACTAGCTAACAATAGCATCACGTTGACAGACACCCAAGCATCTTGTGAGCCACCGCTCTGAATGTTCAAACTGCTGTGAACAGCCTATCTCCAGAAAGAGAGAAAAGAACTGGGAAGGAAAGTCAAGGAGTTTGTGTGCTGGTGTGTACATCTTTATGTTGAAAGAGATGAGAGAGACAGAAAGAAAGAGGGAGAGGAGGGAGGAAAGCGCATGTTGATAGCCTCATAAATCATGAAACACATAGTGCTGTATCTTAACCTATGTTGAGCCCCGTGATGGCACGATGATGATGATGATGGCTCATCTGCTTCTCCTGTTTCAGCTACCTCCACTGCATCCTCACTCTGCTCAAAGATAAAGATAGGAAGAAGAAGAGAGGAATAACTTTGGCCGGTACAGCTTCCCATTAAATTGTGATGAGTGGCCTCAGTGAGGGGCTCTGTGTACAGCACTTTATTCAGGAACGATCACTTATTTATAGGTGTTGGAATTGTGTTGTTTGCTTGTTTTATTGAAAACCTTGTGGGTAAAGTGGCGGTGGGCTGCCTGGCATGTGAGCGCCATATCTCTAGAGGGCATCCCTGCAGAACTATCTTCCTCCTTGATGAATAAGTGAAGGGGACAGATGCATTTTTCATTCACACAGAATCCATTGTTGCCTGAGATGTCTGGTCTGTGGGTTTGTGTAGTCAACCTGCAGGCGGTTAGAAAAAAAACGCGCTACCACACTAGCACACATGCACAAACACACAAAATCACACATGCATTCAGGAACACTTGAACACTTCCCATGTCCTGTTCAAGTTGTGGACACCATGGAGTTCTTGTGATTGTCAGATTGTCAGGTGTTGTTATAAGAAAAATAGTTTATCAGTCCCAGCAAGGAACATCGGGAACCTGTTTAGAAAGGTGTATGGGTCTTTCTCTCAAAGCTTTTTGTTTTTTTTAACCTTTTGCGGTCAAAAACTAGTTTGGACAATAACATAAAAACTAGGGTTTAGGGTTATGATGTTTTTTCAGTAAATCATGGTGAATTTCAAAAGATTATTTCCAATTATTTGATTGAAAAGTTCGAAGAAGTTATGCTTGTGTGGCTTCTTCAGATGGTAGGTCTGTATGTTCTGCGTCTACTAGCTCTCCCTTTCTTGTACAGAAAAACTCACATTGACAGTCACACAGGCGGCGCACAAGCAAAAACATGAAGGTAGCAAAGTGTAGCCCATCACAGGAATAGTTGTGGTGTTTTGTGTACATGAGGGAGCATCTCTCACTATGAATGATTCATATTAAAAGAGAGAGTGAAAAGTCTTTCTAGAAGCACACCCACCCTGCACCCTCCCATGCGAACAGAAGGGAGCATCTTCACATGGCCAAATGGGTCTGATGGTGATGGCGTGGAGGAAAGAGCAAGGCTGCTCACTTGCAAAGCCCTCTGTGATCTCCAGCACCACTCTCACTGCGCGCTGGGACACATCAAAAAGGGAATTAATAAATAAATAACATACAACACCATGTTTTATTAACTTTGGTGAGGCATCAGTGGTGAGGGGTCCTAGAGAATGCTGAGATTGGATGGCAGCTTGGATTGTTGTTGGAAAACTTGTAGCAGCCGACTAATCAGTTGCAGATTTTAGTTGGTTTTTTTTTTTTAGGAGGACCTTATTGAACTTGGCCATCAATGACAGAAAGTCTCAACAATATTTCTGACTTCTTCATTTTAATCACATGGAGTTGCTGTCAATGCATTATATAATAACGAGGATGTGTATTACAGTGCAGCATGTTAGTGAGAAGAAGATGCAGAAATAGTTATTTATTAATGAAATGTTTACAACATTAACTCCCAGCTGTACTATTGTATCTGTCAGTTTTTCTTACTTACTCACTATATACATATGCATTTACATATTAATTCATTCAGTTTTTGAAAATTCTGTCAACACCTACCATGAATGCCAGATGACTATTAATTTCACTATATAAAACAAACGGATTCGTTTGGATTAATCAGATTCATCCTTTTTTTTTATGAACTAATAAATTGTTTGGTCTATAAAATGGTTAGAAATGCCCATTTGCAAGCAGCCCAAACAGATCCCACACTTGCTCATTTTATCAAAGACACACTAGAATAGTCGAGATGGTGAGTTGGCAATTATATAAAACGGAGAACAGCTGCAAATTTGCACAATTGAGAAGCTGGAAGCATCATGTTTAGCAAATTACTCAAAAGATCAACTCATCAAATTATCAACCAGTTGTGTCAACACTACAACACAGTGTAATAATAATAGTAAGAACAATTTTTTTAAAAAGAGTGATGGACAGTGCTCCCCTTCCTTGTGTACTTTGATTGACACGCACATTCTTAAAAAAAGAATCACCTCGGGTTTCTTATCTTCTTCACCTGGTTTTGCTTTTGACAGGAATCCAGCACTATTCCTAGAGATGGGGCTTAAGCTATATTTCTGTTTATAGTGAGGGAGTTGTGCTGCTTCCTTTACATGGCACAAACATGTGTTTGTTTCCACAACCTCCTTCTTGGAGTGAATGCTGGATGTTTTTATAGCCCGGCTTATTTTAAGTGTTAATACTGTCAGCATGATGCTGAGATTCAGCCTGTCAGGTATTATCTCCACATCATAAATGGATTAGCGAATATGTGTGTCTGTGACTGTGCCGACGGACTATGTTGGGGTGTAATTGTGTGTGTGTGTGTGTGTGTGTGTGTGCTGCCAAACTCATTTGTGTTTCTGAGAATGTGTCTGAGCATTATGCACCTGTGAGCGGTGTTTGTGTGTCATCTTGAGCGCTCGTGAAGGTGTCATTGTGGAGCCTAGGCCCTGTAAGCTGTCAGACAGTGAGAGATGCTGCACCTCTAAAGGGCATGCTTTCTGGGTCTTTCCTGTCTATTATAAGCCCTGCAACACTCATCAAGGCTGTTACAGTGCACCCCCATGTCCCTCAAGCAGCCACAGAAAAAAGCCACCCTTCTAACTAGAAGAGCCCTTGACTCAAAACTTCACGTACCCTTGTCTTCCATTTTGACACGATAAACGCAAGCAGCAATAATGAGGCATCGGGTTGTCAGGGCATCCATTTTGTTTTTCTCAAATCTAAGTAGAACCTAAGAATCCTACCCTTTCTCCATTTTGAGACACCCAGTCACTGTTCTCTCCAAGCTACAGCTCCTTGCCAGCGTCAGGGGTTAACACCTGATGGCATACATACATCGGCTTACTTCATATTGTGATTGGCGCTCGCTATTTAGACCCCCAGCCAATCTGAAATCCTGTGTCGGGGGTTGGGGATTTATAGGAAATAATACATTGCACACACAGGATTTTTTGATGACACTCAGAAGTGCTGCAGGTGGTGCTAGCACTACAGCTAAGATAGACTCCACTGACGCTAGCCAAAGATTGAGATGTGTCACTATCTTGCCATCTGTAACAGTCACGCCTGGCGTCGTCAGAAACAGATCTCCTTGATACCAGCCACATCAAATCTCCAGTTTGCCAAGCAAATAGAATAAAACAATCTATCGATCTTGCCCCACCTTCCCGTATATCAACACAATCCATCTGTGTTTATCAGGCTATCTGGCTTCCTATCTTTTGTTGTCCGCAGGCAGGCGTTCTTTTCTTTTCTCCTCTTTTATTTTCTTCCTTCCTCCTCCCACATTTGTTTGGTGATCCATCAGCCTATTTACCTTATCATGCTGCCAAACCATCCATTTACGCTCCCATCTGTCTGTCAAACTATATCTTAGCTTCCATTTGTCTAACTATCTCTCTGTTTACTCATTCACCTGCCAATCATGCGGTATGCCTTGGCTGCTGCAGGCACCGGCGCTCATTTGGCTGATACCGTCTCTGACCCCGTTGGCTCATAAGGCCACTGGATAAAATAATTAGATTCCTATCATCTAAAGTTTTTTATATTGCATTAACTACAGCACTATGTAATTATAGCAATATAGTTATTTCAGTTGAAGGGTTGACATGAGCCTACATTTATATCGACAGCGGTTATGAAGTCTTTTCTCATTTTTTAAAGATGTAAATATAACAGTTACAACTGTATTTTTTCCGCACAACATGTTTTTGTATAATGTTATAAGTGATCTAGATAGGGTCCTCCACAGAGTCCAAATGGAAGCAGGTCACTGCTTTGGCTTGGTTCAGCTCAGATCCAGCCTCAGTGGAGCAAGCCAGGCACTGATGTCCATGTAGTCAGGGGGTCTGGCCTCCCACAGAGGCCCAATCAGTGTTATAGGGTCAGTGACTGGCCCCCCTAGGCAGCAGAGTGCCTTGGCCTGATGGATGACTCTCTCTCCTGGCTCAGGCCCGTGAAAAACGGTCCTCTGCTACATACCCCATCTGTGCTCTCCATGGCTCATGCATGCCTTGTGGTCATATTCTCGAGCTGCTGGTGAAGCCTCAAATCAAAAGCTTCAGTCTAGTGCACAGATTCTGACACTGCACAAACAATAGCCCTCCATGCAAAAAGTCTACTTGAGCAAATTAAGGAGTTGATTAGAGCAGTTATTACTTGATTGAAGAAAAAAAGCATCTGCAACTAGTTTAATAACCAATTAATCGTTGAAGTAATTTTTAAGCAGGTTCCAGGTTGTTAAGTGTGAGAATTTGATGCTTTTCTTGGTTTTGCAATATTGCAAAATGTCGCAAAAAATATTTTTTTGTTTGTTTGTTGTTGTTTGTTTTTTTTTACTGTTGGTTGGACAAAACAAGCCATTTGATGATGTCCTCTTGGATTCAGTATATTAATTGAGAAAATAATCAACAGATTGGAGTTGTAGCCTGAGAGTAAACATTTAACTGTAGTGGGAATGCTCCTGCTACCTGTACTGCACATAGTGTACATCTGAATACCACTGGACTTAAGTTACACTGTGTGCTTCAATGTCAAACAGGTGGACAATGCTTTGCAGTTTCAGGAATTTACTTCTGAGGATATTTGTTTTCTTTCATGGTTATACTTAGGTTGAAGCCTGCCTCCTGAAACTTGACTGCTGTGAGGACAATCATGAATGGGAGTTTTGCCTCAGGCACTGATCGATCGCAAAAGTGTTTTCATATAACTGTTCATTTGGCTGTGTGTGCCTCCGCTGCATCCCTGAATGCCAAGAGGCATTGTTCCATGACTGAGAAATAAAGTCCAGCAGAGATATTTTAAGGAGATTTCTGAACCTGAGGGGCCCGTTGAGGAATCTGTGCAACCACTAGTCTTTCAGGCTCATTGTTTTCAATCAAAAATGTACCAAATGTTAGCCGAGCTTCAAAGAGAATGATAGATTTTTTTTTAGATAACCACACACACATACACACAGAGCTTAAAGTACCCATCATACACACAGGTTTTACATGCACAAACATCTCTTCTCTCCTGCTGTTTTGTGCCCAATAGAGACCTGTCAAAACTTACCCACTGAGGAGATAAACTAGTAGTTTTCTTCCCTTCTAAAATAAGCATTTGTATATGAACATGTGCAGTGATTTCCCACTCTGGTGAAACATATTTTGTGCCAAGTAGTCAGGATACATTACTCACAGACCAAGCTCATTTCAGTGGGGTCGTTAAGGGATCGTGAATTTGTGCATATTGTATGCTGTGTGCATGTATGAAAGTATAGGAGCACTACGAGGAGGCAGGTTGCAATAAGGGGAAAAAAATGGTAAGCATGGCAGTAACAAGAAAATCAGCCCTGATGCCTTTTTTTTTTTGAGTGACGGTGTACAGCCCAATTTTTGCCAAAGGGAAAGGAAAGAAAGGGAAGAAAGGGAATAGAGGGTCATGAGAGGCTGTTGGGAGAAAGAATGGTTGTATTCACTATCTGGGTCAGTCAACGGTATTGTCGACCGGTATTGCACATCACAGTACCCCCTCTGATAGAGTAGTGATAGAGGCATGGAAACATTAAACACATCCCTGCGCTGTCAAAACCGATTGCATATGTTATGACCACCCTGCTCTCTGCAAACCTCTCCTCGTTACTGTTTATCTCAACAGACTGTCAGTTAAACTCACTTTGCCTCCAAATTCTGTATACAAACTGTCAAGCAAGAACATGGACTTATATACATGCAGGAGTAGACATGCAATTGAATACTATGAGATTTAGCGTTCATTTCAGTAAAAATTTGCCGTGTTTGCTTTTGCTTTCTGTGCTTCCTGGGTATGAAGAAATTACAAGTGCCCGGCTTGTTATTGTAAACACTTGATGTAATGTTGCTATATGGGAAAAATAGGAGAGGGCAAGAGAAGGAAACTGAAAAAGAGAAGAAATTAAAGACAGCATGTACTGTATATGCGTGTGAAAAATATAAAGTGAGAGGATTTCAGTATCTTGCCTCAGCATGTTTATTCTGGCCTGTCGTAGGCATTTCCCGCTCTCTTGCCATTCTGATCGATTTGCCTGCAAAGGTATGCTGAGAAAAATCACCAAAACATAAAGCACTGGATTTTAGTTCCCTTGCTCTCAGATCCCCTGACATTTGTACACTTTCTTATTTAGGTAGAAATCACCTAATAGCTTCTTCCAAAAAAAATTTAAACTTAAGAGAGAAGTCAAATGTAAAGCATGTCACGTTTTGACTATGAGGATCAAAGTTGCATCCTTCTGTTCACAGACAGGTTGGCTACCTAAGTAGTCATGTACATTGTAAGTAAAGTGCTTATTACCCAGGGAATTTGTGAAAGTCATTCTCGGACATAAAGGAAATCAATGAATGAAAATGGTGGTGAGGCAGAATGAGAGAAACTGGATATATCAATAGTGTAAATTAGATCAAATATATGATTAAACAAAAAGAAAGTGGTTTTCAATAACAGAGTCAACTAACCTTCCCAAACTTTAACACATCAGCAGAAACTATGAACAGTTGTGTGTACATCTGTTTGTGAGGCAAAGTAAAGATCGTAGTTAGTGTATGAACAGATAAAACATATTTTTCTGGAATTGCAGGCTTTGATAAACCATAGTGAGTTGTTACCTGTCAGTGAAGGAAACGGATGATAATTTAAAACGGATGAAATTTAATTTCAAATATCAGTCACAAAATTCATACAAAAAAAACTAAATTCTCAAAATTTAATTTGCAATGCAACAGTTTAACAATTTGATTTGTTTTCTTCTGTTTCTTTCTTTGTTCGTTTTTTACGTAGAGGAAATTTATCACAAAATCAAAAATTTTCTCTTCAGTTTTTGTTGCAAAATTACCATTGTTTACTTTAAATGAAGTAAACAATGTCTTCTTGCAGCAGGAAAATAACAATGTTTGGATAAAATCAGAGTGAAAATCGATTCAAATCAATCTACTCTTAAAAAAAAAAAATCCTAGATATTCTCATGTAAAAAAAGAAAGAAAAGAAACAGAACAATGAGTCTAGCACATATAGTGCAGTAGTTGAAAGAAAACATGTTAGGCTTGTGATCCTTTAGTCTTTAACATGGTTTGGTTTGTATGCATTTCAGCTACTTGTTATAAATCAATGAGTGACTTGTAACATCAGATAAAAAAGGGTTACTAACACTGTTTCTTCTTTGACCCACCATCCCCATCGTCCTTCCCTCTGTTCCTTTTTTTCCAGCTCTCCACAAACTTATCTTTTCTTTAGTTGCACTATTTTTCCCGTCCCCTGCTCCTTGTTTGAGGTGATTACTCTTACCAGTGAACGAGTGCCACTGTTTACCACGACTGTAGTTTTGCAATACCCGGCCCATAACTTTCAGTAGGAAGAAATAGCTTCTCTCCCTCTGCATCCCATTTATACACCATATCTTGTTTCCATGTAGGGAGTTCCATTACTCTGAAGCTTGGAGGCTGGCAGAGGGGAAGGGGGAAGGGAGGTGTAGGAGATGAAAAGAGGTGATAGAAGGTTGTGGCTGGTGCTGCAGATGCTCTCCCCTTCGACATGGAAGCAAGCACAACATGTTGATGTGCAGCGTGCAGAGATCTAATCACCTTTATTATGTTTTTATCTCAAACAATATATGAAGTGCACAGCGACCCGGAGAGAGAATTAGACAAAAGCAGTGACAGGTCAGAGACATCATGTCTTTGCTCGCTTGTTTAGCATCAAAGGCAGTGAAAGCATGATTTGCAAAGATGTTCTACGAGAGATGCAGATCCAGTCCTGCTTGTATTCTGCAACGATTACTCACATGATTTGTCATTATGTAAACCTGACCTTGTTATTGTGGCCTTGATGAATGTGCATACCATGTTTAGACTTTGGTCCCCGAGTCTGATTCTACCCAGACGATAATAAGTAACATAGCATAATCCCTTTCAAGAGGCTCCCTGTTTCTACTGGCTACTGAGAAGCAACGCCTCAAAACATCCCATCTTGAAAGCGTTTGATTGATGACTGCCAGCTTTTCCTTCTTATGCGCATCATAGAGCCTTATCATGATGTAACTCCATGTAATTAGCCAAAGATGACACTAACACAAAACTCATTACGATATTTAATCTCTTTTGGGGAATCCACTGGGGAAACCGTGGTTCTATCGTCTATCATAACGTGAAATGACATGTCACTGGAGGTTCCACACACTCAGAAGAAGGTTGGAGTTGACTGCGCCGGCTTAAGCCCTCTGCTTCAGCTGTTTAATAATCTTGGCGTCCTCTCCTCCTCCTATTACCCTTGTCTTATTCAGAGCCTCTCTCTTGTGGCAGGGATCATCATGATATACATGCAAGGAGGCTTGTGCGTTAGAAACAGAGGGGGAGTGTGTGTGTGTGTGTGTGCGCGCGCGCGTGTGTGTGTGTTTTCCTCAAAGCAATGCAATGTGCCATTTCTCTATGCCCTGCTTGAACATTTAAGCAACAATGTATCCCCTCCTGTGTGTGCATGTGTGTGAGTGAGAGAGACAGAAATAGTGTGTGAATTTGCACATGAGTATCGGTGACGTCCCCCTCCATCTGCCCACCCTCATTGAAATCCTCGGTGCATTTAGTAACATTTTGAGCTAGCCAGCATTTAATTAAGTTCTGGTATGCCAACATCTCCCTGCTGTAACATGGAATACCTGCTCTTCTTTTGTCAATTTCTTCTTCTGTTCTTGTGCTCCTCTGTGTCACGCCTACTGTAACTCGGAAAGATGCTGCCTCTGGGAGAAGCAGGTAAAGAAGCCATCAAAACCAATGCGAGTAGAACGAGTTGCAATCAGTGCTCCAAAAAAAAAACAAAAAACTATCGAGTTTGTCTTTTGTGTGGATCTCTCCCTCTATTCCCCCGAGTCTCACGTTGTTTCCCTCAGTCTGTATGTGTGTGTGTGTGTGTGTGTGTGTGTGTGTGTGTGTGTGTGCTTGATGCATTCAATTCAGTAGAGTCTAGTAGTAATGTTTCTCTTCCAATATGTTTGTTAAATTGTTGCGATAGATTGATGTGGGTTGGGAAAGGATGGGCTTTCATGCACCTGAACATAGGAACAGAAAAGGCTTTATGAGAAGCCAATAACTCTCTGCTCAAGGATCCTCTGATGGGAGATGGGGAGTTTTCTTCCATGAAAAGCTTTTCCATGTATTAAGGCACTTGAGCAAGACGCAATTTCACCCCACTTTATTTATTTATTTTTATTTCACATAAAGTGACCTACTACAGGCTACGGCGTTGTTCTTGCAGGGATTCAACAAGTGGTCACACTAATGGCCTGCGTAGTTTTGGGTTTGCACAGCATACAAAATGGCTGCCTTTTCAAATAACAAAGCCAACAAGCATGTGCTTATGTTATTTGCAAAGTGCTCATGTTAGTATCAATACTCCTGACCTTTGAAACAGAACCAAGGTTAACTATGAGTACTTTTATTGGTGGAGAGAGCTGACAGCAGGTTGTAGGCTGGAGCCCCAGTGATGGTTACTGTAATCAGTCCATTTGATAGGTTACAAAGAGCAGACAGAAGAAACTGTTGGTTTGATGGTAGGTATTCTGTATATAATGTGTTGTATAATGTGACTTATGTGTTGATGTGCTTGAATGGAAAAAAAAAAAATAGTATGATTGCAGCCCTCATTCCAATCCCAGGTAATTGTGATTATGATAGATCTGTTTCTGGATTGTTCCAGTTTTTCTTTTTACGATTTGACTTGTCTCCCAGTTCATGTATTTTTTTTATATACTTCTCTTTTTGATCCTTTCTGTTGTCTTTTTTTCCCATCCTGTCTGCAGTAATAGATGTAGCCCAAGATGACCTGACATTAGAGACAACGAGTCTGTATTCTCCTGGCACTGGTTTTTTTTATGCTCGTCTGATAGGCTGAGGGGTAAAGGGGACTGCTTGACCAGAAATGAGGTCACAGCAATTGGGCTTGCAAATGACTGTCAAGGATAGATTGTGCCCCGCTACTTTTTAAAAAACTTTTTCATGTACTATTGATGTTTGTTTTGAAAGGAGGGAAGTTGTCTAAGTCCTGTTTACAGACCAAAGCACCTGTGGACATAGAAATTAGTGCATGGATAAGTATTGATGATGCTTTTGGACGCACTGCCCAAACATGTTAGCCTTAACGATCACCTACTGTATATGGACGCGTGTTAAACTGAAAAAAAGCAGAGAATACAGAACGTTTCATGCTTTCCTTTCCTTCCCTCCCGCTTTCTCCCTCTCTCCTCCTGTGCACCATCTGCATGATGCTGTGTATCCAATCTGAAGGAGTGCTCTCTGTTCTCCACTGTGATGGCGGGAGTCTGCGTGTGCGTGCGTGTGCACATGTTTGTGTATGTGTTCCCAGTCGTCACAGTCACTCTCAGCTCATTACCTGACATGATGGATAGAGAGAGTGCCATTAAACAACGCCCAGCCCGGGACTCCTGGCACCCTGCAGCTGGCACTGAGTAATGGGCATAGTTGTGGCGGCACGCTTGGAAACACCGGGGAGTCCTGTGTGGGCGTGCTTGCAGTCATCTCCATGGCTATGCTTCCTGCTTCTGTCCAGCCCCACCTGCCACCTGGCTGCCCGGCGGATGCCATGGGCATTTCTGGGCAGACATGGTTGGATAGCATGGGAGGCAGTGTTTGTATGACTCAAAGTGATACTGGCCCTGCTTTCTGACCACAAACGCTGCAGTGAAACGTTCAGTGCCACCAATCACCAGGTGTATAGCAGCCACTTTAAATTTCCTGTTTTTCTTTTTATTCTTTTTAACTTTTGATTTAATTGCATCTCCATTTTCGGGGTTTCTGATGGAATTTTTCAATAACAGGTTGGTATCCTAACATGTTCCCTCTCATGTAACAAAGAACCTTTCTGAATGACTGTATAACACAAACAAGTGTTCATTGAATTTCTGTCTTCCATATGTTCTTTTCCGTTTGTCTCCACTTGTTTATCCTATTTGTACTTGTGCCTGCATCTGTGCATTTACTTTGTCTCCTGTGCATATGTTGCATCTGATGTAAGAGTAGTTGAGAGGCTTTTGAGTGGAATCCTGAATGAGGATCTGAATGGAGTTACTATGACACCAGACGCAAGCACCTCAACTCCTGAAGCGTCTCCTGTTTCTCCGTCCTCCCCTGCTGCTGCACTCTCAATCAGCCTGGATTTGCTTCATGCTGTTTCTTCTCACCTCTCCATCTCTTTTCTCTGCTTCGCTTAGTTTCTCAGTCTTTCATTTAGCTGAGCTCTTGCGTGCCAGTATGGATCAATGTATCAACACATTCCTGTGCTGTCTCAGTCTAACGCTCTGTTTCTGATTCTTTGTTGTTTCTTTTTATCTGAACAGACAACCGCCGCGCAGTCCTGGAAAGGTCTCGTTCGCGCCACAACGCAAATCACCAAGCTCGATGATCACCCGCGCCTACCACAAGACGCTTGATAAGTGCCAAAGAGGCCTGCGAGGTGGAGACCTGGAAGACGTATAAAGGAGGGACAGACCACCCCTCAATGTTGCACGCACACGTACCTACACACATAAAAGTACTCACACACACACACACACACACACACACACACACACACACACACACACACACACACACACACACACACACAAACA
>JBBPCS010000204.1:9861513-9891472 GCA_037974645.1 Hollardia meadi | reverse complement strand
TTAGTTTCCAGTGTTGTTATGTGCCTTCAGTGTTTTTGGATTTTTGCTTATTTCTGGACTGTTCATGTTTTGACCCTATGTTTGTGAGTCACTTTTTGTTTAAAATAAATCAGTTAATTTATCCTACTTGCCTGCTGTCTCTGCATTTGAGTCCAAAACTTCCGTTCCTCCAGTGTTTCCGGCACCAGCCGTAACAACAAATACTTTGGGCCCTTTTCCTCGCTGATTTCTTCCACCAAACCAGCAATGCAAGAATCCAAGCAGTGCAGATGAGTAAAATAGGTGTGCCTTGACAAATCACATCGGTATCATTTTTAATGCTATAAAAAAATTATTGCATCATGACATTAATCACATGTTGATTACCTCTGCCAAGGAGGTTATGTTTTGTCTGTCAGCAGGATTACACAAAAACTACTGAACTGATTTTCCTGAAACTTGATGGAAGGATGGGGCATGGTCCAAGGAAGAATCCATTAACTTTTGGAGCGAATCTGGATAAAGGGGCGGATCCAGGAATTTAAAAAATCTCTTTCTTTAACATTGCAAGATGGGGCATTTTTCAACATTTTCATTAACTTTTCATTGAATAATGCATGGATCTTGATTTAAAAAAATAATAATCTGGCATATTTAGAGGGCTGGTATCTATGAGTGTGGACAGTTTAGTGCGGATCTAAATAAAAAATCCAGATCTAGCGGATTCAAACGTGTTAATTGGGGGGTCGTTTTTTCCTAGGTGCTGTACGGTAACAAATAGTGCTAGAAACCTACAACTACCACCAATATGTAGCTAAGTTAATAGGGATTCAGTAAGGTACTAACAGAGTGTCACGAGTTGCCTGCAGTTGGTGCTAAGGCTTAAATAAGAGGGCTGTTGGGCCTTGGCGGAGCTATGTGCTCTACTGAGTGCCATTTTTCAACTATATGGCCATTCTGGTAAATGTCATTAGCTGTGCTGCTGAACTGCATTGCATTGTACTTGGAGTTAGTGGTGTAACGGAATATCATTGATCCGTGGTCTCTACAGATCGCCCCCCAAGGTTTGGCAAGCATGTGCATGGATTAGTTGCAAAATTTAACCATCACTGTGTGAAATAAAGTTTTACGGCCACTGTTTTTAAAGTAATTTCCTAAATCTCGATGCAGAGCTGCAGCAAAAAGATTCGTAGAGAGATGCGTGCTGTGTTATACTCTGAAGCACGATGAGTGACTTATTTGAAAGCCTCCATTGAGTGACGTCCTGTTGGCTGTGACTTTGGGCATTTTCAGTGGTGTGACTGGGAAACTGGTCATGCTTGTCATCATAGAAATTGATCATAAGTGTGTGATATTCATTGCAACTTCAGAAGAATCTGCTGCTTTGACTTACATCTCCACTTTCACCAGAGCTGTTCTATTCTCTTTGTCAAGCAGAGTAGCCTTAAGTGTTGATAGGCTAGTGACGTGTAACCACTCAAATTGAGCTGTGGGCAGAACGTTGTCTGAGACTACAGAGTGGTGACCATAGATGTATTAAAAGTTATATATTAACTTGAACTTATCTTACAATACTTATTTCATTCAATAAATACTAAATTAAATTACCTATAATACAGCACAACGTGTCATGGTTTGTGTGCCAAAAACACTAGAAACAGGTTTAAGCCCAGATGTTCAGTGTTATTTATTAATGTCAAAAAGACAGAAGGCTTACGGGATGTTGGGGCAGGCAGAGGTCAAAACCAGGAATCAGTCCAAATATGCAAACAAGTCCAAAATGGGTAGAGGCCAAAAAGTCCAAAACCAAAACAAGGTCCAGAAAACAGGGAGGCAAAATAACAAGAAACCTTAGGAACACTGGAACGAAGCCACACTAGGTAATGCGACGAACTGGCAACCAAAGAAGGGAGCACACAGACTTACTGTAAATACACAAGGGAGGGAAAGTTAACAAGACACAGGTGAAACTAATCAGGGCAGAGCAGACAATCAAAACAGGTGGGAAAAGAAAGGAAAGGACTACAAAATAAAACAGGAAATAGCAAACTAGAAACTCAAACGGATAGCACAGGAAGTAACAAACACATAACCATAACACATGAAATAGCCCGAACCATGACACAAACTAATAATAATAAAACTTAACTTGTATAGTACCTTTCATACAAGAAATGCAGCTCAAAGTGCTTTACAACAAAAAGACAAAGAATAGACATAAAGATGGATAAAACAGAACAGAATGTCAAAAATAATGTAAAATAAGATGGAGAATAAAAAATGTAAGAATAGTAAAAAAATAAGAATAAAAGAGACAGATGGAAATTAAAGCAACTGAGTAATATTTAATACAAGGTTAAAAATAGCATAATAGAACGTGTAAAATCAAGTTAAGAAAAAGAAACCCATCATATTTAAAGCAAAGCAACAGTGCAGACGTGCGTGACAAGGTGCAAACAAGTTAAAAAGCCTGTATCTGGAAATTTGTAGCTAATTAAATGCTAAAGTAAAGAGGTAAATTTTTAGCTTTCTTTTCAAAACATTTAGTGAGCTGGCTTCTCTGATATACAGTATATAGACAGTGTGTTCCATAGCTTTTTTGGTAGCTATTACTCATCCATTTATCTATTGCAAAAGACAGGTGATAGAGTCTATAGCTGCAGCATCGTTTGGTTCAGCAGAGATAATAAGATCCTAAACGTGAGTTTCGTGATCCATTGCACCTCTACTTAGAGATGTCTATATTCTTACAGGTAGGGCTAGGCAATATGGCAAAAAAATATGATCACAATACTTTTTTCTATATTAATCACTATCAATGTTTATCACAATATATAATTTGATAATGCTGCCAGTTTGAAGAACATTCTGATAATGACTGAAGCCTGAAGAAACCAGAGGGTTCATTGGTTAAATGTTAGAATATGGTGCAATGACACAAAAAATAGTATAATGTAAACATCCATCTCTCCAAACATGGCTTGGTTTAGAGTATATTTTGTAATGAAAGAATATATCCAATATCAAATATAAACACTTGCCTTCACAAAACAATACAAGTTGCCATGCCTTGGTTTACATTTGCATGCTGTCATTGGGATGGTATCTTTTCGGGTGCGTTTCCCATGGTTGGCACCGATCGAAGGCATTTTTGCGGACCATCTTAATCTGCACTTCCACTTAAGCCACTTCCAAATAATTGACATTTTGTGTCAACAATTTCCTCACCTTCGGAGGATACTGCAAGTTCAGTTTCAGCAAAACCAGCACTGTATGGCTTTGTAAAAAACAAACTCTGTGTGGATTAGGAGGGGGCAGCAAGTTACTGTGGGCAGAGTGGCCGAAGATGTCCTGTATCTGGAAGTCTGTCTTCTGCTCGTTCAACAGGTGTTTGATATCCTTGTTGACTAAAGTCTATTTCATTATCTCCACTATGGGCTCTGCTCTGAAGTTGGACTGATGTAAGATTTTCACTGTATGATTATCATTTCGAAAAGAATTAGAATATCTATAGGAAATTTGCAATGCTTTGCTTTGTTTATTGTGTTTAATTTATTTTTTGGCAAATGTATTACACTCAAAATAAGTGTAGGTAGGTGTGTAGGGAGGTAAAGAGCGAGGCTTCAACCATAACTGTGCAAAAAGTGAACAAATACTGTATAACAATTACACTTAATGAATAGTGAAAAGCCAACCAGATTAACCGATAAACAAAAGATCCACAAAGCCTAAAAATCAGCGCTGGATTATTTACACAATATTGTCATGTGTATTCTTCTCATTATTATTACAATATCAGTATCTAATTTTAGCACATATATGCACATACAATGGCACAGTTATTGTCAATACTGGTAACGCCTCTACTTTGTAGTCACACTGCTGACAACTGTGTGTGTGGAGGTGCTCAGCCCCACCCTCATGCAAACAGTCAGACACAGAGGCCACAGGCAGAAAGGAAAAAGCCACTTTTGTGCACCATGGTTCCGCCATTCTTTTTTTTCTTTTCTTTTCCACATCCACCTTCTTTACCGACAGCTCAAACTATAACACCTTGACATGCAAGTCAAAAACTCTGACCGGCTGTCGTCGTGTTTACTTCTGTTGTGCTAGACTGTTAGATCTATCCATAGAGTAAAACATGTCCAAAGTATATCATTATCAACACATATGTTTATCAAAATCCTGTATCGGAGTTGTTTGACTGCCCCTTCCTACAGTAATCATTAATGCCATTATCTCAAAATATGCTGGAATTTTATATAATTTTAAGGCAATAATGTCCACCAATCTGGGAGTATCTACACTTGATTTTACAAGAGGTATGTTTTCCTCAACAACCTTAATCCCCCTGCCATAGTAAGCTGGGGGCTTTATATCGTTGCCACACTTGGAAGTTGGTGAGGCTACCATTGTATGTAAAGGCTCACTAATAGACCCCAGTGGGGCGTCATTCCTATTCCACTCATGATGAAGACATTCTGTCTGTATGTATGTGTGTGTGTGTGTGTGTTTCTTCTCCTCCGTTTCTCTCTTAGGTAGTCTCTCACTGTCTTTCCCTTTTTTTTGCATCTCTCTCTCTCTCTCTCTCTCTCTCTCTGTATCTCAGACTTGATATTTTTCTCTTGGCTATTCTCTGCTTTGCCTGTGGGCCTGTGAAATGTCTCTGTCTGAGGAGAAGGCCCCCTCGTCCCTCTGGAAACCATTAGAGAGCCTTTATGAATATGTGCTGAAAGGGCACTATTTTTAGGGGTGGAGACTGAGTGGGTGGGTAGTTGAAGGGGTTTTATGTGCATTGTTTTCATTTGCCTCAGATGCTCTTGTCAACCACCAATGAATGTTAGATTTACGTTTGTCTTTTTAGAGCACCATTTCATCTTGTGTGACTCTTGTGCCTTTTTTGAGGTGCGCGGTGCTGAGTGACACTTGTGTTTACATGAAGTGCCTCTCTGTGTGTCTTTTGCTTTCTGTAGAAGTCAAGCTTCATCGCTTAAAAATATTGTTAAAACTGCTGTCGGTCACATGTAATAGTTTTCCTTTTCATGCTTTTTCCAACATCTTCCTTCCTTATCTACTTTTACCTACTTTTTCATTTGGAGATGGTAGTAAGTGTAACTTGGGGCACAAACAGAGAGAGTACATTGTGTTGGTAAGTGCAGCTCAATATAAATGCATTTGCGAAAGGGGGAAAATGCAACACGGCTCAATTTTTGCGGCTTTTATGCATTCTGTCCCCATGAAATAAATATCACACATTTTAAAAGCTTGTAAGTAAAATTGAGTCATGTTTAAATATTCAAGATGCCCTTGAAGAGATAGTGGCCAGGATGTACTAAGTGCACCACTTTACTTGTGGCATCTAGCCCTAAATCTGATTGGTTCGACTATGTACTCATACTGGTAAGCCTGTGGCGGTTTGTGTCTGTATATAAACAGCGGCGCTTTTAGCAAGATCAGTGCACCGTGGGTTTTTTTTCCCCCTCTTTTTGATCCGTGCCCTGTGGTAACAAGATCTTATCCTTAACACTTGTGAATGCATGCTTTGAAATGAGAGAATGAAAGAGGAAGATGGTGGCAGTAGTGGTTGCCCTCTGCTTCTTTAGCTCATTAATTGTGGAGAGGGCAATTGTTTTGAGTCCCACCTGATGGTTTGGGCTGCAAGCCTGCCCGGGTCAGAAGAGCGCCCCAGTGCTCATGAATCATGCTGCCGGGAATAGGAGCCCAGCTGAGCTCCACATGAAGGAGGCTGAGCATTTCCACAACGGCCTCATCCACAGTACAGAGGTGCTTTGGAGGTCCTGCAGGCTCAAACCATCAATCAGAGACCATTCTATCATAATTACAGCCAGGGAGTCAAGGCGCTGTGCTGTCCACACCTTACAGCACATGCCCCTTCCCTCCATCCCTCCCTCCATCTCTGGTTAGTGTCATACTCGTTTTCATTCCCTCCAGCACCTGCAGCATCATCTTTCCTCTTCTGTCTTCTCTTCTCCCCATTTCTGGTTTTTGCTTTTATCTGTGGTCCTCCATTTGCCCTCCATTTTGATCTCATGAGCAGTATTCTCAGTTGCTGGGTGCAGACTGCACACAAATACGCACACACACTAATAGACCACACGATGTTGCAGATTGTGGGGAGTGGATAGATGGGAGGTGGAGTGATGGTGTCTGTGGGGGAGAGAAAGAGGTATGTAGGGCACAGTGTGTGGATAAAGTAATGATTTCTCCTTCACACCTCCCTTGCTAATTAGTGCAGGATGCCTGCTGCCTTGAAGGAGGCTGTGTCTAGGGAGCCCTGCTATTTGTCTTGAAGAATTACCGACAAGGAATTCATGTCACTCCTTAATCCCACAGACACTGGACGGAATTCAGCGTTTACCTGACTGCAGCCACTTGTCAATTTGATTTAATGATCGGAATGATCATTTTTAGCCTCCACTCCTCTCTGTGGCCACGTGACAGGGATGTGGTATAAGATGTAGCCCACTTCACCTCCCCTTAGAGTCTCTCAGCGAAGACTTTTTATGTGTCTCCATGCCGCAGTATCCACCAAACAGATGAGTCCACTGTATTCTCCCATAACCTCTTCTTTGTTCCCTCAGTAACTCTCCACACTTCCTCACAACTGTTGTTTCCCCACCCCATTCATTTGGAGAGCTGTCAGCACAGCAGTTACATCAGCTATCCATGTGTCAAGCTGCAGGACGTATGGCGACAGTGTGTAAATATGACATATATTTCACGGACGAGAAAGCCAACAGGCCATGCTGTAATCCAAAAACAGGTTTACAGATTATGAGACTATTATTTTTTCCCTTTAATTATGTTGTTAAAGAAATTTTTTTTTTTTTTTTTTGAAGAATTCTGGAATGGATTAATGGTTTACATTTGTAGTATGTTATGACTGGAACAAATCAAAAAATGGAGGTGACTGTGTAGCATCTTAAAGATATATGTGATAGGTGTTTGTGTGGGAATTCCATTAACATTATTTAGCCTGAGGTGGATCTCATCTCCATAGCAGCTGCAGCTGACAAGCCTGCCATGGCATCATTATGTCAGCCAGAAGAGAAAAGAATTATGTTTCCCTGGAAGTAGTACTCAGTAATGATGTCCATTTCCCTGCCTTCTGTACTTTTTCCCTTCTAGGATAATAAGATGAAACTTTAATGGTCGCACTGGGTATATTGTTCTTTTGCATTGCCAGATAGTAATGTGACACAGCATGATTGGAGTAAGTGGGGCTTCGGTAAAAATACCAAACAATAACAATGTCAGTCTGCAGAATACACGTAGAAGTTCAAAGTATGAAAAACAACGTACAGTATGAAAGAGTATGAGTGACATCAACATCAACCTCTTGAAGGCATGAAGTTCATAAAGTGGGACTTTTCATGACAATGTCACATATGGAGCACATTTTGCATGTTATCTGAGAGTTGGTTAAAGGTATTGAGTGAAATACTCATGTTAAAAAAAAATTCCAGAGCACTTTGTTCAATTAATTTATTTCAAAACCTGTTTAATATCCTACAGTATTTAGATTGTGCATTAGGGTTTAATGACTTTTCAGTAACCATAATGCATTTAATATCTAAAGTTCTATTTTCCTATTTCGATCAATAATTTTGCTTGTTACTCTGTTGTTCTCTACTTGTTATATTGCATCGAAAAAATCCTTTAAAAAAACTGCTGTGGATAAAATTAATTCAGCTTGACAAAACCACAAAGTTTGTTTTGAATGAGCAAGGTAAATATTGGGTAAAATGTATAATCTGGAATAAAAACATATTACAAAATGCTCTATTTTGGCTAAAGTTAGTGACAGGTGACATATTTCCAGTTGTTATAAGTTGTTATAAGTTGTACACGCGTAGTTAGCTACTCTTAAGTTTGGTGTTCAGGAATGTGTATACACACATTCGAGTGGGGAGTTCTCCTATTCCTGATTCCCAGTTGCAAAATGTCACACTTATGTAAAGGCCACACTGTGCCAAGATGAGGGGGGCCGTATTTCCACAGAGGGGGTGCATCAAATATATACCCCTCCGTAATGTAGCAGTGAGGCAACAGTGAATAAATGCCCCTGTGCCACATGAAATGGATGACAGGCCTGGGCTAAGAGGCTTTGCCAAAGCTGTGGCTTACCAGTCTCACAGGTGTTAATGTGCACTCTGTCTGCCACCCTCACTGAGAAGATTGGGCACCACACTCACTTTCAACAGCCCAGTGTCTGGCACAAAAGTTCCCACCTCTAGCCCATTCAACCATTTCGTATGCTACGTACCCATCTCAATGACATGGCAGGAGGGGCTGGTGGCAAATCATCCCTGTGCCACGCTGAGTGAGTCTGATGCTATGCAATGAGTGAGCAGGGTAATTCATTGGATTGTTGTTGTTTTTTTTTGTTTGTTTTTTTTTACAATACTTCTGACTGAAAAAGTAAGAGGAGATGAAGAGATTTGTCCCTGTGCCCATGGTAACAGTACAATGAATGATTCCTTGGAAATCATCGTTATCAAAGAGTGGCCAGGAGGGTTTATGGTCACGGAGTTTGTGATCGGGGTTTTGGAAGGAATCTAAAAAAAAGGACTATAGTCTTTAGATTTTTTCATATACCACATCTCTTTCACACAAAGTGGGGCAAAACCCTGTGATTATTTGAGTTTCTCTTTCTCTTTTATTGGTCTCTGAAAATAATTAAAAAATAATCGAACAACAGCACAGCTGTATTTGTCAGGTACCACCATCATTTCCTTTCTATCGCTGCCTCTCTACCAAAGTGTATATTGGTTGTGAGCTTTTTCTTTTTTTGTGAGAAGATGCTTGTAAACATAATTCACAATGCTCGCATCCTCTGGGCCATAGCTTGTCTTGACTGCATAATGTGTGATTTTGAAGGGAAGTGAAAGGCCCTGGTCTACTTTAGAAACATCTCATGACAAAAGGCTTTTTTTGGGATGACACAACAACCAAAGATACATGTTTTTTCTTTTTATTTAAAAAAATCATCCTCTTTTCTGTCAGAACACACTGTTACAGACTCGAAAACAGCTTTTTTCCCCCCCTGAAGACATGGACTGAGGGAATTGCATCACACTTACATCATACCAAGCTATGAACAGTGTCCAGTGTTGTATAATTTATATTTTATTAATTGTAGTATTGTGGGGGAAAACTGAAGAAAGGCAATTTCTATGTCATGATCTAGACAACATTAGTCATGCTTTTAGCAATTTTACATTATTTAAATGCAAAGGCAATTACTGAAATAAGATTAAATTGAATCAAATGGAACTATTCAAACTCATATTTTCACATCCTGTGTATAAGACTGCATAGGAACCCGCCCTACTGTTTCGACATTTATCTACACAGTACATTTAGGATGCTTATTTAAATGATGTTAAGACTCTTAGAGCTGCCTATGGATGGATACTAAGCTTTAAGTAGGGAAGAGTGAAATCCCCCCTGTGTCTTAGTGGAACTGTGGGCCTGAACAGACTGGATTTCAGCTCAATAGAAGTCTGTAATTAGTAGTAATTTACGGGGCAACTCCTCCCCAGCGACCCCGCTGTGCAGAATCCCCTGGCCACTTGGAAAGATCATGTTTTCTTGCAGTGCACGGCACTCAAATGAACCACAACACCCCCATAATGGCTTGCTCCCCACTGATTTGCCCACCTTGTGTAAGGTAGCTGAAAGTCACTTCCTGTAATGCTCAGTGGAGCGTACACCCTGCTATTTCCATCTATTAAGATGTGAAGGAGAAAGGGTGCCCTCAAGCCACCATAAACACATCAATAATAAAAGCAATCGGAACGATTGGCAAAGTTGGTCATAATGTAAAGATGTTACTGCTTGTTGTGTTTAAACCATCAGTGGCTGCAACTGACAATGTGTTTTTAGATCTAATGATGCATTTGCATGTAATTTTCTCCGCTTGTTATTGTTCTGAATTCAGTCCAGATGCAATTTGAGAGCTTCAATTTAGAGTCCAATGTTACTCAAGCAACTAATGGACTCTCAGGCAAAATGAAAATAGCTTCTTAATGACCTGACTAAGCTTGATGGGTGAAGCTAAATTGATTAGTGTGCTAACATGAATGTAATATGGAATTAGCCTTTGAGAAGTGTGATCATATTTTTCTGGTACTTGCTGACCTTATTACATTCTAGCAGTTTAGTGTCTTACTAATAGCTATTGCATTGTCCTGTATGGACTCAGACCCTTTTTTTTCTCTCTTCCTCTCATTCTGTTGAGTAGAAAATATATTGGTGCTCCCATAAATACAAGTTGTCATGGCTGTAATGAAGTAAGAGTGTTACAAATATGACATCAGAAGGCACATGAGTGTAACTTAATGTTATAATATTTGAAAGTAATCAACAGGACAATTTACACTACAATCCCATCATGTTATCGAATAAATTAACATTGGTTAATGTGTATTGTTGGTGTAAAAATCCTCTATATTTAGTGTTTGATAAATGAAACAACTACAAAATACAGAAAAATGGTGCTGTATTTGCTAGGTAGTGAGTCATGGCGTTTTGTTTTGTCTCGAAGATAACGTAGTTATTATGGTTTAAACAGACAATACACATCTTTTTTTTTGCTTTAACGTATTATCATGAAGAAAATATATATTGCACAGTGTATTAGCTAAAGAAAAATGACATTGTATTTAGATTTGTTCCTTCTAAGCCTCCATTTCACTTTGCTATTCCTGCTGCCACCGAGGTGAAAATTTCCGTGGAAAAATAAAGGTTTGATTTCCAGCATCAAAGTAGCGCAACAGCCATTGCAGAACCAAAACAGGAAGAGGCATTGTTCTCCCCAGGTAACAATGGAACAAATGGAATAACTGTGGAACTACCCTGCAAAAGAAAAAGAACGCCCGCTGATGGAGAAGGTAAAGGAGAGCGAATGGACAGGCATTCAGTGGAATCTGGTATGTATCAAATTCTGTTCCCACGTTGCTATATGTTTATGTGTTTATATGTAAAACTCACATTCTTTCTACTAGATCAGTGAGTAAGTAACAAGACCTGCCTACTTATTAATACAACTTGGTGTTTACTCTTCATTTGTCATAGCACTGAGACCAGAGTTTCTAGATGCATTTGGAATTGTTACAGTTGCTTTTGCTTTGGACAGCAGCCAGGCTGCCAGCCGTAGCCATGTTGCTAACGCTGTCTTTGCAACCAAGACGCCAACATGGTTTTGGCATTTAAGAAGTGGAGCCATTTGCCTGCCCAGTTCTGTTGATTTGCCCATTCGCTAATTTTTCATGATTTTTGTGCTTCTACCACGAGTAAGTAGGCTACGTAGCAAAATGGTTTCTTTTTTTGTCTGGTCTGATGGGATATGTGGTCAGCAGACTGCACAGGGTGTTTTATTTTGACCGGATTTTCTACGCTACTCCTGTGTCAAAAATACACTAGGAGCAGAGCGGAGAGCGGCTTCTGGGACGCTTCTGAAACGTGCTGCAGCGCACCTGGTGTAATCAAAAGAATTGGCAGGAATGGCCATGATCTGCTCTGGCATCGTGACACAGCCAGAAAGCGATGTAGACATGATACTCCCTTCTATTAGAGTGAGCATTTTTTTCCCCACCACTCTCTGGGGTAAGTAAAGACTGTTTTGAAGAATTCCCTTGTTGGTGTATTCATAGACACAAATTTTTTATAGTAATGTTGGCAGTAATGTGAATACTTCTACTTGGGCTAAAACCTGTATGTTTTCAAAAAGTGTTAATTTATTTTCTTGATAGTATACAATTATTATTCCTCCACCTGGCCTGCAAAAAATATATTCTGCAAGGTAAGCAAAGACTCAAACCTCTATGATTTATCCTCTCATAGTAAATTAAGCATATGTATGAAGAATGAGAAATAGTAGCAAAAAATATTGCCACATTAAATGACAGCACACGAACACATCTCTTTTTTTAATCAGCTAAGACAAACATTGTCAGTGATTGCAGAGAAGTGTCATGTGTGCCTGAAATTTTCCATTTCAAACAAAACAAATTTACTGCATGAAGTTTTAGGGGAAAAAAGTAATTTTAGTATAAGCGTCAACTTATAAAAGTTGTACTATTGTTAGACAGGAACTATATAATATGCAAATAAAATGTGTAATAAAAATGTAAATGTCAACAGTAATTTTGTATGAGGGTGGGGCCTATATATGGACATTGTGGGCAATGAAGAGACTTCCTTCTTAAGACCATTAAAATCAGGAAATATCACACTAATTTACCCTCTTTCACATTTAAGTAAAATATAGCTGTAACTGCTCCATGCTGTATTATATACAATATAGTTATTTTAGTTATTTAAGAATGATTAAGACAACAACATATTTCAATATCATAAATATCTTCCATCTGACCTTTAAACAACACCAAGAACCCAAGCTGCTCTCCTGTCTCCTGCTAACTCAGCCATTCTGCTGAATATACTGTCCATATGGTTTATTCCATGTCGTCACCAGAAAGGAAAGGAAACGAAGGAGGTAGGGACTGTGTGAGCGAAGGCAATAAAAGCACAATGTGGACCACAATCAGTTTGACAAAATGCTACACGAGGTCCACTGTCTTCATGTGAAAAACTGAGAGACACTTGAATACCGGAATGAGCTGGCAGCTGAAACAGAGACGACAAGTGCTCATCACCCCACCCCACCCCGTATCCTCTTCCCCTTCGCCTGCTCATCCTCCACTCTGTTCTGAACCCTTTACAGCGGCTCACCTCGCTGAGGATGAATAATGAATGTGACTAGACACATGGGTCAGAGGTGACGTGTCTGTGAGGGAGCAAATTCCTCCTTGATTAGTACATAAAAAGCCAGGCCCATCTGCCTCTTCTCTAGAATTTGACAGGGGTCTGGGCAAGAATGCCAGGAGCCAAGGGACAGCAGAGCAGAGATGAGGCCTGGGGAGGCGGGGGTTTAGTCCTCTGCACTAAGCAAGGAGAGACCCACAGCAGGGGGGACTCACTTTATCAGCACCTCACATCACGCAGACTCTGCAGCATTACAAAGTGCAAAGCTTGAACTAGCCTTGAGGCATGTTAGCCTTAGTGTGGTGTATACAAATCAGGCTATCAACTATTAAATGGCAAAAACACTGCTAACTGTTTTGTATTAATTCATAAAAGGAAGCAAAGTAATAGGAATTGGTTGAGGCTATCAATGCAAAGGAATATATCTCTTCTAGAAGCTACTCATTAATATGTGAAAACATACTGTATGTTTAATATTTCCATTCTTCAAGGATGGATTTAAAATATGTTTTCACTATTCCACTTTTGCATTACAGTAGTCATCGAGTTGCACGGTGCTTTCTCTGTTTTTCTGCGCTGTCCTGAGTAAATGTATAGGTCCTTTCATTCAGCCAGCGGCTCTTGACCGGAGTAGTTCAGTTCGTAACAGGTCAAGAAAAAGTTGACCGAAGACTGCACATGTGCCGTTTACTAAATTACTCACACAGGAGTTTTCTAGAAAGTTCAAGGCCATGTGCAACACCACAAAGAATCCCTTGACCTCCCATGGGGGTCTTCATTGACCTTATGTCTTTATAAAAGGATTAACAGTGGGCGTTCCTCTATAGAGTTTGTCCACTCATTCACACCAACGGTTTAGGGCGCTAGGAGGTAATTTACTATACTGTATCCCATAATAACAATGCAATATATACAAGCCATAAACGAGGCCAGAGATAAGCAAACATATTGAGAGAGGAAAACATGGAGCAGGTTCACCTCGTGTAGAGAGAAAGAACATACCCTTCGGCAGCGGCTATAATTAATATGCTAAACTGAATTGCAATAATCGACTAGGGGACTGGCCTTGTGCTCTAGAGGTAGGATGATTAAAATGTTAGGCTTCAGTGAAGGGGTGATTGGGACCTTGGTGAATTAAAGACTGGATTTGATGGGAGACAATGCAGCTTCTATTTTTCATTAATTAGCCTCAGATCCATAAAACCCGTGAAAGACTTCAATTGTGTATTACTCCAGCCTCTCAATTACATCCATTCATTAGCTCTGAATGGCCTCCACCAAAGCATTATAGCACATGCATATGAGAATAAAAGAATGAATGAAAGATTGAGTATACTACCCTCATGCCACTGGGTCCTATTATTATATGTGGGGAGTTTATGAAAAATGTTGGGATCCTTTATCAGATGTCAAAAGGATGAATGTGACATGGCCAAGATTCAGAACAATACACATTTGTGTGGGATGTCAAGTCATAATAAGTTTCTATTTAAAACCTCTGCAGTCACATCCACACACAGCAATTGTGCCCTTGTAGACATTCATCAATATCAGCTTTTGAAGGTGCACAACCAAACCAGCATAGTCTTTGTATAGTTTCCATGAGGCACTGGATCTCTCAAAGAGTGGATTGTCTGAGTGTTCCTAAGTCCAAGCACATTGAAAGCAGCCTTCTACAACCCAGATTCCAGAAAAGTTATAGACAATATATTCAATGGTTAACCTCATTAGCTTCATTCATTTTTGTAAATATATGCAACAGCTTTCAAAAACACCCATTTGGAACATACCACAGGTAAACAGGTTAATTGGTATGGTTATTGGTATAGTATCACCAGTGGGTATGAAAGGGGCATCCTTGAAAGGTTCACAAGCAAGGATGGGGCGATGTTCACCACGACGTGAAACAGAACTGTATAAAGGATATCATTACATGGGAACATCGGAAACACTTTGTAAAACTGTTGTCGTTAAAAACACAGCTCACTTGCAAATGATTGCATGTTGTTTTTGTTTACATTTTACACAGTATCCCAACGTTTTTTGGAATCGAGGTTGTAGGATAGTGATAATGTAAGAACAAATAAGCAGGTGTACACAAGCACTTATAGCCTTAGATATCCTTCTTTCTTTTTTTTAAATTATAACTTATGAAAACAATTTCCATTTTTACCCTAACCACAAAAGTCAATATAACTGAATCACCTTGTGAGATTTCAAACACAGTTCATACAGACGGACTATGCAAGGAGCTTTTAAATGAATAAAAAGAGTCCTGTTGTAGCTAATGTAACTCCCTATGGCACCCAACAATCTGTGATTAAAATCTCCTTTCTCCTCCTGTGTCTCCAAAGGCAAAGCAACATTCTTTGTTGCTGTATCGCTACATTGCCACAACTTAATATGGTTTTGTTTTTCTCCCACAGCCCAAAAATCCAAGCCTGGGGATTTACTATATATTGTTTTGATACGTAAATTTCCTTAAGAAGATTACAAAAAAAAGCAACTGTTGTCATATATCCTGTTTGTAGCTAGTCTCTCACACCATGTGCGTGTGTGGCACACTGTGCCTGCTGGTAGGTGCATACAGAGAGATAGAGAAAAGTGTAGTGACATGAAAGAGGGGCATGGTTGTGTAATGAAACCCATAATTACAGGGTGAGAGAGGGGTTTTGTCCATGCGATTGACATGTCCCTTTCAGTCGTGAGAGCAGTTTTCTGTCAAAAGCCTGTTTTTCTGTCTTTTTTTTTTGTCTCCCAAATGGTCGTGCACCTTCTGCTGCTGCATGACAACACAAAGGCATCACTCTCCTGGATAGGGAGTGTGCTTGGCGATAATGCATGATTTGCATTTAATTCTTGGATATGACAGGCTCCCTTATTGTACAGCAGAGCCTCAGGCCTAATTTACATTGTGTCCTTATCAGGTGCCATAATGCTTTGTTAAGGGACAAACATTGGGAGAGTACGACATTTATCTGTGTGATATGGTGGTGATATGTTTAGCCAGTGTACATGTGTCTTGTGACAATAAAAACAGGCTGCTTATGTGTTGGGGATATTGTATCAAAGGTTCACCTGTGAATACCTTGTTCGAATGCAGCCAATACCTTGTTGGTCTGAGCAAGTGAAGAGGTAGTAAGTTGCGTTACAAATGTCAGATCTATTTCTTCATTTTTTATATGTCGGACATCACTCATGTAATGGTATCTTCAAGTATCTGCTTTCACACCTGCTTCTTCACACACTCACCTCCTTCCAATATTTGTAAGAAAAAAAACCCTGTACTGTGAACACAATATTGTTTAAACTCTCTTCCTGTCCTCAAGCATAAACCCTCCTGACAGTGTAAGCAATTTTATTGAACAATGTTTTTTGTTTTTTCCCCCCTCTGACTAGTCTTCCAGAACAAAAGTTCCAGAATCTAGAATGTCACATATCAGGGTCAGTGCATCTGAGTGTGTGAGTCCTCAGATATTACATGTTTTTAATTCCTCCTTACATGCAACTGGAGAACAGTAGGAGCAACGGCTTCCTATAATTGAGGCATATTGTTGCTGAGCTTAGGCTTCTTGTGGGAGATAGGTGGAGGATGTGGAAAAAGACAAGCATAACCCTGAAGACAGACAGGCACTGTTTTCTGTACATACCCTCTAGCTCATACCCTCCATTCTCCCATATCATTGTCTGAGCTTCCTGCACTGGTCATTTGCTCTTCTTTGCCTGATTGTGGTACACATACGTAGATATTATAAACCAATCGCATCGGGTCTGGGCTAGTATCATAACTGCTCCCCGATAAGTGATTAAACACACATGGATCATATCGGCATTCCCAATAAGACCCTGCCAAACCTGGGGTTTGTGCTCATTCTCACTTGCTCGGACTCACCTGCCACCTGCACCTTTTTTAAAAATGAATCTGTCACATCCTGTATCTGAGACCAGGAAACTGCCCGACTGAGTGCCATCTCCTTCTGTGCTATTACTTTTTTTTTTCTGACAGGACTGTAAGACCCCAAGCAATTACGTATTTTCTGTTTTTCTTTCTTTTCTTTTTTACTTCGAAGGTATTACCCATGTTTCCTGTGTATGACCCTCTTTCATGTCTGCATGTCAACGGAACATTAGCAAATTAATTCTCTTGGGAACCTAAGCCAGTTCTTCCTTATATTCATCCCCCCACCCCCTTCTCTAAAGTTCAAGCACTGTAATATCAAAGGTCAGTAGAGAAATTGCTTCTCTATTCACACTAAAACTCTGTACAGGAATTTAGGTAGAAGAGAGTTTTG
Source organism: Hollardia meadi (assembly GCA_037974645.1). Lineage (NCBI taxonomy): Eukaryota > Metazoa > Chordata > Actinopteri > Tetraodontiformes > Triacanthodidae > Hollardia > Hollardia meadi. The sequence goes on along the minus strand of JBBPCS010000204.1, from coordinate 9,874,409 downwards.
GCAGTAGTGAAAGCTTTGGTGCAACAAGAATTCCTGTAGGAATCACTATTTGCCTCACCATTCCCTAGCCCTTCACAGTTTAATAACTCAAAAGATTACCTGCCGCAGTTTCCAAGGACATTAAACTAAGTTCTTCTCAGGATCAATAGGAATGGGCTTTTTGGGATATCAACGCTCAATACTGCACACTTAATTTTCCCACACCATAAAGGGCCCCCACGGTTAATTATACCTCATGAAATGGTGTTAACTCAAACTTTGTACATAAAGAAGCTGTCAATATGAGAAAGACATCAATATACAGACAAAATGTTAAAACATGAACAAACCAAATAGAGAAATGAAAACACTAGAAAGCTGCATTGGAAGACTCTGTAACATAATCCAAGCTGACATTTAAAACCTACAGTGTGTTAGGTAAATGACTCAAATATTTATTTTTAGGCTCTGTATTTCATTAAAAAAAAAAGAAAAGAAAAAAGACTGGCCTCAGTAGAGAATGTGAGAAATGGGCAGTTCATATTTCAGACATGTGTCAGGTAGGGAGGAGTTATTGGTGCTCACTTGCTTTGTCAAAGGCAAAAAGGTCTTTGGAAGGTCTTTTTCAAGTGTGACACTCATTGCTGCAGACTATTTACCCACGCTTGTGCTTTTATTTATCGCATGGTTCCACACCATGAATTATCTAATGTCTTATGGACTGTAAATTTCCCTAATGCAGTTCTGCGCCCTTCCTCTACACTTGCCTACAAACATACACAAGCACACACCACAATCAACCACGTATACATACACAATCATAATACCCCTGAAGTCACCATTTGTAGAACTACTCCCTCAGCTTTATAGAGTACTGAGGCATCAAAGTGCCCACATTTGTTTGCAAGGGGTAAGTGATGAAAGCATCTGCCATAAGAACCCCTTGTGTCCTTTTGAGGCTCTTGTGAAAGCAGTAAAGCTGCTGTCACCAATCAATCAGGGAGAGTACCACAATATTGTTTACAAGCTCAGCTCATTAAGCAATGTAGCAGAACATGTTAACTTAATTTAAAGTGAGATTTATCTTGGCCTGGGTAGGAGAGGACCATTGTCCCGGAGCTCAACTCTGTGCCATTGTGGATCTGTGTTGCTAAATTACAACTAAGAGCTGCTGATAAATTGTCCTGTCCTCATCTAACCTACTTACCGGTTTCTAGATAGACAAAAATGAAGAATCATTAGACACTAAAGTGGAGCACACAAAAGTTATTTGCTATCATGCTACCAAGCCTAACTGTTAAAACAGTGGCTCAGTTATAAGTGGAAGTCAATTGGACATGGATGACTCTCATTAACAAGGCGAGGCAAATTGAGTTGCATGAGAAAACTAATTTTAAAAGAGGGAGTTAAGGTAAAAGCAGCCAAGACAAAAAAGGATTGCTTTTTGATTCTAATGCTTCTTAGAAATTATAGTTTATGAGATTGGTACTTTCCCAAGAATGAAATTGAAAGTAAAAAGCTGAATTGTTTTTGCAGAACAATATAAAAGCCTTTTGTACTGCATAATTAGTTTGAGCATTCTGAAGATGTTTATAGATAACAGAAAAGAAATGCAATTGGCTGACAACTTAACTCCTCTCATTCACTCACTCACGCACACACACGCACACACACAAAACACATCTGTGGAAGTGGCACCGACACATTGACAGACCTCCCACTGAGGATGAGGTCACACTGAAGCCCGGTGATCAAGACTCTCACTGGGGTGCTTTGGGCTTCCTCCCAGGTACCAGGTCCAGGGCCATCTCTCTAGCAAAGTGCCTCTGGGGAGCAGTCACACTTTTAAAAGACGGAAATTAAGTGGAAAAATGTCTGCTCACTCACTGATGTAATTATCTGTCCTGGATTAACATCTGTTCGCAAGCTTGAGTGCCAAGTCCACTTCAACATGTGCCAGTACCTCGTGGCAGTGCCGGGTATGTGTACCTGTGTCTATTTCCAAAAGCTGTGTATCTTGGCACCAGCTGCAGCAACTTTTCACTCTGACATCCTCCACCCATTCAACATCTGCGTATTTATGTGAACATCTTGGCTGCGGTCATTGAGAATACCAACGTTGTGACACCACCTAATTAGTTTTTCCACTGTAGCAGTTTTTCTTAGATGCAAATTATTTTACAAATTACTTGAGCTTCACAAAGTAAAAGTAGAAATTAAATATACTCTTGAAGATCATTTCATTATTTTATGACTTCATTATATTTTTAATCAGTAGTCAGCCATAGTTACGGCATTGGTATTTTCTGCCTACTCTCCTTTTATTTTACATTTAGTCCAAGCAGTTTTTATCTGCAGATGATCAATTCCTGTTGGTGGGAAGCCTCTACAAAAGCTCAGCATTCTTCAATTATCTATATCATGTGTGTCAAAAAGAGTGCCAGGGTGGGCGTGCACTTAGTTGCTCATTCCCACCTGACAACTCGGTTGCAACAGAGCTCAGGTGGTCTCTTTGTATTACAGAACCTACTTGATATTCAGCCTGCAAACCTGGGCTAATCCATTATGCATTGGCATTGTTATACTGCTTTTTACTTTCCCCTCCTTATTAGAAGGGCCAACTTTCCCTGGTGCTCCTATGAGTTAAATGAAGGATTCCATTTGAGTTGTGGCTATTGACATCCAATAACCACAAGGATTACACCTGTCTTGTTGTGGAAAAGTCATCCAATATAAGCAAAAAGAATGTATTTGGATGACCCTTGGGTGTACATGGTGAATGTCCCCAAGAAATGTAAACCCACGGGGAGCAAATTATAATTGAACTATACTATGGACCTAATCATCTTTACTCTTTAGTTATCGGTGAGGTTCATAGAGGACTGTGTCCTCTCCATTAAATCAACTGTCTGGGGAGTTTTTTAGCTATAGGTTAATGAACTGCAGAATATCAGGGAGAGTGCAATCACAGCTCAGCCAACATTACCAAGGATATGATGTTTCAGAGCATGTGCATCATGGCTGAGGAAAGTCAGCTCCCAGGGGAACATACCCCTGTAGTTTCAGAATTGTATAATTGGCAACAATGCCATAGCGGTTTTCTCCTATTAAATTCTAGATATTTGAAATCATTTGCCCTTTTTGCAACACAAACGGCTTTGGCTCTTGGATATTATCAAGTACTCTCATTACAATGCATGACATGTTTTACACAGCTCTGTTAGTATAAGATTTGCATAGCCTTTGGCTTGTCAAATGATTCTATAATTGATTAGATTAATACTGATCAGTGCTAACATGGAGCACAGGGTGGACTGATGTCAGTGTAGAGCAGATAATTGGATATAGTGATCTAGTCTGAATGCATTAACAGTGATTAAATGGTTTTAAAAACATTATTGAAGTAATTTTCACACCCACGTGCTAATTTTGTGAAAGGAAATAACCACTGATTTGAATTGTAATGGATAAGTATTTATATGGCACTCTCATTAAAAGAAAGCTGTATCAGATATATAACATGCTACAATGCACGTTAATAATGTCTATTACTGTACAGATTAAGCCACATTAATGGATAGTAGAAGAGAGAAACTTTGCTTAATCAGTTAGATTGAACGATTTCTATCTTAAACTGAGCCTCGTCACTCTTTGTCAACAAATGCAGTGATAGCATAGCCAAGGATGGCGTTAAGACTTGTCAAACCCCCCTTCTTCTTGTCTGGCTTTTTATAAAACAGTTGACTTGTACTGGCTTAAGTAGTGCAAGTACGTAAGTTAAGTGTTGGTTGGAAGGTGTTAGCTTTATTTCACCAATCTTTCCAAAATGAGTATGGTTGTGATGACAACGACAAGGTGTATGGCCTCTCAGATTTAGCAGCGACAGGAAGATCAGTACTTATGCCCTGAAGAGTTAAATCTACTGAAATGAGGCAATTGTCCATCCTTGGCCAATGTTCTCACTGAATATGGATTTCATCTGTTGCAGCACTGCAGTACTTGGCTCTTCTACTTGGAGTGGAAGGAGGCCACTTTTATGTCTCCTGCTGGTTCTTCTTTGCTGGCAAGTTTAAGCCTTGGGCATGGTGGCCAACCTTCCCTTGTTGTCCTATGAGCTTGCTCTCCATTTGCAGCAGGAGGCCATGTGTGTTGAGAGTAGCAGAGGACGGTGGTTTTCTGACCATCAGCTTGCTTTGACAATGCAAAAGCAGCTATTGCAGCATGAACATGAACAGTTTAAATAGTTTCTTGTAATACTCCACTCTTTCTGTTCACTTCTCTTTTAACTTGACATCAGTACACGTCATCACCATATTTGGTGCAGCAGTGATTATCACCATAATATTTTCATAATGAAACAAAGCCTCGAGGCAGAGATTTGGAATGAGTATTTTTAGTACTCAAGTTCTACAATGGATCATTTCAGCCCCAGACTGATTATTGATTAGGTAGGTCTAGGTAGATGCGTTCTCTGCAAATTGTGTGAAGACAATGAGGAGAAATATTAATAAATGAGCTTAAATAACAAAGTTAATACGTATTCAAACTAACAACTTAGCACGACGTGTTAGATACTTAAGATAAAATGTCATGGTTCAATCTGAAAGTGACAAAGGATAATAGTCAGATTGATCTTGACCAATGCAATATAAGCAAGTAAGCACACACATCAAGTCACAGATGTCTTGAAGTTCCGTGGCAGTGCCATTCATTAGTATTTCTGATAGAGGGTCTGTATAATTTTCTGTGTAGCAGCAGGTCCAGTGCTTCTGTTGTTTTCATTTATTTTGTTCATCAGACTGAATCTCTGAGGACTTCCTGCCATCTTATGGCCATCTCCTATCCAGCTGGTCCACAGGTGGCTAAGTACACTTTGCTCTTATTTGTCTGGTCTGCCTGTTCAATATTAGCCTTCTCTCCATCCGCAGAATGGCCCCTGATATTGTTATGAGAGGGGAGCATGGAATCAAGAAGAGCAAAAAGGCATTTGGCTGGCATTATCCACCTTGGCTAAATCCAGCTCCTGGCGCCTGAGACAGACTGTTTGGTTTCTGTTTGAGCACTGATGATGACACTGTTCCAGGTCTCCACCTGTGTCCTCCTCCTCTGATCTGTGCGGTGGCCATGCTGGGTAGGGATAAGCAACAGCAGGGCGCTCTCATCTTTCAATAGTCTTTCCGCACTGATAAGCACAGGGAGATTATCATGATTGTAAGGTGTTATAATCTCAATCATTTATGCTTGACCTAACATCGATGTACATATGTCTGTTTGACTCTAGTATTTTTCTTCTGATTGTGCATTATCTAACCTTTATTTTTCTTTTAAAAAGCATGTAATGCCTTTACAATTCACTTACTTGATTTACAGGAAATGCAATTTGTAAAAATGTAGTCAAAATATAAAGGAAACTCCAAAAATATAGGAGTCATTCCATCTATACATGCTGTGTTCAGTCCCTGCCTGCTGTTATGTTATTTTCCCATCTTACTCTGTGAATTGAGGATTTACTTCGACCAAATCAGAGGTGATTGTGGGACCAGGATGGTTTTGGTCAGTTTTATTTCGTTTATGTCTCGTTTTGTTTAATGATGAGTTAACAAGGCAATTAAGCTCGTCTTAGTTCGGTAAAAGAGAGAAACTCAGAAGGTGTACGGTACTGTATTTTTCTATTAGTAAGAAAAATAGATGTAAGATTATTTCCTTGCGTGACATTTTGTGAGTTTGTTTTGTTGTGGGTGCTATTCACTTTGTAATTGATTCTTTCACGTGTTGTATAGTACCTACCATGAAACCATGGTGAATTATTTCCATAATGATCATTACTACAGGAAAAACAGCAGAATTGAGGAAAACAACCCAATCCTAACCAGAAAGTTAATTTCTTTCTTAAAATCCATACATATCTGTATAAAATATAGAATGGAGCCTTTTCAGAAATGTCCTGTTTATGTTCATGCTTTTCTCAAATGTGCTTCATTTGCAACTTGCATGGACCCTCTAGCTGTGTTAGCAACTCTTGGCTAACTTGCTCACTGCTTTGCTATTTAAGCAAGTCACTTACAAAATACAAACATGCAGGTTTGTTTTTTTTAAAAGCCTTCAATCAGGAACTGATGACACTGCAAGAAGCAAAATGCACAACACTGATGACATGACGTGAGCACTGTGTGAAGCTGCATTTGCTGGTAGAACGCTCCATTCCATTAGTAAATGTGGCTTCATGTATGTCTGTTGGTCTGTCTGTCTGTCTCACTGTACGCAAATTAGAATTTTTACTACAGCGATGTCAAGCACTAATAAACATGAAAGTGTAGGGCCTGTGGCTTGGCCCAACATTAAGAAGGAGACACAGCAAGAAATCTTTGTTGTAGATGGGCATGGGCAGGTGGATACATGAAAGAGAGGATTCAGAAAAAGATGGAGGCATGGCATGCTCTTGGTGGCTGGGCAGGGGACTTTGCAGTACTGGGTCCAAATAATGGGGAAGGCCAGCTGGGGCTTTTGGCAAACATATTTAGGACCTAGTGGCAGACCCTGAGCCCCTGAACTAATCCTGTTGCAGGTGATTATGTGGAGAGAATTTAAGAAATAGGAGGACTACACCCCCTAGCCCCCTGGTCCCTTCATCTATGCTTCTTATACTGCTGTGGAGGGTTTTTGAAGAACCATGTATGTTTAAACACACCATATCATAAGTGTTTAAATAATCCATGTGCACCATTGAAAAAACAACAACAACAAAATAAACATTAAACTATGCTACTACGATTGTTTTTATATGTCAGAGTTGAAGGAAATTCTTTATGCTATTCAGTTCATCTTCATGGATAATATCAAAGCACAGACACAAATGTTTTTCATCAACTGTTTTTGTCATCATGGCCAAAAATCATTGTGTTGCAGAAGAAAAAAAAAAGAACAAATTTAAATTGCAATAACTGTTTATGTTCCAGTGTCTCACCTTGAGGCTGAATAGGATTGGAAGCATTTGATGCGAATGTTTTCAAACCTATTTTTTAGGCACGTATGCACTGAAATCATCACCTGCAGTATCAATCCATGTCTGTTAAAATGAAGCAAACACAAGAGGTCTGAAAGAATCACAATTTTGTGGTTTTGTCACAAATGATTGACCTATTTGGGGTCAAGAGGATGTAAAGTTACAATATGAGCACAATTCATTTAGATGGTAGTCAGTGTGCAGACACATGAAAAAAAATGTAAGCTTTATTTTCTAGCCTGTCTTCTGCCTTGTCTTCAATTATATAAACCAAACAGTAATGCAGAACCTAGAGAAAACACTGTATCATAACCCAGCACACCCATCAAAAGTTTGGAAAAATAGCCAAAACTATAGAATTAGCACAGTCTTTTAGTGTGAGTTGCAGTACTTTTCAGCAAAATCAAGATCTGCCCCAGGGGGCCCTAAAATTACTTCCTTTCAGGTTACCTAAAGATATTCAAAAGGCAAATGACAAAATTATTCCCCCCCCCTCCCCCCCCCTTTATCTATTCTCTTTCTCTCTCAGTTGCAAGCTGAGTGGCAGGTACAGCTTGTGACAAAAAGGGCTTGTAACATGCTCCAAATCTGTCAGGGCTGATTGCACTGGCCTCATTTAACTAACAGCTTCATTTGGGGACTAGAATTACCACCTCGCGGTTGTATGCCTCTGCGCAGGCAATTGCAGTTTGCGTCCTGGTCTATCCAGACTGGATACACGGACAATCAGACTGATATATGTAGTGTAGACTTTAAAGGAATTAAATAATAGGTATTAAGTTATCACTATTAAAAGTTGACCAATTATTCAGTTTGGCCAGTTAATTGAGTTGGCTGATTAATTCGCACTGATAGGACGTTTCACAAACTATCGTTATCTGGGGAAATTGGCTCTGATACTGGCTGATGGCTGTGTAGCCTCCACTGGTCACACAGGGGCGTACATAACCACTTTGCATAGAGGATCCATACAAAACGGATTAAATATAACGTCATTGTGTACCTGAGATAATCTATAGTTGACTTCATATAAAACAGCTTAATTTGACAGTTATGAGCATGATAAAATTGTTGTTTATAGTATGGCATTTTTAATACATTAGACCCAAAACTGCTGCTCTGCCAAAGCATGATGTCTCTGTTTTTCTAGTATAATGCTGGTTACTCTTAGGGTTAACTATAAACTTGATTGTTATAGTGACCACCTTTTAATCTGGCAGACACATGGCTCTTAAGTGTGCATTGAAAGTTCAGAAAGGGCATAAGGAACTTAGCAGTCTTAGCTTCAGTGAGCTAGGCAGAGTGAAGTCCAGAGTAACGTGAACAATTTTACCATGTGACCATCCCACACAGACAATTTCAAAATCAGTACTCCAACATGAAGCAGTGTGAAAATCCACAAAGAGAGCAGAAAAAAGTTATGTCCATGTTAAGCATTAGCTTGTAGGAAGTGCAGTCCATAGTGTGGAGAGAAGCACAGGCTTGACTTGTTGTAAACAATGCAACCTGACTTATAGCAGCAGCATGGTGAATGAGGAGCTTGTGCCAAAAATAATGCAATACTGTTTTAATGGTGCAAATGGAGAATTTCACAAGCTATTTCAAGTCTGGCTATAATATAAAGGGCATTTCAAAACCAAGAAAAAAAGATCACAATTTAGACTACCGAGGTCCCTGGACCCCACTTTGAAAACCGGTTAGGATCATAAGCATAACGGTTTTAACTTCTTGTTAAATTTCCATTTTGACTGGACATCGCTCTGTCTTCCAAGAACAAAATATGGAATGCTAATTCAACATTGATCATTATCAAATGATATCATAGTTTGCTGGTAGTGTCCTTCAGAGTCCCTCTTCATACATTTCATAGAAAGGGCAGATCCAGAGATAGAGATAAAAAAATAAGAACATAAGATCTATTTAAAATAAGAATATCAAAATGATATGTGAGATCTGAAAGGAATGGTGGGGTAGACTTGATGTGTTCATTCTTGCCACTTCATAAACACAGTTCCACATATCATCCTTCCTGGAAGTGGCTTAAGCAGCTAAACTTGTTCACAAGCTAGCTGTCACTCCACTCAGCAAAAATAATCTTCTCCAGACCTCAGCCAACTAAAACTCCCTGCCAAAGCACTCTTAGTACTATTAGAGGATTTATTTATGTGACTGTTGGACTTAATTTTCTTGGGCACTTCTTTTATCTTGCTTTTGTCTCGCCTGTCAAACCCCCTCTCAAGTCAGGTTTTACTCAAATTTAATCAAACTTGGTAGTTTGAAATATGAGATTTACAAACATACCCCAATAAGATTTGACCAGAAATACAGCATGGATCATATTGTCTGCCTAAAGGGGTGAATGGCAAAACCTAAAAGGTTGTTGTGCCCAATCCATTACATGTGCTGTCTGTTTTGTTGTTGTTAATTGTTTTAATTTACCTTACCTTACCTTTAGTTACCTTATTTTATGCATTACTGGGTACTACAAGTAGGATGAGGAGGTTTTTGCTTTCCAATGATATGATTGCCAGATTAAGGCAATGATTGTGATGGATGAGATTGTGTCCCACTCCACCCGTAGAATTTGATGCTTTATAGGGAAGAAGAGAGAAAGTAGCATTTAGTAGACACACAGGGCCTCTCAAAATAAGACAAAGTGGGAAATGTAGGGATTTATATAAAAAGGATTTGTCTTGGCTGGTAATACATTCGGTCATTTAGCTTCATGAGGATTCTAAAATTAAAGCTTCATATGACACCTTTTAGTTTCAGAATTCATTTTGAGATGTTTATTTCTCTAAATTATGTATTCTGTGGGATCTATCAGCCAATGCATCTGTTTTGTTAGTCTTGCAGACTTTGTCATACACATGCCTCTGGTGCAGGAATGGTCTCAGCCGCTGTGTTTCCATTTATTTATTGTCATCTAGTGGACATCTATTTGTACAGTTTTTTTCCACAGAACACAAACTGGTTTAATTGCTACAAACACCATAGTTCCATACTCCCCTCTACGACATCAATCTATGATAATATCCAGCAATACGGCTTTAAAGGTTTCAAAGAAATACTTTACACTGCAATATCCATACCATGGCTTGAGTTAATTCATTTCATAGGCCACGTAATATTCTATATTTGTCATGATGCCACTTTTTTCCATTTATTATGGCATGCAAGTCATAACCTACATATACATACAGTATATGAACATAGACATATTTGCAACAGTAAGGAAGTAATTTGTAATTTTGCAATTCATGTAAATTAATTGACAACAACTAAATACAGTAAGTACATAATACTGCAAGTCCTGCATTTACATACAGTTCTTATGTACGTGTGCTTTACTTGAGGTTTTAGAGGGCTTTGTTGTGCTTTTCAATCCACAACATTTGATGGATATAGTTACTAGTTGCTTTGTAGATTTTTCTTTAAGTTTGAAAATACTTAAAATGACCTTGACAAGAACAACATTAACATGCTGCTCATGTTAATGCTCATGTTAATTAATCAATTTGTCGATCAACAGAAAAATAACCAGTAACTATTTTTGTGTATGAGTGTTTCAGTCAATTCTTTTTAAGAAAAGACGTTTTCTGGTTTTAATTAATCTGCAAATTAATAGATAATGAAAATAATAGTTACAGCCATACAACATTATAAAATATATAATGCCAAAACACTTAAGTCATTCTGCATCATGACTTATTTATATACAATTTTTGAACAAATCTCCCACCACTACATACAAAGACACAACATCAAAGACATAGTGTCAAAGTAAATCCTCAATTCAGAAAGTGAGATATGAAAATATCTCATCTATGCCGTTTCCAGTTGCTGCTAAAGGCCTGATGCTATCTCGCTGTTCTGCCGTTTCACCTCTCTCCGGTCCCTGCCAGCTGAGTCCTGTTGTCCCCGGTGTCATAATGTGATCTTAGTCCTCGTTGGAGTCACTGTAAATCACGTCTGTACTGTATGTCCTCTAATCAAACTGGCCTCCACCGGTCCCAGAGGCTGTGTCCATTGCCAGTTTGTTTTCCAGCCATGTTCAGGCTGTGGAGCCCGGTTGAGCTGAGCCCCGCGGTGACTCTCCTGTGATACGGTCAAGATCTAGGCAGACTTCAGTGATGCAGTAGGCCTACTAGCTCCACTGCTAAATGAGCTAACAGTTGCTAAAGCTACAGCCAAATATAATTACATAGCCCAAGATAACTAACTTACAGCAGACAGTGACAACAGTTGGTGGTTATGCTGGTGATATGCTGCCCCCTATATTTTTGGAGGTGCCTTCAAACTCTGGCTATATTTTACAGATTGCTCCTTTAAACGCTAGACAACTAATTTATTCTCGACAAAGTTAAAGTTGTCAATGTATAGCAAGCATCTACAGGATGCCCCCCCCCCCCCCATTTCCCTTGAATAACATAAATCATATCAGGGCTTCTTAATTTGTAATTATGATACCATTTCAAAATTCAGCATTGTTTCAATCTAATTTCACCATTTAATTGTGGGTTTAAAAACAAGCTTTTCACTTAACTCTAAGTATTTTTGCCTGTACCTTATACAGTATTAATGATTCACTTGAGACTGACACCGCCCTGACAGGTTTGTTTGAAGACCTTTGATTTACTGTGAAACATGCATCCTCTCAAGCTGCATTCATGGTTTAGGTGTATGCATGTCAGAGGGCGTTTTTATTCATCATGTTTGTTTTTACTCTTATGCCTTGCCAAGAAATTGAGACATCCCCTGATATTACATGCATCCGTATTTATGATGATGTTATAGGGTGGTATGTGTGAATGATTTATGTTGCAGTCTATTCCTCAGACAAGTGTCTCTATTTAATGTTGATGCATGTTGATTGAAGAAAATATAGATGACAATACATATCAGCCCATATCACCTGATTTATCTAAAAGCCCTGTTTAAGATAACATCCAAGCAATATGTTATATACCGAAAGGAAGTGATACAACAGGTGTTTTTATATGATTCCATGCCTCAATAAATTAGCAGTCAGATATCTTGAGATAGATTATGTCCACCAATAAGGGGCGACATGTAATTATGATAAAATTACTGTTAAATCACAAAGACATTCCTCTATATCATTGTCAACTTAATTGTAATAATGATATCTGATTTTTTTTATTTATTTTTTTTAAATATATATATATATATTCAATACATTTTCCTCCCACTGCTTTTGATATGTAACCCACCAGGTTGAAGAAAGAAAAAAAAGAGTTGGTGAACTCCTAAATTGGACCACATGAAAGCACAAAGAAAATCTTTGTAGCTACTGTACCTTTTGTAAAAGTATTTTTAAAGCCCTAGAGTGTGTCATTATGTCTAATTTTGCAGCATTTTTTAAATAAAGAAATCCATTCAAATACTGTTGCTTTTTTTTTTATAGCACAGAAGTGTTGCATGTCCTAATACTATATGCGCTAAGGTGCCAAACGGAATTTCTTTTGGCCTGTAGGTATAACCTACAGTTTTCTTTTTTTTTCTCCATAACTGGCAATATAATGGTTGAGATGTTCCCTCTTTCAGCTATGTGTATCTCTAAGCGTGCAGCTGCCGCTACCCTGCAAGCTCCAAATAATCCTGCATTTTGGCAGATCACTATAGCCTAAAATAATGGGCAGCACATTATCGTAGCTAACAACATATTTTCTTGTCAAGGGCAATTTTGCAATAAGGTTGATGTTTGAGGACTCATAATCATTCGAATAGCTTCAGCTAAACACCCCTTCACGAATGTGCGAGCCTGCACAGACAGACAGACAGACAGACAGACAGACAGACAGACAGACAGACAGACAGACACACAGACACACAGACACACACACACACACACACACACACACACACACACACACACACACACACACACACA
>JBBPCS010000204.1:9809374-9861413 GCA_037974645.1 Hollardia meadi | reverse complement strand
TCTACATGTTAAGTGTCATGAGATAACTTTGTTGTGAATTGGCGCTATACAAATAAAATTTGATTTGATTTGATGTGACTCTTTCATTTCTTTCTATCTCTGAATTTCTCTCATAAAAGCTGTGTGTTCTGTCAGAATGATTTTTTTTGGGATGCTTTAACTTTCTCATGGTTCTCAGTGCATGGAGACCTGTTTTCAGCCAGCAAAACATGCTAACTGCAGCCCAGCAAAACATGCTAACCATTTGGTTTTCTTGGTTCCCCATACTTATCACAAAAACTATGTGTTTTGATGCATTTAAACTGTCTTCACTGGACTTTAAATGCATCACTGAGTCGTTCTTTTAATAAACAGCAGCAGATTTATCATCTCTATTGTATAATGGTATTCCAATGTCACAAGTTATCCTCCCTTTTTGGTCTTTTGCCCGTCACGTCTATATATTAATTGTTTAATCCTATGCAACAATGGAATGGATATTACACTGCAATAAACCCAATGGAGCTGGTGTGTAACAAGATGCCATTTGTTTTAATATTACTAGACCAAGTGTAATTGAAATAAACAAATCAGAGCTACAGTGTATGCCCTATACCAACAAGAATGTTGAATTTCCCCCTTTGCCTAATTTCCCATTAACTTCCACATATTACATTATAAAATAAAAAGTTGATATTATCAGCATTAAACCAGTGATTTTGGAACGTTTATATCAAACCAAAGTGTTCTTGATTTGTGGAGTGTTGAATTAAAGGATCTAAATTTGCCCACAATTTGTTTAATGTATTGCATTACGCCAATCTAGTAAATCATGAATGAGCTTACACACAACTTTGAAATCTTCAGTAAGACCAAGGTAAATCAAATTTGCCCCTTGTCGAAAAGCCTGTCTTTTGCATTGCAGAGATGTTTTATTATCATGTGATTTGTGTTGTCGCCACTACCAACAGTTAATCATCATGGTAATAAAGATATAATTATTAAGACTTCAGTCATATCTAGTTAATTATTATTTGAGGTAATGGTTTCATGGGAGGGAAACTTTAGCATGGCCAATACACAAAAACAATGCCAACCCTTCAGACCTAGATCTATTGTGGACAATATCATTCAAAGATCTATATAATGAAACCAGCTGTGCTAACAGATGTGCATGTGGAATCCTGTTTCTCATGAATGTTGGGGGTGGTGGGTACAGTGTGGGGATACCAGATGGAGTCTGACTGTATTTTAGGATAATTACTTTCTACTCCAGGACTGCTAAGTCTGAATTGTCTTTAACACTTATATTCCATTAGCTTAATTATTAAGTAATTAATGAATTATTGATAATGATTAGCTCCTAAATGACAATGGCCTTTAGTCAGTCCATGCACTGTTAATGTATGGGTGTTAGTTCACACAAGGGCATTGATTGATTATACAAGATTTTTATCTTTTAACTTTTTGTGGTTCTCTGTCACTTGGGCAATTTTAAGCTGCATGCCTATAAAAAGCCTTTCAGACCCTAGAGAATAAACTGGGCAAGGGAAAAAAAAGCTAAAAATAAGATGAAGGAACAAAACTTATGGAAAGCTGACATTTTGGAAAAAAAGATTTGTCAATAGACTGCAAAAACTTCAAAATTAGTGCACTGTATCAGGTTTATTGCATTACTTTAACATACAAACTGTCATTTGTGTGTACTATTTAGACAAATGCTGACTATAATGTTCATTTTTGATATCCTGATTTCCATACTTGGAATAATGTCTACAGTATGATTCTTTAATATCTAACATTGTTGATATATAGTACATTAATTGATGTGGTTTTACCTTAAAGGAGCAAATTGTAAAATATGGGCAGACTTTGAATGTAGCTCCGAAAATATTTGGGGCAGCTTATCACCAGAGTAACCGTCAACTGCTGTCTATTATACTCTAGTGAACAGCAGTATACACTATATAATCTATACTTGCTGTAGATATATTTGGTCGTAGCTATAGCTATCATTAGCTCAGTTACCCAAGGAGCTAGTGGCCTTATATGGACTGATTTGTCTGGACTGCAACCGTGGACCTTTGACTGAGTCACCACAGGCCCAGCGCAGCCTCTCAGTGAACACGGCTGGACACCAGACTGGGACCGGGCAAGTCTCTGAGACAGGCAGAGGCCAGTTTGATGACAGGGGATACAGTAGGAAGGTGATTTACAGCAGCTCCAATGAGGAATATCACTCCAGGAATGCGAAGACTCGTCAGGCATGGACAGGAGAGAAGTGAAGAAGCATTGAAGCGTGAGACAGATGGCCATCAGCCGCAGGCGAAAATGGCGTTAAGAGATAGAATATTTTCACATCTTACTCTGTGAATTGAGGATTTATTTCGACCAAACCAAAGGTGAATGTGGAGAGACAAACCAAGACGGTTTTGGTGTTTTATTTAACTCACTACATTCTCCTTTAAATTAAGTGTGTTTTACAAAGTTAAAAAGGCAAGTAAGCTCGTCTTTGTTAGGTAAAAGAGAGAAACTTGAATTCAGAAGGTGTAGGGTTGTATTTTTCTGTTTAGTAAGGAAAATATGTGGAAGAATATTTCCTTTCTTTTTTATTTTGTATTTTTTTATTTAGTTATTAGACTTAATGCTAAGAGAGCTTGTGAAACTTAACCGCTCATATACATCTCCGAGCTGAAACTACAAGGGACTATCTGACTATCCCCTCTAGAGGTACACATTGGTATTACAAGACAAGAAGAGCTAGCTGGTTAGCATGCTAACTTACACCGATCAGCTACAACATTAAAACCACTGACAGATGAAGTGAATGACACTGATCATGGCTACAGTACAATGTTCTAGTGGAAAACCCTGGGTCCTGGTATTCATGTGGATGTTCTTTGACCCATACAACCCACCCAAACATTGTTTCAGACAAAGTAAACCCTCTCATGGCAACAGCACTCCATGGATTGTAATTTTTCAGGCGCGTCCCATGTAGTTCAATCAGATTTGGATCTGGGGCATTTTGAGGCCAGGTGGACACCTTGAGCTCTTTGTCACGGTCCTCAGGTTGTTCCTGAGCAGTTTATGTGGTGTGGCAGCACACATTGTCCTGTTGGGGGACCAATGTCATCGAGGTGTGTCGTGCCTTGGTGGGTGTGCTTGATCTGCAAGGGTGTTTGGGCGGATGGTTTGTGTCAATTGGCATCCACATGAATGCCAGAATCCAGGGTTTGCCAGCAGAATATTGCACTGTAGCGAGATGATCAATGTTATTCATTTCAACTGTCAGTGGTTTAATGTTGTGACTGATCTTTGTAACATAATACAAAAGATGTCTGAACTAAATTGTCATATCTAAAAGTCATATCTTACAAATTCCACCTTTAATCATAATACATAATACAAAAATTGCTTGCCTATAAAATTAAATGCATTGAAGTGCTGTACTACTTATCTACATTTATACTGGTGTAGGTGTGTAAATCAGATGAAATCAAAATAGCTCCATCTGAGCAAAAAGGCTTAGACCTATTCTTCTTTACATTTGGCAGACAAAAACATGTTACCAGACAGGATTCTACAGACATGAGATGGCTGAACAGCGGCTATTCCCAAGGTGTGTTGTTTACTTGAGGTTGAGCTGCAGCAGCTGAGCTTTGTTAAAAAAAAATTACTCAAAATAACCAATTATCCATCTTTGGCAGTGTATAGAACCATCCCCAAGCCCCAGAGGATGCCTTTAGTCCTGACACTGACAAAAACAACTCATGTCACACAGTATACATCTAGTTGTTTTTTTTTAGTTTACATTCTTCAATTTTCTTCTCACTTTCAGTGTTCTGTCTGATCTGGTCTACCTTCATTTCTGTCTGCTTCTACACCTGTCAGTCTGTTTTTATATCTGCATGTCTGTCAAATCAAAGGCAAACAAGACTGAGAATTGGCTCTAATAGATGGGAGACTTGAAGTATAAGCATGCATGAAATAAAAAAAATAGCTATACAACAACATGATACAACTTTTGAGGTGTGAAATACAGTGATTCATTGATAAATACAGAGGTTGTGCTTGAACGAACCCTTGAGTGTAATTATTGTACTACCAGCACTCTGTTTAATGTTTTTAATTTTACATGCAACTAGCTTAAACAGTAATTCATCATGTACAGTTGAAGGATGGCTGTGGATCAAACATTGATCAAGATATGCACATGGCTGTTTGTGTGCCTGTTTCTGAGAGACTGTGTGAGAAAGAATGGGAGGGCATCTGTTTACAGTGTGATGGCTATTTCAATGTCTTTTACGTTGCACATAAGAGAATAACAAGTGTCATAAAAATTGTTTCAGAATTTCATGAAGTTGTATAAAATATATAAAGAACATAATCATATTGAGCTATAAAAATATGTATGGCAGAGGTAAGGTCTAATATACAACAATACATCTATTCAACTATAGCAGTGAGTACTACATGCAAAAATAAAACACCTGATATGTGGTAGGATTATTGTTTCTCTCAAAAAACTCTGTCAGTGTAATTAAATGGGCACTTAAGTAGATACATATAGCTACAGAAGTTCTGGTGTACATAAGTGACAGCTAATATTATTTATAGTATTTCTTTTCATGTTTACTAACCCAAATAACGGACAGGTCTTCCATATCAGAATCTGTTCTCCCAAGGATAAAAATCTTAATAAATATCCAAATTAATAATCTCATCATTGAAAGTTTTACCTGAGGTAATATATTAACATATCTCCAAGCCCTTACTTATATTATATACTGAATTTCATTGACTTCGAGAATGGGATTTTTCAAAACCTTTCATTTGGAGGTTTGCATTTTATTATATTTATTACAGCTGCTGTTGGTTTACATTGTCTGATGATGTAGAAGAGATGAGGTATTAAAAAAAATAAAACTAGAGCCGAAATAATTACTAATTTCATTTGTTGGTAAACATATAACTAACGGCTAATTATTTGACCAATGAATGAATTATTGTTTGAGCCATTCATCAAGCAAAAATTGCAAACATTCTCTGTTTAAGTGTAAAGATTTTGCAGCATTTCTCAGATTTGTATCACTGTGAATTCAATTGTTCAACTGAAGATGTCTTCTAGACAGGGGACATAACATTTTTTACAAGCAAAGAAATCTTCCTTCTGAATTTCATTTAGGCAAGTAGGAAAAACAACTTGTAAAGTATTTCTAATGACAGTCAGATGGTAGAAATGAAACATTTTTGTCACATCCAGCAAGCCATGTGAGAATAGCATAAATTCACACACTTCACTTCTAATGTTACCTGTTGAATTTTAAGGTGGCTTCACGTTTTTCACACATATCAAGAAAATGTGATGGATGGCCCTGGAGAGGTAGGTAGGGGAATTATGAGAAACAGAGATGTACACTATGTTGAAATTAAGATGAAAATTGGGTCGAAATGCAGAAATGGGCTGAGTGGATTGGACATGGAGGTAAAAAATTCCACTGGGCAACCTTCTAATTAGTTCTGCTAGCCTGAGGCATTGCATTGCCACTGGTCTCGTAGCATACAGAGTTCCTGCAAGGCCTCTAATAGAATGATTGACCGCTCTGGCAAAGAAACTGATGATAGCTATCATAAGCATAGCGCTTGCGTTTAATTACCCTGGGGTTTACAATGCATGATAAATACCCACATGGATAAAGATCGATAATTTGCATTCACAGTTTGGAATATTAACTGGAATATCAGACCTCCTTGTGAGCTTGCATGACTCACACTCCCGAGCACTTTTTGCTCCTCTTCTGGAAAATTGAATGTTCCATCATGAATCAATCTGTCTTTTTCACCTGTGTATCTCTATTATCTCTACTGTTACTCTGAAGTGCCATGGTATGCAATACCATTTTCATGTTGGTGGATTCACAATGTCACAGAAATGGATTGTTTTGCACGCTAATTTTGTTCCATGGGCCTGCAAGTGATCATTTCATTCCACTACAGGAAAGAAAACAGGAGTGTGACTACAACTAACTTCCTTTGTACTGCTGCTTAATTGGCCAGCAAGGGAAATCAGCCATTGAAATGGTGTCACAGTCAATGTGCACTATACCAATGAGCGAGTGGTAAGGGGAACTTATTAGTGGCCAGTATTAGTAGCACCTTTAAAAAGCAACCCCTTCTTGCTACAGGGATGTCTGTGCAGTTGATGGAGAGAAGGTGAAAGAATATCATGCCTTACTATAACATCACACTATCACAGGATAAACATCAAGGATAATGATATAATGAACATAACTTTATGATGGGAGATCTATTTTCTTCCTGTCACTGGTTTCTTCGCCTTTACAATCAATACCAGAATTACAATATCAGAGCAGAATAAACTGGGACGATCATTTGATCATAAACACAATAAGATAGGCCAGCCACAGTGTCAGTTATCATTAATGTGAACCTCACAAACGTGTGGTAAATGTCAACGTAAGTTGCTTTAATTATCCAAATGATGTGAATTCACTACAGGAAATGATATGGCCTCATTAATTCAGATTATATTCACACCTTTCAGGGTTGTTTTCACACTTTTTTCCCTCCTTCTTCTTTTGACAGGTCACACAAATGGACAAGAATACTCCAAGGGACTGAATGTTGAAATGTGCAGCCGTTAAACATAGTTCCTTTTAATATATTGCTAGAGGTGTTGATTGTTTTTCACTGGTCACATCAGTGTCTTATGGAAATGGTGAAGCACCAGCACGTTACTCCCACAGTTCAAGAACTTTTGTCTGTATTACCATGTAAGTTTCTTGAGGCACAAATTACACATTTTATCTGTAATGGCTCTTTGTTGCATACTGTTACTTAAAAATGCCAATGTGTATTAATATGAAGATCCATTGCTATCCTGGATACCAATTTTTTTTTTAAAGTTTCTGGAGCTTTTTGCTGACAAAAATACTTGAACATTACTTAATAGATTTACTTATTTGCATAATAGATTACAATATTTACAGATAATTTCAATATCAACACATATCTCTGTTAAATACAAATGTTGTTTACTTGTTCGGCCTAATTTAGCACACAGATTGGGACCAGAAGGAAAAGATTAGCTTACCCCCATTAGCATACTCTCAAGGTGCTTCATGTTCATGCCGTGTGTGTTTTTTCCCAAAACAGATAATGATCCATTTCACTGTCTGGTAGAGGTCTTATGGCTCTAAAATGTTGACATAAAAAAAATGGACCAACTTCACGAATCTGACGTGCTTATATTCATTTTCACAAAAGGGAAACCCAATCCAAAGGAGACCCAAGCTCAGTCAAACCCAATCCTAATCGCGCTGAGGATAAGTACATCCAAAAACGCAGTCGACCTGAACACACCTTAAAGCTATGTTCTCATAATAAGAAATTTGCTTTTAGCTCGTAGAGTGCAGAGCATAGTGTGGTAGTAGATGCATTGAAAGAGCACAGTGCAGGTAGGTTATATGTCATTTCATATCCTTAAGCAAAAATAAATCAGAATTTCAATGTAACAACATGATGGGATTTACTGTTGCGAAGCTAATGTTTTCTGGTCACCCCGTCACTGTGATTGTCTGGTACATACATAAACAACTATGTCAACTTTAGCATTGGATTTAGCCAAGTTCATCAAATGTATGCATGCTTATTCACAAACTTGGTAGCCCCATCTGACTGCTGACATTTAGCAATGTATCCATCCAGAGTCAGATTTTTTCTTCCACCACTCTACCTCCCCTGCTTGTGTGTGTGTGTCGCTTCTGGTTACGCCACACACAGCTGTTACCTCATTGGTTGCACTTCGAAAGGTCAACGGCAACCAAGGTCAAAGTTGAAATAATTAGAACTTTGAGGGCAGCGCTCGGTGGCCATTTTTAGCAGTGCGTCGTGCCAAGGGTAGCACTTTGCCTAGTTGCACCACCTTTTTTCCCCAAGAGGAAAACAATGACAGAGCCAGCACATAGCGCTTTTACTGCTGATCATGTGTGGGTACCTGAACAGAGAGAAAACATCAATAAAGGCAGCAGCATAATGTGCTATCAGTTAACAAGGCAGCCACAGTGAAAGAACAGCAAAATAATAGTGTCATAAGTTCAAATGAGAAGTCAACTAATTCCAAAATGTACAATTGACAAATATTCTATTTTCTTCTGCAAAAACAACAAAAACATTCTGTACCCAACTGGGCAACAGATGGACACAACGTCATTAGTATTAATAGTTTTTGTATTTCTATGTAATATCCGTGATTCAACGTTAAAAAATAATAGTTTCGTAGCATAATCTATTTACATAGGCTATAATTTACAGAACTGAGACCTGTGGCAGTAAAACAAAGCCCAACCCGATTATTGTATTTTCAGTCCAGTCTGACTCAGATTCCTCAGAATCAACTGGACCCCAGAACAATTAGCCCTAGCAATGTGCAGTCGCACTGAAGAAGTTAACAGTTTCCTCGAATGCAGGTCAGTAAAATGTTGACATGAACTTGCATTTTCCTCTGCAACATCATTTTAATGAACGTTCCAAAATACAGGAGGATAAATCATGCACACCCCACACATACGGAGGTGCTCACACACTGCTTTTTTTTTTTGGCACACCACATTACAAATAACTTACAGTGAGTTTGAAGATCAGTGACCTACTATTTTCTTATTGAGGGTAATTAAGTTGTAGTAATAGCTGTAGTAGGAGTGAGGAGGTCTGGAGTGTCCAGCAGTCTCTCAGTGTGAAGTGTGGATGATTCATTTGGACACAACATTGGACGAGGAGTTGCTGTTAGAAAACACTAATCAGCTCTAGCCACACTTGCTAACTTTACTCTCATTAAAGTTGGCAAGTGACATTTAACTACTACACCAGGGACTTCACAATGCAAATAAATGGCAACTTCAGTGTTAGAATTATAATGGCCTTCTTATTCTACTTTTAATGACCCAATCTACTTTTCAAAGTCACCTCCTCTGGAATAGGGTAGGCTTTCCTGCACCTACAAGGCTTCTTACTGGCTAATAGGGAGTAAATGATGTCAAGTTTATATGTAGATGGATTCTCAGCCGTAAGGAGAGGAAGAGGCTAAAAGCTCAATCACTTAGTTTAAGTCCTCCACTTTTCCAATTTCCAAACTGGCTTTATGAAGGCCCATTTGGATATTTTCATGCTACATTTCATACAGGGGTCTCTTTAATCCCCGGGCCCACCTAACGAGGAGGTAATGAAAAGTTAATCCACATTGCTCAACTCCACCTAGCCTTTAGCTAATGCTGCTTTTAACTGTGGCTCTCATTAACTTTTAAAACATGAGCCATTAACAGGTTGGTAGACTACCCATCGGCTGGCCTCCCAAGCAGTCAGCTATCCAACCACTCACTGTGTCTGAACTTTAAAGCACAATTAGGTGGGAGTGAGAGAAATTCTTGGTGCCCACTGACCCCCTAATTAGGAGACAGTCTGGATTTTGGAGAGCTCAGCTGTCACTGTATTGATTCCTCCTCAAGATTCTCTTGCTCATGGAGTGGTCAGGTTGAGCAGTAAACCATGGCAGTAAGGCCTCTGACATTCTTTTAATTGGTGTTGAGGATGCACATAAGCATAGTGTAACTGAACTGTCCATTGATTTTTGCATTGTAAATTACAGCCTCTTTTTTTTCTTCTTGCTACATGCGGGTTTATTTCAATTCTTTCACAGCAGCTAGACATTGATTTCATTAAGGAAATTATTAATAATTTAGGAGGATGATTAAAAATGAATCACACCCAACACATATCATAAGCATTAGGGAGAGGTCTAGTTATGTGAAAGACACTGCCAGCTCCTGTTGCCTCCACTAAGGACTGCCACTGTTGTCTCCCTGCCTGTACTGTATATGACAACACTGGGTTATAAAACATGTCTGACTGAACCAACAATAAATAGTGATTTGATTACAAATGGTTAATGCAAGGGCAAACAAGTGCATAAATTTTGCATTCCTGGGGTTTTCTTGACAGCTCTCAACTGATTACCAATTCATCATTTTTGTGCTGTGATGACAGATAGTTCTACAGCACTGGTGCTCTGGAGAATGAGAATGAGGTTAATGAATGTGGATCGGGCTAATTCTTCTGTCCTTGCCAGACCGCAGGCCTATAAAATACCCATATATATACAGACCTGCACGGATGAGATGCTTTGTGGGAAAATGGAAATGTTCATTGCCCTCATGGGACATCAAGCCAAATTAAAAGCACATGCTGCTGTCTTCTTTTCCAGTAATTGAGATAATGTCTTTCAGATGTTGAAACAGTTCCATGATCGTCACATACAAATAATTTTCACATTCACATGCAAGGAAATTTGCAAAACCTCAAGACACCTTTTATACCTTATACCGTGGGTAATATTTTTGAGCAAGAACAGAAATGTTATAGCATGCCTGCCCAAACCCTCCCAGTTTGATGGGGGCGTACATCTATGTAAGAAGTTATGTGATTGACATGTGACATGAGCATATGCATGTGATTGATCAGAACAGCTTAAAGTGGAGTCCACAGGCTGTTGTGTCCATGGTAAAACTTAAATCTGACTGTTCACACTTTTATAGAGTTGTTTGGGATCCTGTCTTGATGGGGCTTTGGCTCGCCCTGTACCTCTGCATGAATTAAAATGACCGCAAAATGACGCATAACCTGGACTCTGGACTGGAGAGTGAGAGTATTACCACTCTCTTCAATTTCTTATAATACAATCTAAGCAGGTATGGAAAATAAAAACTAATATCCATTAATTAAAATATTATGGGTCTCGGGTGTCAAAACACAGCTCTAAATACTGATATCTCCAGGCTGCTACAGAGAGAAAAGTCACTTACCAAAACACAGAAGGTCAGTTCTCAGTTCCCTCCCACTCCCCCCAAAAAATCATCTTCCTTTCTCCTCGGTGGCTGCTGATTATCTATTGTCACACTCATAACTACAGTACTCCAGGTCTTATTACAATGTAGACACCCATTATGATGGGGAGAGATAGTATGTGATGGATTCCCTCATGATTTAAGACAGCGACTAATTTATGGGCTTGCTTTGTAATTTCATGTGCATACAAAATTTACCAATGAGTAATAGCCAGTGTGCACAGCCTCGCTGCTTGTGCCAGACAGTCAATTTCACATAGTTAAAAATCAATTTATGGATCTTTACCTTGACTGTGTATATGGTGATGACTCGTGTGTCTGGAAGATCATTTTAATCCCAGTATATCAACCTTTTCTAATGGCATCAAAATAAAAAATTCTGGCATTTATGTATTTTTAAACACCCAAGTTTTAATAATTTTAACTGGCTGGGCTCTACACTTACACTTTATATTAATTACACTAATTAATTGGAGTCATTAATCATTAATTGCAACCATTAATCATCAAAAGGTGAAAGTCAATACTTATCTCGTGTGTTGGAGTGATGATTATAGTCTTGGGAGTGTTTGCTATAATCACGCAATATCTAACTTGTACTACTCAAACATAATGTGAACTTTGATCTTATCCCATATTTAGACATTAATTTAACTTTATTCAATGATTATAAAATAACAAATAGCAATGATACAATGGCAAATAGCAGTTTGTGCAATAGCTGAAACCGTTCTTTCAATTAATACAGTGTGCAGTGATACAGTCTGTGCTAATAATTAAACATTTCCTTTACACTCTATACTCAAACTCTAGAGAGAAAGAGCAACCAGTTGGCCTATGAAGATCAAGATATGCTGAATATCAATTTTACACTTATGAAATTAGCAGTCTTGAGAGACAAAGGAGACATGATTCAGCAGAATCTTGTTTTGACAATTGGGAAATGGGTTGGACGTCAGCAGTTTGCGATATGTGAACTACATTTAAACTCAAAGTAAAGTCATGAAGGAGAACAGTATATAGAACAAGACATCACTAGACACCATATGGAAACTACACATTTACATTAACCGATATCATGGTGTTGGCAAAAGAGCCAGAGTATAGGATTGAATGCAAACCACCAAGGACTTTAAGCAGTTTGGATCACCCCTGAGCAAAACAGAAGGTGGAAGAAAACAATTAATCTGTGTTACTTTGCAAGACAAATACAGATGCTATGTATACAACATTCAAATCTTCAAATTGTTTAGGTTTTTTTTTTTTGTTGCTAAATACCGTAAATACTGGAGGTCATTAACATTTTACAACCAGCTGCACTGATTGCACTGACCAAAAAGCTGCTGGGTAACTATGGCCTTATTGGAGAGGCATGATCTCTATATACTGTGGAGGCCGAGGAGAAGGGATTACCAAAGGGCTAATAGAACAGAGTTTGCCTCACACTCCATGATTAATTAATTATCATTTTCTGCTTGATGGCTCTCTGAGGGCCACGGTGCTTTGCTGATGATGCACTGTCAGCATTTGAGTCTTATTACTGTGCCAACCCATGTAACCCATATAGTACACACACTCTCCCGGTTACCTCAAATTACAGTCATGATTTCATTGTGAAAATATAATTGCCATATTCATTAAACAATCATAGAACATATGCAATTACAGCAACCATAGACATGTTATGGTGAGCTAGTTATGTAATGGGAATAGTTATGCATGGGAATAGTACCGTTTGATGGTTTCTTAGTCTCTCCATATATGGATTTCTTCATTTATTGTTCATGTCTTGACAGTGTCTCTCCAAAGGCAGGACTTAAGATTATTCCCATTACTGTGCTTTGAGTATAGCAATTAATTTAGTCAAAAATAATTTTGAGTCAGAATAGATAAAACCTCGACTGGGATTTAACTTTCAAAATTGTAATTAGGAGGAGAAAAAAAAATCACGAAAGAGATTAGAATGTTTTGTGCTTCGACTCTTCTGTAATGTTTGCATGGGGGCAACTTCAGCCCAATAGTTGGACTTAACACTTTTACTGTTCCTGTGTCATAGCGAATGTTAACCCTTTGATATATCCTAAAATAAACATTGGATACTGGACATGGTGGTTTGGCTTAATCAAAAATGCTCATAGTACATATTTTGTTGCTGCAGAGCATTGAAATGAAGCCCTCACTGAGCCCTTGGCACCTCTAACACACCAGAACCAAACTTTCTACTATCCAGATTGAAAGCTGTACATGCATTCGTTCATTCATCCCCAGCAGAGCCACTTTGGCACATAAAAGCTATTCTTCTAACAACCTAATTTGGGTCATTTCACTGGACCAGTCATCTAAACAAGTTAACAGGCCCACTGAGGTCTGGACAGAACAGTTTCACTGTTGCAAATTGTTGTTATAAATTTGCCATTACACAAATGGTATAAAACCCTTCCTCTAACTGAATGTCAGAGCCCTACCTATTTTTCATCCACAAACCTCACTGTTGTTACAGCTTCTATGTGTTTTTGATAGCACAATGATCTTGTATGTTCTTGACGAGAAGTGTGAGTATATTGTGAAATGTGTTTATAAAAGTACACTTAACAAAAATATAAACACAACACTTTTGCTGCCATTTTTCATGAGCTGAAATATGAGATCTAAGACTTTTCCTTATGCACCCAAAAGGCTCAAAGCAATTTATTCCTACCTGAATCGGTTGTAGATCATCTAGGAGACATACTGGCTGATACACAGTCGATAAAGATAATGTTTGTTTTGGTACAGTAGCTGGTATAGCAGTATTAAAAGCCAGTTTGACAATTCCACCGGGTGGAATAGTTTATAAATGCTAGTATATTGTTTCTTACAATTGGGGTGGTTTAATTGTTGAAGTATCTAAAAATTAAAATAACATCTGTACAGATATAAAGCTCTGTCAGTCTAAATATCAATAACTAATATCAGAACAATAACCAAAGCTGTTGTATTGTATTTTTTTCCCTCTTTGTTTGCCAATTAATGTTTTCAGTTTATTTACGTGGTTTGAGAGGGACATGTCCGCTTAGCTGACCTATATACAGCAGCAAACGATATGATGCCAATTTACATGAGAACTTATGTAAAATGTGATTTAACCTTTAACAGAAGTCACAGATCCCCTGAATAAAATTTTTATTGGACACCCAGTCAAAATTAGAGCCTCTGTACAAACTGATAGGTCTAATAGCATTTTAATAGCTTAACTTAAATCCATGTAGTAGCCACTTTTTCTTTGTCAAAATAATCCATCTACCTGACAGGTGTGGCATATCAAGATGCTGATTAAACAGTAGCGTTATTACACAGGTGTGCCTTTGGCAGTTGCAATAAAAGGCCACTCTAAAATGTGCCGTTTTATCTTGAAAGAAAACATTTGTATGGCACTGAACTATGGATCTCACATGGCTAGGGCTACAAATATGCATTTTTTGTCACAACACCAAAAGGAATGTACGAGGGAGTCATTCTGAATACCACATTTCACACATCTATTGAAGG
Organism: Hollardia meadi; assembly: GCA_037974645.1. Lineage (NCBI taxonomy): Eukaryota > Metazoa > Chordata > Actinopteri > Tetraodontiformes > Triacanthodidae > Hollardia > Hollardia meadi. The sequence goes on along the minus strand of JBBPCS010000204.1, from coordinate 9,846,984 downwards.
AGCTGAAACTTGTGAATTCTTATCTCTGCTATAGCATATTCTTGTCATTAACTTATACTGAATTAGACACAAATTTTCATTAGTGCTACATTTCTTCCTTTGTTTGGCATTTACAATATCGAAGATGATTATGAAGATCTTCATTCCACTTTTTACATATGTTTAGCAATTCTATATCTATCTATCTATCAGAGCAAATGAAGGAAGAAAAAAAGTGAGTTCACATCTTTAAAAAACAAATTTGGTATGTTAATAGGTATAGTCTGAAATATGCATATAAATTTTGGCAGCCACATCATCCTGAAGGTTCATTCTACCATTTAAATTAACTTTTATATTAGTCCACCTTTAGATGTTTTACTTATGGTGTTAAATCAATGAAAAAAATGTCTTTATACAGCTGTAATTTGTCTATGTTAATGTAGCAACAGGTATATTTAATGTTCCATGTGTGTTATTCGAATTGTTTTAGATTTCCCAAATTAGTTACACTTTTATCCATTAACTCCAATTTTCTGACATTCATTTTATAACCTGATAGCTTCGAAAATTATGTCATAATTTTACATTACATATGGATTGGAAGTGTTTACATTATTTAGAACAAAATAATTACAGTATGTCAATGTTCACTGTGATCCAATGTCTTACATTATATTAGAAGGTGTGTGCAAAAATAAAAACTTATTTTGTTACTTTTAAATTACATTTTGGCTAATGTCAATGTATACTCCTTGACAAGCTGTTTACGCATAAAAAAACAGCCAAAAAACGACAACTGCAACTACAGTATTAGTAGTATATCAGGTCTATCAGCTAGTTTTGCACAGTGTAAATCTCCCTCGACCTTTCATATGCTGCACATAGTGTTCTTTCAGATTTTTGAGAAGCAAGACAAAGCCCATACCACACAGCTGGTAGTGGGCCTAGGATTCTGTGTTGAGTAGGCAATTTGGTTGACAGACAGAGGTCAAAATGAATGGAACTAAGTATTAAATATACAATAACAGAGGATGACTGGCATTGATCCTCCCTTGCCAAACGCCTGTCAAATTGTTGCAGGTACAGTATTTTGGCCAAAGTACTGCCTAAAATACTGATTTCACCTTTAAATATTGAACAAAGGCAGTGAAATTTCAAATGTACATGTAATAAGACAAGCAAACAATGCAAAAGACATGCTGAGAGAAGGTAAAGGTAATGGCTGATGTCGAGATTCCACTTTAGAGAATTAAGGCAGCAGGTGAGGCTGTTATAATTGACTGCTGAATGGGAAAAAAAAACCCCACTATAATGAGTGCAATATAATCACCTGCTGACATAAGCAAATAGTGTTGAAAATGCAGTTGGGTTGTATTAACAATTCCAATCTCATAGGATACGAAGTATATGAAGAAGTAGGCATCAAGCACTGTTGGAGAAACATTGAAGCAGCATGGTGTCTGGTGCCAGATTTACCCAGCTATATGCTTACGTAATTAGCAATTTCTCAACACAGTGAAATCTCACTTTGACTGCTAATGATTAAACCATTCAACAGTGTTTCTAAATGTAAAATAAAGTACAGAAACATTGAAATATGTGTAGTTAATTTAAGGAACTTCTTGGCAAACTACGTTGACAAATTTTTATGCCTTTGCATTTCTTTTAGCATGTTTAAAGCATGAGGCAGCAAAATGCAAAATACTTAAACATGTTCAGTAACATAAAAGTTACTGTATTTCTTCCATCATTATTCTAGGGTTTTGAAAAAACCCAAGCCAGCTAAATAAAGTAACAATTATTCATAGAGACAATCTCTCTGGGGCTAAAAACATTACCGATTCTCAATTTCAAAGAATAAAAAAAATCAAGCTCTTCATATTTTAGTGCTGAACTTTAGCACAGAAGCTCAGATAAGTGATTATTGACTTGGTGGGTGTGCAGAAAACTCAATTACTTAGCAATTAGCCATTAATACAAATGGCTTGCCGTTTTCTGTAAATGTCAGACTCAAATAATATGCAGGCACTATGTATTTGCAAACAGGGAGGGTGTTAAGGACAGTGGCTCTTCATCTTACTTTATTTCTAGCTGCTGGAATTTCAGATTTCCTATGCAACTGATATGCTTAATATAAAAGCAGCTGCCTGCTACTAATGTCATACATAAGCTGAGTCTATTTTAAGAGTTGTTGGTGCGTTGTGGTTGTTGTGTTTCAAATAGCTTGTCAAAAGATTGTCATTTGTAGCTCTGACAGTATAAAATTCCTATGCTGGACAACACTGTATCGAGGACAGGTGGCAGCTGGTCCTATTAAAAGCTGCACAATGGTACGGAACAATGACAAAGCAGAGTCATTGACCACTGAAGAATGCCATGAAATGGCAACCATGTCATTGCACAAAGCTACTGGTCCATTTAGCCTTTATGACACCTGGAAGGGCGATCAGCTTTCACTCACGAATACAAGCTGGACTCAAGAAACAAGCCTTCATAAAAGTAATGATCATTTCTTTGTGCATTCTTCAAGCTAGTCAAGCTACCTATAAAGCTGTTTGATTGTTAATAATCACTGCAATATTCTCACACCTTTAACCAGTGACTTTTAAAACAATTTCAGCTTCTATGGCCAAATATCTATCAACATAAAGTCATGTTTGGGATGGTTGCTATCAGTACATGGTAATGTGCCAATGCGAATAAAGGTCAAGATTTTGAATGAATGAATGAATTAGCACGTCTATTAACTTTCTCCTACAAGCTGTGCAGAAGTAAACTCTGCATCGTAGAGGTTTTTCTTTTTCAATCAGGACACATTTTGCAATATACCAATACATTTGCAACATTTATTCCAGATGGATTAGCCTTCATTTAGGTGGATTAACCTCTATTGTACACATAATTAATTCCAAGCACATTTTTATTTGCAGCGACAAGCCGTCTGCAAGAAAAAAAAACAAGACAACAATTACAAAACAATCCAGCTTTCCTGACAACACAGTAGATGTTAGATGACTGTCAGACCAACTCAAAGATCAGAGTGTTTGTCCAGCTGAAATTGCCTTAAAGTGGTGGAACTGGTAGAAAACACAGCCTGTATAAGCTGAACGTGCATCCCACAGGGCTTGGCTAATGTCAACCAGTGAACAGTTTACATCCACAAACCTTGAGAAGCTTGTATCGTCTTTCTAACCCTATCAGGGACAAAGCACAACAAACCACAATTTGACATTAATCAGAAGTATGAACATCTGAGCAAACCAATGGAAACAATGTACAGTATTTACCACTGTCTAGTACACTTAAAGTACTATAACTAAGTTTCAATAATCTAATTCTATAATGTATAGCAAAAGTTGAATTCTATAATGTATTAAAAAAATGGATATTTATTCAGTAAGAAGATATTATGTACGCACTGATAGAAGGAAAAGTCAGAAGAAAAAAACAAGTAAGGGCAAGGGTCCTCATCTATCCTCATTACTCACTCTTTCTGCAGAAACTGAGGTATGATGAAGGCCTATCTTCAGGGAAAATGCTGTTTTACATCAATGCATCAGTAACTCCAAATTGCAAGTGAATTGGTCATATCCCCTTTGGTAGTCACCTTAGAGGGTGAAGAACTCTGATTCACATGAGTCATGCTGACTGTAGGACAAATTCATTGTCATGAGCCAGATATCACATGCTTCTCAAATCTTACCCTTGGTGGTTTTAACATTTTAAGATTATTACAATGTTGTTTTTATACTGCTGTGGTTTCTCTACTTTTCACTGTGTCTATAGTGGTATCTTACAAGTAAAATTCATCCAATGCCCCTACCTGCAGTATATGTCTGTGGTTGAAACCATTGTTTTATGCCCCGAGGTTGCTTGACAAGCTTAGTATTCTTGAGGCATTTGGTTGCTTGAACAGCTTTCAGAATGTCCAAAATAAGTCCTTAAATTATTTTTGTATAACAACCCCAATTCCAAAAAATGTGGGATGCTCTGTAAAACATTAATAAAACAGAATGTGATCATTTCCTAATCCTTTATGGCATTCAATTCAAATGAAAACAGTACAAAGACATTATATTTAACATTGTATCTCATCAACTTTATAATTTTTGTAAATATATGCTTATTCTGACTTTTGTGCCAGCAACACTTTTCAAACAAAGGATTTGGGAATTTCACCATCTGCAGCCCATAATATCATCAAAAGATTCAGAGAATCTGGGGAAATCTCTGCACATAAGGGGCAAGGATGAAAACAAACAGTGAATGCTCGTGACCTTCGATCCCTCAGGTGACACTGCATTAAAAACCAACATGATTCTATAAAGGATATTACTACATGGGCTCGGGAACACTTTAGAAAACCATTGTCAGTAAACAAAGTTCGTCACTGCATCTAAAAATGCAAGTTGCAAGTGCAAGCCATATATCAACAATATCCAAAAACGCCACCGACTTCCCTGGGCCCGAGCTCATCTGAGATGAACTGACGCAAAGGAAATAATGGATGTCGTGTTCTTTGGGCTAAAGAGGATACGGACCTATATATATAGTGTTGTCATGATACCAAAATTATGACTTTCTGTAGAAAAAGCTTTTTATTCCACTCCCCGTCGCCACTTTCTCTTGTTGCTCTTGCATTTTGGAGCTTTAAATAGCTAATGCCATATTACATAACAGATTTCAGATTTAATTTGAAATGAAATCTCGTTAACCATTTGTTCTGAAACCCAGCAGCTAAGCATATAAGTAAGTTCTCGCCTGAGTGCTCTGAACGTGGGCTTACAAAAATATGTCAAATCAGCATGTTATCTTAAAAATAATCATGCATGAAAAAATGAGCGGGCAACAAAGCTGTTTGACATAGCGCTGCAGAAAGTATAGGTGATAAGAGCAGTCGATGGGTGGTGAATGTAGGCGAGGTAAGATATTACAATGTAATGCAATCTAATACACTACCAACACATAATATACTGTTTAAAAAAAAAACCTGGGTTGAATCAACACCTCTATGACTCAGTTTTAACACACAATGAACGTTATGAGCTTTGTAAAAAGTGGTGCTTATTTCAGGGCTGTTGCATTAGATAACATCACAATACAGTGAGGGCTTCTATTCATCCGCCCCCATTATTTTTCATAGCTCCAACTCTGATGCAAGGTTCAATTCCTGTCCATGGAAAAATGTATGTGACTTCATATGGTTAATTTTGAACAATTGTTCTTGTTTAAACATGACCAATGCTTTAATATAAAATAAATTGCTAACCTTACAGTGCAACTTTACAACCCATTATAGCTCAAACATGCTTCATTCACCAATTCAAAAAAAATGCATTCAAATCCAAACAAGAAAATAACTGTGTAATGACCAATAAAAAGGGGGGCAGCATCAATTGATAGTGTAATGAAGTGACTGTAGACATAATTTACAAACTCAAAAAATGGATTTAGTGTTAAGTTACTCTTAAAACAAAACTTAAGTTGCCTGGACCCAACTCAGACCATAACCAGAGCTACTCATTCTAATCATTAGAAATTAACATTAAATGTATAATGACTTTTTGTAGCTGATAAAAATTGTGTTTTCCCACAATTCTAGAGGAAACATAACCTTCACATTTTGCAAGTTTTTGCTCATCTTCACAAATTATTGGCTTGTGTTAAGAGATGCATAAGTCATCAGTCAAAGTATATATATGTGTTAAGAGATGCATAAGTCATCAGTCAAAGTATATATAGAATGTATTGTCATATTTTGTCAGGTCTGGGTGTAATTGCATTCTTTTTAGTGATCTGAATTTGACAACCCATTTTCAACAGTGACAGTTTAGAAATCGCTTTGAGAAAACATCGCTGAGCTTTTACACAATATCAGAATATCACCATGCTCCCCACCCACCTCACTCCACTCAGTCCATCTTCAAAGAAAGGCCATTACCGACGTCTTTCGTTCACTCAACCATGAGGGCTATTTGGAATTGCTCTGCCACTGTCAGACCCACCACGGGTTTTTCAGCACGGCTTCAGATGAACAAGGTCTTCTGTTTCGTGATATCAAAGACAGACACATATTGAGTGTGGTTAGATGCACATCAATTTTCAAATAATATTATTTCATGCTTGATTTGGTGCATATAGTGTATACTGTGTGCACCATGCCACATCTGCAAAAGCTGGGATAATTTCAGCTTTTACACATCTAATAATGACAGCTGGAAATGTTATACGTTAGCCTACTATGTGACTATGTGTATTTGGGATACCAACTAGGGCTGCCCCGAAAACCATTTTTAGGGCTATTCAAAGCTTCAAATGGGGGGTTGGAGGTGGTGGGGGTGGGGCTCTCCCCATTACAAGAGACTCTCTGAGCTGTTGTGAATAAATTATTAAATTAAAATTTTTCTTTCACAGTGCACATTTATGCACGAGGCACGGCTGCTTAACTTCCTTGATTATTTAAATCTCCTGGCACGCAGTGGTCATAGACTCCACACTATGGGTGTGGGGGGCCAGGCATGTCCATCCAGGAATTTGGATCCCCCCAGGAGAAATCAGCATTAACACCGTATTAATACACGTTACCAGGGCTCAATGTGAAATGGCCCATGAGCTTGGTGGTTTGGAGACATCTGTCCTGACTTTCCTGTTTAGTATCTCTTCTCTGAAACAACAGTTATTGTTGTCATGGATGTATTTTGCTGGACTAACTAACTGTTATTCAGAGTTTTTAACATCCAGCAGCTGGTTGTCAGCCACCCATAAAAATCAAATGCCCGTCAAATTACTTTCCTCTGGCATTCTGTGTTCCTCTCCACATCCAAAAGGTCACACAGACACAGTCTAGGTTAATACAGTAAAATTATTTGGAGTAAAGCAGCTGTTCTCCTGATAACTCTTGAGCTCCATTAGACTTATTTCAGAAACTAAAATTTTGAAATAGTCTTTTCTCTTTTCAGAGTTTTCTCTGTCCAGTCAAGTTAACAGCTTTTAGTTTCTGCTGCTTGAATGTGCCCTCATATTTGCCGCAGTGACATTACTTCGCACATGGAAACATTTAAAATGATTGAAAACAGCCTGTGAGTGAGTGATGAGTAAATAGTTTTTAAAAAAACAATTCAATCATCAATACAAAAGAACATCCATACAACACACAATAAAGAAATCACCTGGAAAGCTTGCACTGCTTGCTTTCATGTGGGTGTGGGTCTATAAAACTGAGAAAATAATCTGTTCTGGCGGTTGGTGGGTGATTTAAGCGTACATGCAGATTTTGATTAACCTAGAGCTAATTGGTTCATCACTACAACCTACAACCTGGAACCTACAGTACTTTCCCTTAGACTTGCAGTCATTCTTTACTTATATACTTTGCAAATATTGTCAATATGAGTCAAATGAGACAGTAGGACAGAAGGGGAGACAACAGTTACTGTGCCCGCCTCAGTCCCTTGGTTGCTGGACTGCATCTGTGCACACGCAGCGGAATTTCATGCGGATATCGTTCGTTCACATCACGTGTGCATGCTTGGTTTTTACGTGTGTGGGTTTAGAGACTAATTAAATGGCATGGAGGAGCTCCATTTTTAACTTATCAGTGTTTTTCCTTTTTTGGTCGAACTTCAAAGCTTTGAAGCATTTGGGTCAGTCCTGATATATACAGAGTACAGCTGAAGGATCAGATGATTATTTGATTGGTTGAGTGAAAGAAAATAAACCTGACAATCAAATAATAGTTTGTTATTTTTCAATAAAAAATAACAAACACTTCCTAATTCCAGTTTCTCAGTTGCTTTTCTTTGTTCTATGGTATATTAAGTTGAAAATCTTGAGGTTTTGAACTATTGTTTAGACAAAACAAGCGATTTGAAGACCATCACCTTTGGCTTTAGAGTTGTTCTGTGCATTTGTTTTTACTATTTTATGACATTTTAGACCATTTGTCATCAATAAAAATAATCCTGAGTATGTAATATTGATATATATAATAGAATATAATATTGATTTAACTAAATGTAGTCATTATTACATTTACAAAAGGAGCTATTGCTCACATCAGACAGACACTATCCATGCCATTGTTAGTTTGAACATGTCATGTCTCTTTAAGAGTTTAACAGTCTGTTTTCATCCTTGAAAATATCGAATCATCTAAATACTGTGCTTTGGACTGCAATTACCACAGAATAAATAAAAATGAACTTAACTTGACATTGTTTCACATTTTCTAAAACATCACTATGGGGAACAGTCTCTGTTTTCACTGAAGGTCTGGCAGTGGCAAATGTAATTAGATGGGGAGAATTCCTCCAGGTGTTTAATGGCTGCTCGCAAGGTCAGCACAGCCATGTTTAGGATGCCGTTCAGGCGTGAAGAGGAGGAGCTGGGCCTGGTTGACTGGTGGTGTGAGCATTTCCGTCCCCTCAGGTGACTCACATGAGTTCCACTCGCACCTATCTCCATTGTTGTAAAATTTGACAGCAAATCACAGGGGAGTGTTGTCTGTCCAAACGCATTATAACTCCACTGTCTGGGTTACTGAGAGAGGCTGCGCTCCTGCTTTCCTGAACATTCGTGGTTTGATATATGGACAATTCCATGAGATTACAGATGCATCCTGGCATATAACCAACCAGACTGATTAACCTTGAAGACCTGGGGCGCAGTGCAGCAGGGGAGCGTGAAGAACACAAGTGTCAAAACGTAAATGAAAAAGACCTGTTGGATGAGCCAGAAGAGGGCCATGCCTGCAAGATGGGAAGGGAAGGGAAGGGAATCTAAAGTGAATCCTTAAGCGGTCTGTTTGGTTCTGGTTTGTGGCACATACTCTGGAGAGAGGCTTCCCATCTGTCCTGCTCTCACCTTGGCCAGTGTCTGCCAGCTTGGTCTGCCTGTCACATTTGAGTAGTTGCCATGGGACTAGTCCACTGAGGCCCTGTCATAGACCACAGAGAGCAAAGCCCTATCATCAATCACACAGATGAGCAACATGCACCACAGGAACCTCTCTCTAGTGATGGCATGAGATCTAAATTCTTTTGACATGAATTTTTATGCAGGGAATAGCTAGATGATTTTAATCGCTGCACAAATAAGCATCTTGATCGCTCATTGGTTCCTGCCACACTGAGAGAAGGCTTTTGGTAAAACTGAATTTATAACATACTGTGAAAATAACAAACCAAAGTGTATCTGTAGTATGTTATGACATGAAATTTAAAATTTCATCATGTGCAATGACACAAGATGCCTTATGAGAATAGCTAGACATAATAGGAGCCATGCAATTGCAATTGCCAAACTCATATGCAGATCCAGTTCTCATGAATAGCAGTCACACCCACTTATTGGACTTATGTAGTGATTTATAGGAACTAGTGATGTTTCCAAATATCATTTTTGCTCAGCAATTGGTTTGGTAAGAAGCCAAGTAAAACATCCAAGGAAACTTCATTTGTCTCCCCTTTTTCAAACAACTCCAAACATTTTTTTGTTTGTTTTGCATATTTTGCTTTATAAATAACATTATCAATGGGTTAGGGGGGTTAGGGTTAGGGTTATTCAGTATTGTGTTGAATAAATAGTTTCTAGATTCCAGGTGGGCTTTTTGGTGTGGTGTCAAAATGAACACATGAGACTTGGTTGGTTGGTTAGGTTATCCATGAGAGTCAATTTACAGAATCTTGTTTTGTATTTGTCAAGGTTACCTTACCTGTAAGTGCAGGTTAATTTAAAAAAAAAAGTCACTACTTATACTCAGCCTCAGACTAATCTGTAACACCTCTGACTAATGTTAAAGTTTGCTGCCGTACAGCACCGCACTCATGAGCTAATAATCCAGATCAGATTTGTCCCCACAAATACATATACGAATGAATAGAATGACATCTGTAAACATTCAGAATGTGGATTAAACCTATATTCATTCATAGCAGGATGGGCAAGTCTGAAAGTCTTCATTAACAGAAATATATCTTTTCTTTTATCGTATTGAATTTTTATTTTTATTTCCATTCCTGTGTTGTGTTGATTTGCAGAGTGCCCAGTCTGTTGGGGCAAGCGCTGTCATTGGTCATCTATGTCATGCCATGTTATTTATTTATTTATTTATTTATGTTATGGGATTTGAAAACCAGACTACCAGTCTTGATGATAAAGAAATACTGTACTCTAATATAGCGCTACACCCAAATAAAATGACATGGTGTTTCGTTTTTAATTGAAATTTAATTCAGAGTCTGGTCCAACTTGTCGTTACTGTGGCCTGGAAACCAACAACAGGCCAAAGGCCATGAATTAATGCAACAGCATTCTACCAAAAGACTAATTGAACTGCTGAATCACCTGTGAACATGGTGAGATAATTGCTATTTGGGAGATCCAAAGAGCATGTGGTGTTAATACACTCTGAGGAACTGGAGGTTTTCCTCTATCTGGTGATTGAAGAGTGAAACGCCATGTGACTTGGCCACGCATCAGGTAAAAACCTAAAGGTTTATTCACAGACACCATTATGAGAATGTGTGAGCTTGCTTGGTTTAACAGGAGGTCAATTATAATGGAGTCGTGCCTAGGTTGTCCCCACAAAGTGCATAATCAAGGGGTACTGCTGGGCTAACCGCTAATCCATAGCTGTGCACTTGAGCGTGCAAGTCTTGTAGCAATGGAGTGCAGTTCAATGTGTGCCCATGGTCTGGGTCTTAACCGGGGAGCTCTGGGTCTGGGTCTGTGTGTGTGTGTGTGTGTTTAACATGATCCTCCATCGAGAAAGACCAGCTGTCAGTCAGGTAGCTTATAATCACAGTATTAGCCTCTAATACAGGTTAATGTCAGCATAGGATTGTCCTGAAAGACATCTTTAATCAGCAAGAAATCTTCTTGGAGATAAGTCGACTTTGATTATATTAACTTCCCTCAGCACATCACAAACAGGTCAAGCCTTTTGTATGAGGACTTGGATATTTAGGACTTTAATTATAGGGAAGAGAGTACCTTTCTTAAAGCAGTGATGGGCAAGATCCACTAACTGTCCAAAGAATATAGAATAAAGAAAGAATATTAGCAAATCAGTGTAAGATGTCGAGTAATTTGGAATGGGCTTGTGAGAAGTCTTATTGCAAGGGGTGATATGAAGTTTTAAAGAAATACACTTAATTTATGAATTGAGGTGAGTAATGTAATTACACACTGTGAATGAACATATTATGACCTATATTATGAACCAATTCCTAGCATGAGTAGAATGTTTGTGAATCTTATGATGTTTAGCTAAACACACTACACAACCATGCTAATTACCTATCTGAAAGAACTGTAACTTCTATTTTCCAAAGCAAGTTTCATTTGAACTGTTTTTCAGAATCCGTTATCATTTCTCTGTGTTCTCACATTTTTTATGTTCCTCCTAAGTACAGTATCTGCATGATCTACGCAGAGAGATCTCTGATCTGTTTCCATGTTCAATCTCCACCCTGCAGACTGCATTGCCATTGTGAGCCTACAGCCAAATCAGAGCAGCACATCTGCCCACACAGGTCCACGGCAAGGTCTAGTACCCTGTAGCACAGTGCCAAATTGCCCACTGTGATACACAACTTTCTGGTTCTTACAGCCTGGGACATAAATTAAATCAGCTCCATCTGAAAACCTAGATGTTTCCCTTGTCATCCTATTTTGGGAGAAATTCGGCCCGTTATCCTAGGCTCAACAGCCTACTGTTGTGCATCTTGCCTCAAATTTGCCTTATGTAAAAACAGTTTAAATGGGTCAGAACCCTGCTGGAGATGAGATTTGAACAGCTTGAGCAGGGCAAGGAAAAGAGAAGGCATTCATAGAACTAACAACCCGGTAGTCTCAAAGAATATAAAAACAAATGAGGATACAAAGAAAACACTTTGGAGACTTCTAATGTGTCCAAAAACAAATGAAATTGAGCAATCGCTATGATGTACTGAACCGTTGCTTCAGACCAGCTGTCCAAGGTCATTTTCCCACCACTGTGTGTGTGTGTGTGTGTGTGTGTCCAAATACACCACTTCCAGGCATTTTGCTGCAAGGCTGCAGAGCCTCATAAGACAGCAGTGTACTGGATATGTTGATTCCCTATGCTGTTTTGACTTATTTTCTACCATGTCAACAGTATTGATCTTACTGCTCACCCAAATGAGGAGGATTTAGTCTGTTATGAGATGGAATTAGATTCTTGTCACACAGACATGCAATTATTGGGACTTTTTCTAAACACTCAAGGCTATCTCACTGAAACTAAAAATTAAAAAAAATAAAATAAAATCTATGACTTTTGTATTATCAAGAAAAAGGCACAAAGAAAGAACAGGACTTCATTAGAATGACATGAAACACAGACAATAGTAGACATCAGTGCAATAACAAAAGGTGTGTTTATGTATGTATGTGTTCGTGTTTGTGTGTGTGTGTGTGTGTGTGTGTGTGTGTGTGTGTGTGTAAGAGGGAGAGAAGGTACCTGTGTATATTTTTAGTCATTTATAAACAGTTTTTCTGTCCCCAGGGCACAAGCCACAGGTTGCATTTGCTGTGTGAATTTCCGTGCCAGCTTCAGCAAAATTGTTTTTCATTTCACTAACAGTAAACTCTGTGATTTTTGTTTGCGTCCTCCTTACATACTTTACATTTCTTCCTTTTTTAAGTTCAACTTTTCCAAAAAAAGCAAAAACAACCCACAGAACCTTTGGATATTTGGGGTAAATTTCTTAGCTATCCAAACGAATAACATTGAGTAAGGTTAGATTCACCGTGCTTGGCCCTCTGTCTTCCCTCTTGAGTTTCCACCACCTGCTCTGTGCTGTTAATATCCCTAACCCATGGATCCAGGATCATTGGTTTGTACAGGTCTTACTACAGAACCTTATCAGATAAGCTGAACTATCTCTTGACCAATATGGGGTCTCAGTAACTCCAAAACCTATAATGAGAAAACTGAGATTGAATTTTGAAACTCAGTATGACCTGAAGGATTAGTGTGCAGCCCAAGACTTCTCTTAGCTCAAAGATGTCAGCTGGATTTGAGCTGGAGGGGGGTTTGGAGGTGAGTTTGTATGATGACCTACATTTCTCCTAAACCGGTTGCATTGCAGGCACTTAGGACATGGCTGATGTCTAATAATGCTGCTCCCTCCAGAAATGGAAGTGGCGTGTAAGGAGAATTCAGACAACCCTAATTTACCATGGCTACAGGAGGAGAAACCGTTAATGTCTGTTTACAGTTTGTCTGGGTCAACTGCAACAATAACTAAGATTCTGATTCACTTTCTCTGCCATTTTGGTGATGTTTATCAGTTGCTGGCCTGTTTAAAAAAAAATTAAACTATGTCCACTATTTGCCAAAAAGACAAATTAAAACATACATGGACACACACCCACGTAGCTACACATACACACATCCGTACAAATACATACACTCACAAACTGATTCTCCAGTTCTCAATCTGGCCTTGAGCTCTGTCAGCCCAGCAGCACATCACGTTGATAAGCAGAGGACTGCTGCTATCACATGGCCTCTCTCCTATACAGAGACAGGATTGATAAAATATGAAAAATAACATCACATTATTAATTCCCATGAATAATAGACTATGTTCCCCCCCCAAAAAAAACACACACAAGAAAACCTCCTTTTAGTCAATAAATAATCAAGTAGTTCGCGTTGCCTAGCAACCACATCATCTGTACCTACATTGTCTCATTGTTTTAACACACTTGATGATAGACTACTGGGCTCAAGTCCCACAGCACATTGTAGAATGTGAATGCTCAGGTTTACATGATTTTCTGTGGTATTCACCAGGTACAACTGCCTGCAGCAAGTGAATATGCTAAATATATGCTATATATACTATATATATAAATATATGCTATATATAGATATATACCTTGTTGTCATCCCAGTATTATTGATGATTAAAAGAGTTGCAACAATGAGATGCATTTATCTGGTGACAGATATTTAATTTGATAAGCATACCTAATTTAATGCCTTGTTGGCGCCTCCTGTGCATACGACTCATTAGTATTAGACAAAATGACAAAATTATTGAAAAAACTGTTTTACATTTCTCTGTATTCAAAAAGTGTACAGTATCACTCTCCTATTGGTTGTTTTCAGTGTGACCAGCAGCATGAAGGCAGATCTTTGGCAGTCTCTCAAATGCATCCTGTGCCCTTGAAAATCAAGAATGGCCTGTTCACACAGCAACTTATCTCCCAAAGTGAAGCTGACGTCTAATCAACACCTGCGACCCTTTCCCTTGCCACATGTCCAAGTGAGACTTTTAAAGTTGTGCCAAGCCACATGTTTCCCGCTGTGTGTGAGACAGTAGTGGTAAGGAGAGAGAAAGCAGAAGGAAAGAGATTTCTCATCAAAAGCCCCTCAGAAGCTAAAGTTGTTTTTTTTTCACCATATGCATTGGATCGTACCTGTGATGTGTTGCTGAAGTCTTGTGTCCCTTTAATTGTGAGGCAGCTCATCTCACAGCCTATTCCCCTGGAGTGATTGTCTCCCACACTGTAAGACTACATAGTGAAGTTAGATATCCTTTTTTCCTGCTATTGTCTTCTGAGGATGAGTCGTGTATCTGTTTCTATTTTCTGATCTAACATGTCACTCTCTCCCAACTACCCTAATGGCACCTAATTCACTCTTTACAATGTTCCATTGACCATTTTGAACTGAGCAGTTGATGTGTTATGCATTGTTGCAGTCGTATCAGCGTGTTCCATTATCTGTGAGTTGAGATTGCTCCGTAGATGTTGGTCATCATATTGCTGGGACCTATGCTATTAATGGACTCCACCTCCTTTGTCGACAGTCAACAGTGGAGATGAATAGTCTTTTTCAAACAGGCTCAGCGCTAAGATGGTGAAAGGAGCTTATCAGTCTGGTGCCGCTTGCTTGTAATAATCAATTACAGGTGACTATGAGTGACCTTGAAATGTATTGAATCTGCAGAAATAGAATTAAAGGATTTGAATTGCACATACTCATGTAATACTGCCAAGGATTCCCGACACACTGTGCTGGAAACAGACTGAATAAGGCTGTGTGGATATATTTTTCTCCTGCCCAAACCTGATATCTTCCTGAAATGCATCGTCTACCCTGGCCTTATCTCCCAAACTGCTCTCTCTGCTGTAATTGTCAATGAGAAGCTTTTGGTGTTGCTGTTCCACCAGCAATAGAATGCAGAACGTGTATCCATCAATCTGTTCAGTTCTCCCTGAGCAGTTCCCTCACAGAAATCTGTTTAGGGCTTTTCTTATTGAGTGGAGTGGAGTCCTTCTGGGGCTTCACCCTCTAACCTAGTTCCCCCTCTGTGTCTTTTCAATGAAACCGTTCCCATTTATGAATACATATGCTCCCTACATAGAAACAGTGGAAAGTCCAATTATGGAGGAGAATGAGATTAATTAAGTGTGAAAATCAGTTTATAATTATTTTATGCCAGAGATTTTAGAAGTTATACCCAAGTAGAAACCCATATTGACGTCGCTCATTGGTTTGTGGACTACCAATTTGATCCTTCGAGTTTCGCATTGGCTGTTGACGTCTTAGTGGCAGATATTTGGACTACATGGTGGAGCTGGGGAGGGTATGCATGCTTGGTCCCTGTCCTGATTGGATTGGACTGAGAACTCTAGGACACATAAGGCACCCATGGCCTAAAGCATACCCTGCTTTATTATCTTCTTTACTCTAGATGGGACCATAATTTACAAAATGCACATCCTTCTGTACTAAAGACATGAAACCAGCAACTGAGACAATAAACTTAGAAATTGTTTACTTAGGTAATAATTCAAGTGTGCAGCAGGGTTATTTTTTCATAAGCTTACATACAATTTGACTTCTATTTGCGACCATTAAAGTGGGCCCTTACTGGCCATTAGAAAGAATGCAGGTTTAAGGCACTTCTGCATTGGGTTCACCTTTCAGACCCAAAAGCGCCATATAATTATTACAATTATGTCTATGGTTATACCATGCATACTGTATGAGTAGTGGCTGTACATTCCTGTTCCTCTCAAGGATTCTAATACCCGTTTTTCACCAAATTAACTGACATGGTATATACATATGATTATATATGAAGATCTGGTGTTCCTAATCAAGCAATCCTCACCATACACGTCTGTGAGTAATGAGCTGTTCTACGTGGAAAATGCATTTCGAACTCTCACTCTCAAGCCACCCTTTCAAGAATGGTTTACTCTCTTTAGTGCACCTCCCATGGATGAAGGTAGCTGTAAATGGGAAGTAATGTTTGTTGTCATAGTTGTAGTCATAATACATTTTACATATGAAATGCATTTTGAAACAGACATAGCTGGCTGTTAAGTCCTGTTGTTAGTGTGTTGCCATAATTGGTGCGTCAGTGACGATAATATCTTTGAACACGTAGCATGCTGGGAGCAATGTTAAATATGCCATGAGAGTAGAATGCAGGGATATGATGTTTTACCATCCACATGTACAATCTGTACTCATCCTCACCTCGTAAGTGTATAAATTGTACTGAAAAGGTGCTTTGCTGTTCACACTTGAAAAACCTACTCATAACCCTTTATGTAACCAACATGCTCTAATGTTGTCATTCGAGTATAGTACCTTTATTTAAATTATTCTCCGGTAACTTGCTGTGTGGCTAAGATCAAAGATTTCAAATGTATGTTAACGTGCACAGACCTTTTTGAGCATTCAGAAAAATTGTAAACTTGAATTATCGCAGCAAGATGTACGGTGTGTGTGTATGTTTTGATTTTCAAGAATCAAGCACAATTAACTAATGCTCAACTTTTTGTGAAACCAAATAATCTAATTTATATGAAGCACTGTTCTTGCCAGGCTTTCTGTACAGAAAACAGCAATGATGTAGATTAGTTGCTAGCAAGGTAAGAATTTTCAAAAAGGAACTCATTAAAATAGCTCCACCACTGAGGAAGAATAATTGTAAGTCTTGTTGCAGCGAAAGACTTTGATCCAATTAAGCGTGATATCAGCAGTTCAAGGTAGACTGAGTTGTGTGCTGTATCTGCAAATCCAGTCTCCCTCTTAAATTGAGGGAAATGAAAAAATGGGTCCCACCATCTGTATTTGTCCCAGACTCAAAGATTAAAGGAAATTCACACACACCGTTCCAGTGTCTGAATAAAGCATAGTCCTTTTTTCATCTTAGAAGATAAATAGTTTGGGAAAGGTAATACATGTTTTAACACAGAAAAATAAAAACTGATCTAGGAACACCAATAAATCCATAGAAAATAGGATTTACTTGAATACAGCTTAAATACAGTTCTCCCTAAAGTCATATGCACATTGAAGGGGCAATTTGGATGTTCTAACACATTACATGGTATCACTGCTAACTGTTATTAATGCTCCTGCTTATTGCAGGCAAGCAAGTGGCTTTCCAGACGAGACAGGGACCTGACAGACAAAAATTAGAAGCATAATGCAACATTGGGTTAAAACCTAGAAACTAATTTGCTTTGAATCACAGCCTAATATACACCAGGATTGATTGTGTCCTTTCAGATACCCTGGAGGGACTTCTAAAAGAAGAATTAAACTTTAAAAACACACAAAAAACCCACATCTTTCTTGTGTTCTGGATGGTTAGAAATGTTCTCATGCTGCATTGTGGCTTAAAATATTTATTACCCTATTTAGTGTTGTTCATTTTTGTCTGCCTAGGGGATCTCCAATGACAGGAGTCGTAGAGGCTAATGTCCATATATTGACACTACTACGGGTGAGTGGTTTTTCTATATTCCAGCTTAAACCTCCAGCTTTCACATTAAGTAATCAAACTTTTAAACAGCCACCAACATGTGCTTCATTATGTATGTATGCCATTGATCAACACATCAGTCAATCCCCTAATGGATGTATTGCGGCTGCTCTGTGATAGTACTTTGCTGCATCTTAAAAGAACTCTAGTAACATAAAACAAAAGAATTTTGTCAATCAGCCCCAGTCTTGCATCAGCCTCTACCGCTTGCCTTTATTCCCTGTCTACGAGTTTGTGTTCCTCCTCTGTGAGCAGTGGGCCTTATAGTGCTTGCTGCTTCTTTGCTGTCTCTCCATTAGGCGCCTAACAGAGCGTTGGGCTGCGGCTGCTCTCTCCCTCAATGCCTCCATCTCCCTGTCGCCCTTCAGGTCTCATCGCCCTCGCAATGGAGGATCCATCCGCCATGATCCCAGGACACATACTGTCCTCCATTACCCATCCTCACAGCCCACTGCATTCAGGTCCCACTCCTAGGATCCATCCAGTACATGTGCCTGAGCCCATGTTTGCATGTGTGTGAATTGTGTGTATATGTGTGTATGTGCATGTATGAGTGACTCTGCCAGGCCTAACCAAGGACAATAAGTCATATCTGAATACACTGAAAGAGAGAGAGAGATGAGTAAAAGATCAATAGGCCATTTCAAAGGGTTTTCTTTTTAGCTTGGATGAAGTCCATCAGTAGATTTCTTACACGTTAACTGAATAGAACACCTTCAGCAGTGATAAATCATACCCATGAGCCATCACATAAACATTGAACATCTGCCATAAGCACTCCCAAATCAACTATTAACCTTGTTAAATAGGGCGTAATAAACACATTTTTTAAGAAAAAAAACTATGGCTGGAAAGCAACATTTCTAAGTTTTACTTGTGTACAAAACTTTGTCCCCTTGTTTCAAAAGGTTTTTGCAATACTGAATATACTAATAATCATTAGCTAATTTCTTAATTTCTTTCTGTTTTTTTGGACCAGTTTATTTATATTATGTTGGCTCTCCATGAAAATACGTATGGAAACATGAGTCTTACTTTTGCAAGCGACTGGCAAATGTGTCATCGCTCCAATGCTCCTCTCATTTAAATCACATCACCCTGTCTTTACCTAGAGTCACAAACACCCCAAAAACTTAGATAACAAATTGTTTTATCCATAGGATCCAATTAAAAATTGTGAAATCACTAGTCATTTTGTGTCTTGGATACTTATCGCCAATGACTGCACAAGTGATTACACTTGCCCGATCTGATAATCAGCATTTTACCGATTACAAGTATCAGGGTTTTTGTTTTGTTTTTTACTTATTGACAATAAAAATTAATTAATTTATAAAAGCAACTGGTGTTTTGCTCTGATGCAGCTGCCTCTCTCTGTCTGGATATTTTTCCTGATAAACTGAAGGCTCAATTTACGAAAGGAAGGAGAGGAAGCACATCTGCCATTGTGCAACCAAAAGCTATACCCAGGTAATGGTGGAACAACAGAAGTATGTGTAAAAGTCAACACTGCAAAAGAAAAAGAACCCCATTGGAAGAGGGAGAGTGATAGAAACCGAGGAAAAGCAAGAAGACAGGCATTCACTTGATGGAGAGGGCTGCTGTGTTATGTCAGAGTCTGTTCCCCTGTCAATATATGTTTCCCCTTACCATCGGGACTTGAGAGGGTTCAAAACAGACATTGAGATGACATTACTTCTACAAGATCAGTAAGTAACAAAACTACTTAACACGGTGTGTTACTCTGCCTTAACATAGTACTGAGATCAGAGTCTCTGTTTCAAATTTGGATTCTTACAGTTGTTTCTTGGTTTGAACAGTAGTCAGGTTGCTAGCGTTAAACACAATTTTAATGTACTGGTAGCTAATGCCAGCAGTAAGGAATCAAACCGAAAGCTACAATGAAGCCAGAAACAAACATGTTAAACTTTACCATTCAGGCTGGTCAAACTTCTTTGAAACAATAGCTGTGTGCAACTTTATTAACCAATTTCACATTCTGTGACAATATTTTTTCATTATATATGATTAAGTTGCAGACATGGTAAAACTAGCAGTCTGTGTAGTCGGTGTAAAGGGCTCCTAATTATTAGGGTAGCTTTACCATCTACCCTTTAATAGGTGACTGTTAGAATGGGACCTTAATTATCGGTGGACCAACAAAACAGATATTTAGGGCTTTAATACCAGGGAAGGGAAAGAAAATTACACATATGAGCTAAACAGAACAGAAATTACTACATACAAGTCATGACTCTACTGTAATCTCTTAACAACTAAAATGGCCCTCAGTAGAGCGCATACTTCCGCCAAGGTCCAACTGCAAATGCATGGATCCACCCCAAATTTAATGGGTTCTTCCTTGGCCCACGCCCCATCCTTCCACCAAGTTTCAGGAATATTGGTTCAGTAGTTTCTGTGTAATCCTGCTGACAGACAAACAAACGGCACTGAAAACATAACCTCCTTGGAGATAATAAACTACCCTCAAATCTCATGGGAAACACTAAATTTCAGCTTCAAACAGACAAGGTTCGGTGCACCTTTTCAAAAGAATGTGGAGTTGACATCTAAAAAAGGTGAATTTTATAAGTTCCTTTGAAAATTACAAGGTTGTGAATATATAAATCATGTACTGTACCTGACAAGTCATGTTGTGAATAATTTTTGTCCAAGATATGACAAAGAAAAGCAGTAAATTAATACAATGCTTTTAGGTTAGGTCTGTCTTTGTGGTGAATGTAAAGGCTAAGAATAGCATGCCTCAGGGCACACGTACCTGTATCTGTCTGTTTCCACTTTGGAAAATGTATGCAAAATAAAACAAGCCTTAAAAACATAATCATAACCTAGGCATACATTTTAACTGGGAAACCTGGTTTAAACCTGACATGACCAAGCATTATAAGTAATACAGATTTTTGCCTTTTCTCAAGTAAAATGGAACTAGACTCACTGCCTTGTGGTTGTATGCCTCCATGTACCAGTTAAGCTGCAGTTTACATCCATATCTGTCAAGATCATATGTAAAATGTATGTAGTGACTGATAAAGGGCTTCAATCACCTGAAGCTCAATATCAACAAAATATCAAAGGCCTTTTTAAAATTAAATTAATATCAATTAAAATATCAACGAGCTTGTGGTGGACTACAATGCTTCAAACACGGATGTTGCAGTAAAGTAGCTCTAAATTCTGAAGTTTTTCAATTGACCTTTTTAACAATTTGTGCACCAAATGACAAGTGCAATCTAGTTCTATAATATTTGAGAAAAGGCAGAAATCTTGACAGCTGATATCTCCAAAACTATTAAACTCACACCAAAACAATCTGGATGGATAAATAGACCCACAAGCCAGAAGAAAAATGCATTTTTGATTTTGGTGTGAACAGTCCCTTTAAGCAGAACTCTAAATACGGGTGTCCAACTTTCATGTCTTAAAATACAATTTTCCTGTTTGAGGTGACATAAATTTATAATGATAATTGCAAAATATGTCATCTCATACAGTTTTGAGTTGGTGTGCTTTTAGCAACTACATCATGTATTTAACTTAGTTTCTTAAAAAGGGTTTCCTAAAAATCTGTTTTCTCACACTAGGATGCTTTTCATGTTGGTGAATGAAAGACACATTTGAGAAGCTGAAGTATATCTCCATCTTTCCCCAGGCTGCTGGGTATACAGTTATTCAAAGCTTAGCAATGATACATACATAACCTTACTGTAATGGTGAGAATATTGTATCACTCTGTTAACATCACTTAGTGAAAAATATAGAGCATTCAAATGTGGCTCACAGCTAATTTGATGATGAAATGTTAAATCAAAATCTGGCAGCTGTTACTGTAAACATCCCTCCTCATGCTTCGAGGCTGCAACCAAATGGAGACACATAATGAAAAGTAAGAGTAGCTGTGGGGAGAGGAGGCAGTTGTAGATGAAAATGTGAGTGGCAGATAGGAGGGGAGTTAGACTGGCAGGCAGGTGGGTGTGGAGAAGCGTCACAACCATGAGGAATTGCTTATGGGCCGGGGAAGGGGAGGAGAAGGCCTCAGCGGGTGGGGGTGCTTCCTGTGTATTACCAGCTACATTTATTAAGTGTGGCAGCAGCATGCAAATGAAAGACTTGATAAGACAACAGAGTAGGAGTCAAGTGAAAGTCCTCTGCTAAGGCATCATTTCTGCAAACCTATCCCTTTTCTCTCTATTTAATAGTGATGACAGTGGACCTTTATCAGGACTTTGTAGAGCCTTATGAGGTAGAATTCCACATTTAATGAGCACAGTTTAATAAAGTCTGTTCAATCGGTATGATATAGTATGAGATATGGACTAAAAGGGTCCAGGAGTAGGTCATTCATCCTTATGTCCCTCTCTTTTACTACATGCACACTGCCTGTAAGTGCTGCTTGCTTTATGTGTGAGTGGCTACAATGTTGGTGGATGATCATGGACATAAAACATAGACCAAGGCTCAGGAAAATCAATACCAGTGATGGAGACCGTTTACTGTTTCATTATTCCAGATTCATGACCTACCACTGCCCCATGCTGTTGTTGCCCCCGGGCTAAAGCTCATTGTCACTCACATTTGCTCATTAAGTGCCAGTCACACAGTACTCCAGGCTATAATTTTGCCAGCACTTGGTGGCATTGCAGATGTCACATAATGATCCCCTGCCTACGTTCTGCATAATTCAATGTAGGTTGCAGTTGACAGAGTTTAACCTTGACAATGAACTCTCTGGAAAACCGGTGGTGAATCGGGTCAACCTCAGTTTTTACTGCTTGGTTTTGTTTGTTAGCTGACTGAACAGGTGAACATTTTGCAAATCTGTCAATTTGTTTTAGCCTGAAAGAAAATGAATGTGTTCCCTGCGTGCTGGTTACAATTCATCTGAACTGATGAAGTGTTTTATGTCCTTAAAGAAATACCACTGTAAACCTTCTGCTTTGATGATATACAATCTTGTTAGAGGCCTGCATCTCATATTATACATCACATAAAAGACTCAGGTCTAATATGCATTTATTATCCCCTTTTTGCATGCTGTAGGAGCAAACATATGTTCAGCTCTGATATCACTGGAAGAGGACAGTGAGTAGTGAGTAGCAAGGCTTGCTTCTTCTTAATGTAACATTAACTGTATAAAGACTTTCAGCTAGCTGTAATAAAATACAGATAAAGTTTGACTCAAGGGACACATCTGGGTTAAAGCCCCAAGGCCCAGCCAAACTAATGCAGACCTGCCAACCTGTATGCATTTTGCGTAGCAGGCACACATTTTGACATCAAAGTACGCTGGTACGATTTGTCACTCTAAACTACGCAAAAAAAGCTGGTGACGCCTGTGAGTTCAATTGTGCACGTGCAGTACTCAAGTAACAGCAAGAGACAGCAGCGTGTAGCCTGCCGAAAAAGCAGCAACAGAAGAAGAAGAGTACCAATCATAGCCCTGGGTTAATTCCCCCAAATATCCAGCGGGGATGTTTGACAACTGCGTAGTGTGTCAATTATTTTTTTAAGAGACTGCAAATCGACAGTCACACGAAATAGGTTTTTAAACCTCGCGTTCCACCTCCTCAATCCGTCTGGCGAGTTCCACAAGGGAGGAAGGTGCTTTTAACTCCTTGAATGGGGAAAGTTGAAATTGTGACCTGGCTGCCAATCATGGGAACATATTTAACGCTAATAACGTTAGCCTAACGTTACGTGATTTGCAAGCTAGCTAACTAGCTTGTTCAGCAGGCGTTTAAGTTGGCAAAGTAACGTTAGATATATTGTCCATGTGTCGCAGATTGTTAAATGTGAGTTTTCATAGTGCTGTATTCAGAATTATTATTTAAGCCAAACCCGTAACAGTAATGAGAGGAGCAGATCGTGGCAGTGTTGACATGTATAGAACAAGTGTGCTCTCAAATTTGGGGGGAATTTTTTTTTTTTGATGAATTAATGCACGTATATGGTGTAATTGGTAACAGCAAATGCGAAGCGTTGAAATGAACACGTGATGTACGCATATATAAACGTAGGCACGTTCAAATACAATGTTTTAAAAAAAGCGAGTCCACGTGCAGCATAAATAATGTTACCTAGAAAGTAGCTAAACCTCCAGTTACAAAGGCCTACATTCCTAGATAGTTTTTCAATTGATTGAAGCTACATTTTTTTCATTAGACGTACATGATGTTTGCCTATATAAGCTGATTCAATTAACTGTTAAATAAAATGGAAATCCTGAACAGAAACTTGGGTTTTATTCATAATTTATAGTGTTTTACATCACAACAAGTTTTTTTTTAATGTGTACATACTTGAAAATGAATACATATGTTACAATATACAATATAAATCATTTCCATTTTTATGATTATTGTTGATATTGTTATTATTGATAATTATTATTATTGATTTATATGTTGAATTACTAGACTTGATCATATGGCGGCGAGTGGGGAATTACCGTGTGCTAAACGAAGTGATGGGAACGCATGTGAACTAAGTGTTTATGCTATTGTGGTACTCAAAATATTTTCCCAACATTGGCAGGTCTGCTAACGCTTCAAATAGGAGGTCTGTGTAAACAAGGCAAAATGGCATGCCATGTAAGAGCACAGTAATATTAAAAACTTTTCAAGGTTCCTATGGACGACTATAATTAAATATGAAGAGGTGTCGCAGCATGGCAGTGAGTGAAATAAAAAGTGTCAGGTGTCAGCAGCCATTATCCTAACTTTAATTGACAAGTTGTCAGAGTTCAGGCATTTGTGAGGGAAATAAATTATTCACAGCCCAGAGAGACAGAGACCTTAAGCTGGGCATACACTGTACGATTTGAGCCCGTTTCTGACCTGATGTTTGAGCCTCACAACTCAACTGTGAGATGTGGCTTCACATCACAGACGATTTACTCATACAATATGAGTTGGAATTAAACTACATTTCTAAAATCGTAGTGTATGCCCAGCTTTAGACAATTCATGCCTCTTTTCGAACAAGTTAAAAAACACACAACTTGCAGAGTGAAGACCATGTAAAGAAAGAAATTTTAATCAAGAATCAAGAAAAGCCTAAAATCATGCTAGTGGCCGCTGCACGCTCATTGTAACTACATTACAACAAAGTTAAATGGAATGAACAACATACTGACAGCTAAGATTTTCTTAGTATTGGGGCAACAAGTGAAACAACAGTTTATTTAAAGGGAAAATTTGCCAATTTGATGCTCTGCATTCCCATCACAGATTTAATTTGAGCTTGCGAATAGAATTGTATAACATAAACTAAGTGATGTGGTAAAAATGTTTACTCTTAGTGCAATATCAGTGGCCAATTTTCATCAAAATACCAACAAGTCTTATGTTACCTCATTTTCCTTGAACTCATGTCTTGGGCACAAATGCTTGAGCTTAAGTTAAAAAAAGAAGAGGCCAACAAACTGAAAACAAAGCTTCAGGCAGTTCAAGATCTAATGAATATTAATGTTCTGTGTTCTACACATCCAAATGGTCACACACAGAGTCCAGGTTTTTTTTTTTGCTTTACAGTAAAGTACAAATACAAATACACAAGCCATCGTACCTTATATGACTACACGTTACAAATAAACTTGACTGATGGATATCACAGGTTATTAGGTTTCTGTTGACTGCAGTGATAAGGCTGAACTCGTAAGCTAGGCTAGGTTAAGCTGCACAGTATTTAGGTATCTGTGCTAGTATGTTGCATAGCAACCGACTTCCACTATGTACAGGGAGCCAGGAGGACCCATTTCATTCTAGGAACAATACTTTATGAAGATGTTAATAAAAAATGTTTAAATTCAAATGAGTCTCTAAAATTCATATTGCTGTACTTGGTAACTATTTTATTAAAGCAATAGCTCACTTCAGGTCATGATATATTGTGATGATATCACAGCTAAGGGGGTTGTCGGCCCTCCGCCTATCGTCCCTTTGGTGTGATATCATCACAATTTATCATGACCTGTCTTGAGCTAATTCTTAAATATACACTCAATATTCTTGTAATGATTTTTGTAAATATTCTTATTCTGAATTTGATGCCAGTAGCACGTTTCAAACAAGTTGGGACGGGGGCAACAAAAGACTGGGAAAGTTGTGGAATGCTGAAAAAACACCTGTTTGAAACATTCCACTGGCAAACAGGTTAATTGGTAACAGTTATATCATGATTGGGTATGAAAGGGGCATTCTTGAAAGGCTCAGTTGTTCACAAGCAAAGATGGGGCGAGGTTCACAACTATGTGAAACACAAGATTGCATTAAGAATATTACTACATGGGCTCTGGGGCCCTTGATAAAACCATCGTAAGAATAGTTTGTTTGCAAATGATTGCATTCTGTTTTTATTTACATTTTACAGTGCCCAATTTTCTTGAATAAGTGGTTGTCCTATATAAACATTTTAAGTCTTTTATCAAGCAAAAATGTCAAACCTTCACTGGTTCCAGCTGATTATACTGTATGTGGGGACCCGTTGCTGTTCTTTGTCATTTTGTTGGACAAAACATGCTATTTGAGGAATCCACCTTGGGCTCTGGAAAATTTTCAATTTTTAAACATTTGAGAAATCAGTTAATTAATAATAGAAAATAATCTGCAGATTTAGTGAAAATGATAGGTAGTTTTTGCCCCATGAACTCACTGTTAACAACCTCCATCATGCTTGAAATAAGTTACTAAAGCAGTTTTCTCCACAAATTTATGTGTATTCAATTTTATTTTTTCAATGTTACAGAAAATCAATATGAAATCATATAAGTGTGGCTTAATTTATCTTGTGTATACAAAGTTAATGATTTGAGCTGAGAGTTGCACTAAATTGAAGATCATGAACAGCCTAGTGGACTCACTAAGGGCATTACAAAAAAGCCAGTTATCAGGCTTCATTCCTGCCAAAATAACCTCATTAGAGGACAAAGCTTGTTTGAAATAGAGCTATTATCTTTTATTATCTATGATAACCCCAGGTCCACATACACAGGAGAACCCTTAAGCTTTTCTGCATTTTTATTTTTTGCTGCAGACAGAATGGATAAATAACATAGAATCACAGACTTCATCATGAGAGAGGAGATCTTGGTTTAGCATGTACATACAAACTTTCTGTAAGCCAAGTTGGAAATATGATCGTGAAATCCCTGGAAAGGGTTAAGCCTGGAAATACTGTGATCAATATGAAACAAAAAAAAATCCTGATAATATTTTCTGCCATATTGTCCAGCCCTAATTACAAATATTTTCCTGAAGCTGAGATAGTCGTGAATAAATATATGAACCATAATGCTGCTCAATTTGTGAAAGCACTTGCATCACTCTGTAGACACAAACATCCATATGAACCACAACCAGAAGTGAGTGATTACTAAAAACTGTATATGTTATATTACTGTTCAGCTTTGAGGTACTGGCCCTTTACTAGAGTATGATTTTATGCTACTGCAATTCAGAGATGCTGCATATTTTATTTTGACTACATCTTGACAGCTATAGTTGCCATTTTCTTCAGATAACAAACTTTACATTAAATATTCCAATAAGAGTGTAATACATAATGCATTGTTAACTATTGTTGTTATAACTAGCAAACAGTACATTTTTTAAAAGATTTTCTTCAACATATTTTATGAAAATCTTACTAATGAGCTAGATTCAGTTTATCTGAATGTATATTTATCCTTTCTTACCTTTTCTGCAGCCGTATCCTTGTATTCATTAGTCTTATAAATAAATTTATACAAAATCACTTGAAGAAAATTCTGGAAGACTTGCATTTACCTGTTTTCCAATAAATGTTTTCCAATATAGCCCTGATCTGAGGCAAAGGAATAGTATTTGGAGGGTAAAACACAATGGTGATCTCCTGCTAGCTACAAAAGTGTTGTAAAAAGCCTTTTCCAAGTTGCTGCTTGAGAGGCAGTCAAATGTGAAGAGTTAAAGTTGCTCAGAGTGGCTAACAGCACTTAAGGCGAAAAATCCCATTTCCATCTGGATTTGATTTAAAATGTAAACACAATTTGTTGCACCACTGAAATCACAGCTATGTTGCAACTCAAGACATGTCTACAGGCATTACTTAATCCCTATTACATTCAGCTAGTTGCTTGAGTTGTTTTTTGTTTCACATTTTAGTCTTTCTCTTGCCCCTTCACTCTGACTCAAATATTTTCCCACTCAGATGAATCCTAGTTGAATCTGATTCTAATATCTTTTGATATAAGTCATAAATAAGAGCTAATGAAGGGTTTACAGAAATCCATGTATTTCCCCATTCTTCACTCCTCTGGAATCTGGCTCAATCTCAAGGCTGTTTTTGGCGATTAGGTCCTTGGTGTTCTCTGAATGGCTCTTTTATCAGCCACTATGGCTTTTTCTCCTTCTTGCCTCCCAGCTCAGTGTGAGAGGGTCTTAGATGCACCCCTCTCAACCCCCATTTCCCCATGCTCCATTTCTCCCTCTTCCCTCTCCTCTGCTCTCCTCTCCTGGAGGGACTGCCATCAAGCTTGTGTGTACAGATGACCTGTGTTATCAGCACCCCAGTAAATGAATTTACTCCCCTCCAAGTCTCCTGAGATGTTCACCAACTCTGTCTTGTCTTTACATAGACACATGGCTATCTAAGTTCTTCTCACTTACATTGATGCATGCCACAGGGCCAATGATAAATGGTGAGACATGGCTTTTTATGTATGTGGACAGAGATTGTGAGAATCAGTGAGGTTATGACAGCCTCAAAGGCCTTTTAAGGCAATTACTGTATGTCTTGCAGATACCAAGCAACACTGATTGAAGGTAAATGTCATTATTCACCATAGGACAAAATGTTGCTGAATCATAACATACATAACCCACTGCACAGCCTGGTAACTGTATATCTTGCATGTATTTACACCCTGTCAAATGAAAGCATGAAATATGAGGTGCCTATATATATATATATGCACACACAAATCCACACAAACACAAAAAGGACAGAAATATGCACATTCACATGAATATGCCTATTAATATGCATGCACAATAATGTGATTAAGGAAAGGAGTGTGCTTATTAGATGTCAGTTATTAATGTAGTCTCATTTGTATATTAATATGCATTTTGACAAAACCTTTTAACATTGTGGAAGGCAACCAATAAATCGCTTAGCATCTCAATGTGAGAATCTATCACTTTTCAGGAGTACTTTGGATTCTTGATTAAATGGGTTCCATTTGACAATGGAGTGGTGAATGCAAAGACTTAAGACTTATGTTTACTACATTGCCAATGAACAGTACTACATACTGTACCATACCTCATATTCTGTAAGCTTCTTTTGTTTGGCAGCTAAGAGAAGATTGTTGATAAAATGCTGGCTATTTTAATGAAGCAAATTTGAATGCATTTTTGATCTAGAGCTAAAAACAGCTGGAAGAGAAGGATAATTAAGTGCTATATTTTAATCCATTATATGTTGCTCGTTTCAGAAATAATTGTGGCTAATTGAGCAGTGATGCAAGTATTAATAAATATTGAGGTGATTCCCCTTTTCAAGGCAGCCACAAGAGCCATCTAAGAGCCATTGCAACTCATCACAATTGTGACAATATGCAAGATGTTTCCTCAGTAGAATGAACTGTATGAGTACATTATCCAGCATGGGGGGCCAAATGGAGCTAGTAGTGCTTTTTTAAGGGGCCATTGCTCTGACAGGGACAATAAACACTACTGTTTTATTGTAATAAAAAGTATTTTGTTTCTGGCCCCATCCCTACTTTTGGTTGCGGAGTTGAGCACTTTAGCCGTATCCTCAGCCTGCACACCTGGCTCCAGTCTGCATGCAGATCTCACAACATTGATTTTATTGATAATTTTAACTTGTTCTGGGAACGCGCTTCTCTGTTTAAGTGAGATGGGATCCATCCTAATAAACGTGGTGCCCAGATGCTGTCAGCTAATATTCAGCATGCGGTCCAGTCATCTCCACGTGTATGACTATTTACAAAACACTCACCAACTACGACACGCTTTCTCCAGTCCATCTGCACAGTCAAACTGGGCATTCAGATCCTGGCACACTATTTCCTGTCATTACAAACTACAGGCCAAATAAAACTGCTCCTGTTCATGAATCTACAGTAAATGGTTGCAACCTGATCCACATCAACTGCAGTCATAAACAGTCAGTGCAATCCACTCCAATTAAGATGGCATTAATCACCATCACCCATGTTAATATTCTAAAGTGTAGGGGAGATTGGGGCTTGTTGGCTATTGGGGCAGGATGGCACACTCTCCATCTCCAGCAGACTCTTGTATTCTGTCAAAATACCTGATTGTCGAAAGGTTCGCAGCTGGGCTCAACCTGAACATTGTATGAGGTCAAAAGTTTAAAATATATATATATATATATACCAAAACAGAATATTTTGTTAGAATATAAGTCTTTGAGAAACACACTGAGCTCCTTTCAGAACTCACATTTGAGTGTGTTAATAATTGCAACGTAGGGTTTCATATTCACAAAGTGAAATTTACATTTTACATTCACTCACAGTAATGATATTGACAAATAAATTAGACAATGCACAGTTGTGGTCTTGATTGGTCTTGAAATAAAATCCTGATTCCTCTATGTCTAAGTCCACGACAAGACTGAGTAAAAATGCGGTCGAATCTGAGACAAGACCGAGGCCCTCAAGAAATGGTCTTGAGACCGAGACAGATCTTGAGTACTACAACACTAGTGTTGATTGTTGGAGACTTTACGTGTGGATGATACATCAGATAAATTTGCTACTGACTTTTTTTGCACAACTCAGTCTCTGAATTTTATGCAACATGTATTAGGCCCAACTCACATCCATGGTCATACGCTGGATATGGTATTTACTTTGGGTCTAAACCTCAATGCTCTACACATTGATGACTTTTTTTGTGTCCAACCACAAATGTATTGTTTTTGATACTGTTTTTAATGCTGACACCAAATCCATCAAACACACAACCCACTCTCGCACTTTCAATAACACTCAAGACACTCTGCTGACAACTTTGCCTCGGTCTTCGCAGACCTCAGTAAGGATTTGCCTCTCCCCGCCCAGACCAATGACTTAGTCTGCTACTTTAATAACCTTTGTTTGTCAACTCTAGATATTATCGCTATATTTAAAAACAAATATGTTCGTATTATTAACCCATCCCCTTGGATGAATGACATACGGTGTCTTAAACGAGAGTGCAGAAAGGTTGAGCGTAGGTGGAAAAAGACGAAAATGGAGGTTCATTTTATTCTCATTAAGCAATTACTTACATCTTTTAACAAAAAAAGTGAAAGAGGCGAGAAATGCCTATTTCTCCAATCTGATTGAGATCAATAAGAAAAATCCCAGAGCTTTGTTTAGCACAATTGATAGGTTGGTTAACCCTGCCCCTTCCCCTGTACCAGTTTTCTCCAATGATGACAAAACATTTTTAGCATTCTTTGTGGATAAGGTTGCTTACATAAGGTATAAAATACATAAAATATTGCCTTCCTGTTCTCCAGGGATTGATTGTCCAGCCGTGTTTCTGGTTTCCGATCTAAGCAGAGTACTGAGACTGCTCTGCTCAGGGTTTCAAATGATATTTTAATGCGTGCCGATGTTGGGGAATGTTCAGTTCTGTTGGTGCTTGGCCTAAGAGCAGCTTTTGACACTGCAGACCATTCTGTTCTCCTTAGTCGGCTTCAGCAATTGGGCGGGTGTAACAGGGACTGCCCTTGATTGGTTTGCCTCTTATCTGTGGCCTGTCTCCTCTTCTGTTCGGCAGACATGTGGTGTGCCTCAGGGTTCAATCCTAGTTCCTATTCTTTTCTCCCTGTACATGCTCCCTTTCGGTTCCTTAATTAGTCAGTTTAAGGGTATCTCTTATCACTGTTATGCAGACGACATTCAACTGTATTATTCCTTCAAATCAGATGACTATTGTAATCTCTCTTCCTTGCAAGACTCTTCAAGCTCTCTTCATAGGCCCCGAAAGCATGTCTGATAGACTACAGCAATTTATTGGTCCTTTTGCAGCAAATATACCAAGTGAATCCTTTTGACCAGCATTTGAACTTTGAGAGGCACATAAAGGAAGTGGTCAAAACCTGTTTCTTTCAATTAAGAAACATTTCCAAAATCAAAACCATGCTTTCCTTTCCAGATCTGGAAAAAAATATTCACGTTTTCATCCCCTCCATCTTGACCATTCTAATTCAATTTTAATTAAAATGTCCAATATCAACATTTCTACTGTGCAATAGTCCAATTCAACTGCTGAGTGTCTATATTTTATATATTGTTCCTATTTTTTTAAATATATTTCCTTTTGTTTAAATTACTACTTTTTATATTACTTCTTGTTTATATTGCTTGTTTACTATTATTGTTATTTTATTGATGCTGCTCCTTTCTATTTTGCTATCCACTCTGCTGCTGTAACACCGGAAATTTCCCCGTTGTGGGACTAATAAAGGAATATCTTATATTATCTTATTCATTGTTCACCACCCTCAGTTGCACTTCTGAGTCTTGGCTCCAGTTGGTCTAAAATGCAGCAGCCAGACTTCAGACTAATACACCACGTAGGGCACACATAACACCACTATTGGCCTGTCTACATTGGCTGCCCGTACAATGTAGAATTGATTTTAAAATTCTTTTAATTACCTAGAAAGCACTACATTGGCCAGCCCCATATTATATTTCTGAATTACTTTCTCCCCTGGTCACAGGCAGGTCTCTGAGGTCTTCTGACCAAGGCCTTTTGGCTGTACCAAAATCCAGGCTTAGAACCTTTGCAGTTGTGGCTCCTACCCTCTGGAGCGGTCTTTCCCTAACATAAGTCAGTCTGCTTTGCTTTGCTGCAACAATGTACATGTGTACCTCACGGTGTGTCAGTACACAGTAATATCACTATTGAGTGTGATTACAGGTTGATACCCACTGCTGGGATCTATTAATCTTTAATAGTTCATGTGAAAGGACAGTGGTTTTGTCTTCCGGACAAGAATAACAAAAATGTCCATCATTGAAAAGTAGGACAAGGTGTAAAGCAGGCATTATGTTTTGCATTCAGATCAGATGTTCTGTTTACTTGTTTATAATTACCAAACTTGCCCTGCAGCTTGTTGACTTCTCTGTGCTTGAACCGCCACAAACACATTTCCAGCAATTTACCTCCTGAATAATTTTCTAATTGATTGGGAATGAGGGACAACACACGTTGATGTATTGTTGGAATATGGGATACTTTTAGGCAGTAAATGTATGGGGAGTAAATGTCCTCCATATTTTATATTATTTATATTCTCAATTCAGTGCATGCCAGTAGCACTGCATTTGTGCACATTCCCAGAGTCAGAAGGTTAGTGTAATGCTGGTGCTATCTGTCACTTAAGACCCTGGCTGAAAATGGGAGGATGGTGGAGCAAGGGATCAGTGTTTACCCACCTGGCCAATTAGAAGACAGAAAAACATACAGAACAAAATGGAGTCTGCCTCCAGGAGCAGGTACTAGTTGCTCTTATGGCACTAAGCAGTTGCTAGGCAACACCATCTGTTATTGAACAAACTTGTTGTGGGTATGGCTATTATATGTATAAATCACTGGTAATCTCTACACTTCAGATAAGATGGTGCAAAAAAAAGAATGTGAGGTTTGATATATTCTTGCAAGGACGTCTGAAATTGATCACCTCAGACTGAGTTAGATCAAGTAATGTAAATATATTTCCAATCACAAGAAACATTATAATGCGAGGCTCTCTATATAAAAGTGAAAGCTATGGGAAAACATCACATTTTAAGGGAGCACAGATTCATCAGCAGCTTTTAAATTGTCCAACGCTTCCGATTCAAGAGATTAATCTTATGTGAAATTCCTGGTAACAGCACATAGTATGTTGTAGTTTGCTAAAGGAAAAAATGAGCTATTGGTTTCTGTAAGGATTTGATTTATTCACCGCTTGGCAGGGAATGCGGCGTAAGCAGAAATGATGAGAGCGTTGACATGCTGGCATACATCACATGGACTGCTAACAGCTCATAAAATTTCAAATTAAATATCTACTTTATGTCTATTAACAAATATTAAACATTATGAAAACAAAACTATTTAATAATATGTATCATATTTGCATTTTTTTAATTAATGTTTATAAGCATTAAGCAATACACTGCAGGTAGTAGCATTTCATATGCCACTTATGAAAATTTCTTTACATTTTAAAAACACTGTTATCAGAATATTACAATGGAAACAGAACCTAGACAGACAAAAAATTTACAGAAAATGTGCTAAAGCATTTTCTGCCTTAATATCTCAGCAAACCCAGCTCCTCAATAAACATGGTGTGATTTTATTATGTTTATTTTAGACCTGATATGGTACCAACTTTTAAATTGAATAGTTGAGTCTTCAATAATATAAATGTGAATGTGAACACACTGAATTTAATGATGTTTCTATAATGCTGCTGACAATGAGATTTTGCCTAGAGAAATAAATATATTTATTGCATGCATATATTACCAACACTTAAGATTCCAGATTAAGGCACAAATTTTAATATCAGAGTTGATCCGCATGATGCATTGTACAGAGAGAGAGGAGAGAGGAAGAGAGAGAAGAGGGCATCTAGCCAAATCATGTCTATTAGTACCGCCTTTTCCCAGATCCCCAGCATGAAAGGTACACTCCCTACCCAATGCATTTTTTCTCTGTATATGTAATTATTTCATTAAATATTATATCAGTCCTCCAGCCCACAGATGCTTAGTTCAAAGGAAGTTTGGTATCATGGCCTAGAGCCCGACTCACACACCAACATCCCTCTCCTCTCTCCTTTCCTTTTTCTCACTCTGTCTTTCGCTCTCACTCAGGCACAGTCCAGCTGTGCCAGTTTTGCCCCAGGCTGACTGATCACAGGAAGGAGCAACATTTTTGAATTCATGGGAGGATTGAGTCACACAGTCCCAGCATCAGGCTATATGTGTAACCCAGCTTTGCTGTTTTTCACTATTTCCGACCGCTATGATTCAAATGGAATTTTAATGGCCTACTCTGCTAAAACCGTATGATTGTCTTCTTCTATTTGTCTCTGGATTTGTCTCCTGCCTGATAATGCTCTGTGTGTTCATTTTGGTATTTGCTTTGTCGTTTCATGCCAGGTATGTTGGTGGTTCACTTACAGAATTTATGCAAGATCCTTGTGGTAGTCCCAGAAATCTTATTACGTTTTTTGGCTTTTGACCCATAAAAATTGCAAGCAATACCAAATGTATGTGTAAAGTCAATGTTTCAGGCTGCATATGCAGAGAGCTGAGCAGTTCATTTCAGGTTGTTCATTTGATTGATTATCAGAGGACATCCCCAGACTAAGAAGAATTGTGTAATTTACTTGAATACAAATTTTAAATCAATAATCGGTCAAAACAGACATAAGCATGTGGATATACCATTTTGAAATCCCATAGGCAGTAACATAGCAGTAATTTCTCCTCAAATATATAAAATACAATAATTGATAAAGTGTCACATTTAGGATAGATTTGTATATAGATTAGTCACATTCTTGACCCTTACAATGTTATATCATGGTGCCAATATAAATTAAATTGTAGGTGAAAACTTAAGCCATTATAACTTGAGAAATTAAGAGAAATTACAATTCCTGTATCATGCAGGTATTGACATTCTCAACCCGCTGCCAAGCATGTCTGAGTTGTAATACCTTGAGGAGCTCACCTATTTATATTCATAGTCGTTCCCATACAGGAGGGGGCAGTGCAGTGAACCTCTCTGACTTCTGCCAGCGGAGGGATTCAGAGAGAGAACGATGTATAAAGTGAAAGTATAAACCCAGGGCTTATACACAGAGAGACCATAATCCTGACAAAATCTCACTCCACTTTACTTTACAATCAACTTAAGGAGATGACCTTTGGTTATAGTTTCAGTCACACACACGATGCTCAAGGATGTGTTAAACAAGCAATGTAATCAATAGGTAGAGGTCAATTCCAAAGATTTAAAACACTGAGAAAAGTCTTGATATTTAATGGTATATAGCTCATTAAAGTTAACATTTCACACAGTTGCCTGCTGACTGAGTGTATGATTGACTTCTAACTTCTTTTGCCTGCTTGTTTTTCATGTTTTAATGCAAAGTTTGTGGGGAGTGTTGCAAATGAGTTTCACGCGTGTTATGCAAATTATTGCAATTTGCATGAAAGTAAGTTCTCCTTTTCTCTTCTCTCCCACCAGCACAGACACCTGACACCCATAGATGCAAAATGGGGTTTGATTCAATACAATGTCAGTCCTCTAAGCTGTGACAGCAGGTTGTGTGTCTCTAAATGAAATGTTTTAGGATATCCCTGCTCCTAGACACTGTCCGTCTTCCCTTCCCCCAATCAGCGTGCCAAGGCCAGACACACACTAACACTCACATTCTTGATAGGATTCAGCATTAACCGACTTATCAAACATTTTCTATACGTCTAAGTAATGCACAAAACGAATGGAGATCCATTTAATCACAGAAACCAACCAATTAACCTTTTAAATACTAGTAGGGGCATTTAAGTGCTGGTTACACTCATTTTACATCTATTAGAACTCTGGTCTCTCGTTGTCTCCCACACAATCAACCCCCCCAACCCATATACCGCTTTGCCGTTGCCTGCAGTAGGGAAGCAAGGTGAGTCTGTATGTGGGACATCACAGAGCTCATTAATGTGACTGTGCACTCAAATCAGGTCAGATGGATGCATTGGTGCCTAGAGGGATTGGATAGCCAGCTAAGAAATGCCTTATAATAAGTTAATTAGACATTCACTTAATAGTTCTACAGCAATCCTATCACTTGATATTTCCTTGAGAGGGTTTGGGTCTTGAAGATTAAGTGTCATAGGCTAGTGCCTTATCAGTCCAGCGAAGTAAGAAGAGAGTACTCATTTGGATTAGAAACAGCCTGCTTCCAGACTTGGAATTTAACTTAAATTATCTTAGGACGTAAATATAACTATCTCAAATAAATCAATTTTCAATGAATTTAGTTAAGACTGAGACATTAATTAGGGTTTCCGGTATGGAGATTCTTCTGACCTTTGCAATATGTGACCCGTATGTTTGACACTGGATAGAGAAGTCAAATGTAGAGGGGGTTTTTTTCTTTGTTTTTTTTTTCATAACAGCAATTCAAAGTTAAGTTCAATGATTGGTTTTTCCTGCCCACACATTTGAGCAGTTAAAGGTTCAGTATGTATTATGTTTTTGTAAAAAAAAAAAAAAAATGTGATTAGAACAAAAACAGGGAGAGAAACCACAACACTAAAGCTTCGCACTGGAACTGATATCACTCTTAAATTGATAGACTTACCCTACACAACAGCAAATCAAATTCTTTTCGTAATGCTTATTTGTAAATATTAAATATTAAAAGAAGATAATAATCAATTGAGAGAAACAAAAATCGACACTTTGTGTATGTGAATATACCTGTAATTTACACAGTCAAGACTACTACATCTTTCATTTTTCTCATTGCTTGCCTGTAACTGAACTTTAACTGATTATTTTGATCCATATTTGTTTTTGGATGATGATTTTTTTTTTAATGTATTGGTACTGTATATGTCTACTGTATGTGTAGTAGGGATGTCAATTTTGAATTTTTTTTCTGACTGATAGCCGACCGTCGTTAACCGACCATTAACCGTTAACCGACAAGATTAAAATGTAGCCTACTATAAAGAATGGACAAATGTAT
>JBBPCS010000204.1:9790305-9809274 GCA_037974645.1 Hollardia meadi | reverse complement strand
TCTTTCTTTACACAAGGTTTACAATTTACATCTGGTTGAAATGAATTATGTTGCTTGGTTTCTGTTTATAGTTTTTTATTCCTTAGCTTCTTCCAAATACTACAGCAAGGTCTAACTGCCCATGTCTACAGTAGGCCAATAATAGGCTACTGATGCATCATGGAGACCAGAATTTGTTATTTAGCAAAACACTTCTGTTGCTCAGTTTGGTTAGGTGCATCCATATTTTTGCAGAATTTTGGCTTCCGAGAGGTTACATGTACATGTTTCCCTTTCCTTGCATATGTCTTATTACTATGTTTATAAGACCCCAAATCATAAAATGGGCTGAGCAGGAGCAATCTCATTTGAAAATAATACTCTGGTTCTTACATAAGAAAAAGATTCTGGGAAAACCTTTTCCAAGTTTTTCAAAGAGTTAATAGATAAAGCTATCATTTGCATCTCCTTCGTATGAGCTGACCAAGGATAAGGAAAAACAACCCTTTCTGTGACATTCCACTGTTTGATTCTCTGCAGTAACCTTGGCAATTGCCTCAATCACAGAGAATTAATTCCGGTCATGCCGCTCCCTCCCCCTTCCCTGAGTTGTATCGGGCCCATGCATCGTACTACTGGCCCTGATTCACCCTGAATACCAGCCAAGCCCAACGATTTTCAGGTCCCCAGGCCCCCATTGGTATCTGTCTGCCTCCACTCTCAAAATGGACCAGTCTTTTGTCTGCACACACTTTTTGGCAGCCAGATTGTGGCAGTTTTATTTCCATACTCACAGATGATGTCAAAGTGCAAAGGTTTTCTTTGCTTTACAATGTTCAGCAGTGGTGCAGATGTTGCTTTTTTTTTTTTTTTGCAACATATAGGGCGTATAACCCTTAAATTTTACCAGGTAATCCACATAGAAATGCTAAATACTAAAAAGTGAAATACAAAATCTTTGTCCACATAGCCTTCATAAAAAAAAAAGAGCAGAGACATATTGCAGCACAAAAGTTTGGCACGCAATCTGACTTTTAAACTCAAAGGCTGAAATATTTGTAATTGTCATTATATGCAACATATATGCAACATAATGATATTTCCCTGTCCAATACATTATATTTGTTCTGCATGACATTTACGCCATCATTGGTTTAAGAGCAATAAGCCAAAGTTATGACAACTTAAAGAAACTTCTTGTAATGGGGTCACATGAAAACTTGCCCTGGAATACTGGAAGTTATTTTACAGCAGCTGTGCATCATTGCATGTCTGGGTAAATGTATATTCCATCAGGCCATGAAGCCCCTTTCTAAGGAGCTTGGGCAATGACTATTGCTTTCAGTCTCAATTCAGAGTTCAGTAGGCAAGCAGCTGCTGTGTACTCCCATTGTGCACAGTACAGCCATACAACTTGGCCTGCCTTATCAAAGGACCATGTAGTTGAGTCATTTAATACAAGGTTTGCTGCGACACCAGGCAGGTAGCCTTTTTTCCACCGCCTCAGCTTTGTAATGCACAATTAATGAGCCATCTCACATGGGTTAGACAAGGCCTTTTAAATACTGAAGTACTTTCAAAAGCTCTCTTATTTGGAGTCTTTTGTCATGCTAGACTGGCCACCTGGAGCATGAAGTTTTTGTTTGGGGATGCCATATAATGGCATCTTTACTGGAAGCCAGGATCCAAACTCTTACAATACTCTGCTGGGAAGGTTTTGATTGATTATTGAGGGTGGTCTCCACACCGTAAGAAGCTCATGATTTCAATCCCAACTCGAGCAACCAGAGCCTTTTTGTCTTTTGAGATTTAATGTTCTCTCCTTGTCTGTGTGGGTTTTCAACAGTCCCAAATCTGCAGAATGCATGTTAGGTAAATTGGAGACTATAAAGTTGACTGGAGATGTGAATGTGAGTGCGTGGTTGTCTGTATTAGCCCTGTGATATATCAGTGACCACCATCCCCCACCCTTTCCATGGCCCTGAATC
The DNA here is from genome assembly GCA_037974645.1 of Hollardia meadi. Lineage (NCBI taxonomy): Eukaryota > Metazoa > Chordata > Actinopteri > Tetraodontiformes > Triacanthodidae > Hollardia > Hollardia meadi. The sequence continues at coordinate 9,807,307 of JBBPCS010000204.1, read as the reverse complement.
GAGCGGTTCAGAGATGGATGGGTAACAATTGAAGCAAATAATACATGGTAATACATGTAGTATCTTGATATGAATTAAAGGGACAGTTTGTTTAAAGTTTTTAGCGCTTGAGCTTTTCCTTTTAAAGTCTTAGTTGGTGGCTATCTTATCTGAACAAAAAAACATGCATAATGTATTTCCTGTATGGATTTTGTCAGGTGAAAAAGATGTATGTGTGCTCATGCAAAGGAATGGTGACTGGGAGGAGGAGGGGGCTGAGTCTATGGTGGGAGGTTGTCTTGGACCAAAGGCATCTGTCTGGAAGTGGCTGTAATTGGCTGCAGTGTGGCATTATCTCATTAATATGGAGCCCAGGGGAAGGAGACAGCCAACTTCCCCCTCTGTATTTGGTTGTTTGACTGAATCTCCATTGATGCTAAACGTCATGCTCCCGGGGCACCCCATGCTTGTTGCCTGCTTCGTTAAAACCAAGAAAATGAATATTAATGTCATACAGACTGAAAGCTGCGGTAGCAGAAGGGGTCGTCAGTCTAAAGGCTCTTACCGCCGATTTCTGGCTTTATTTAATAGGGTCTATTCGGGAGGGTCGAATGCTGCAGCAAGGCATGCTCTATCAACATGCAAAGAGCTGTTGACACCGTATTTCCCTGTCTTTGGGGGATCATGGCACACAGTGTCCCTAATCAAATCCACATGACACATATGGGGGAAAAAAATGCCAACTTGGAAATGCAACCACAATTCCAAAATAGTTTGGACACTGTGTTTTACATAAATAAAACAGAATGCAATCACTTGCAAATGAACAGTGTTTACTGACAATGATTTTACGAAAGTGTTTCTGAGCCCATGTAGTAATATCCTTTTACAGTTATGTTTCACAAAATGATTAACCTTGCCCCATCCTTGCTTGTGAATGACTGAGCTTTTTGAGCATGCCACTTTCATACTAAATCACAATAGGCATATTACCAAACAGGTGTATTTTTTAGCATTCCACAACTTTCCCAGTCTTTTGTTGCAACTGTCCCAACTTGTTTGAAATGTGTTGCTGGCAAAAAAAAAATCCAAAATAAGCATACAGCATGTAGCATATCTCAAATTTCAAAGTCAAGGTGGAGTTATAAATATAAATAATATAAACACTTAAGCATTTTGGCACAGAGCCGCAGTGCACCCGAACAAGGCTCTGTGCCGAAATGTCAAAGCATTTATATTAATATGTAAATGACATATAAAATGTATTAATTGTCTTTGTACTGATTTCAATAAATTCAAAATAAATAAAATAAAAGAACAATTCCACTCATCCATTCCATTCATTTTGAAGCTATAGCCGGGAGACTGTTAGCATCGCTTAGCATGAATACTGGAAGCAGGGGGAAAGAGCTAGCCTGGCTCTGTCTAGAGGTAAAAGAGTCAGCCCACCATTAGTTCATCGTTTTTATTGAATTAGTCCGTTACCTGGTGCTGGTGGGTGGAACTTTGTTACCATCCGGCAGAGCTAGGCTAGCCATTGTAGACAAAGTGGTCTTGGTCTTCTCATATATTTCTTTGCAAGAATGCAAATAAGTGTGTTTCCTCAGCTTTTTCTTAAACATCCATTTGTCCAACTACTTAGCAATTTATTCTTTTTGTTCAAAGCTAATGATAAACTACGTCTACCAAATCATTTTGACAGTGGTTGAAAGAAAAAGAAATCAACGCTGAATATAGTAAAGTCACATAATCAACTATAAGCACCTCATTAAGGTTGGGTAAAGAGACTGCCCCAAACTACTAATGTGTCAGTCCCTCCACCAGACTGCTATCTGTTAGCAATGAGTGGATGAATTATTAATTATAGAATACATAGAATTCTCACCAGGGAGCTTTCTGTATCCTCAGAGCAGACAACCACAGAGGGACATTCAAGGTCAAATAAAATAGGTTTCTGTTTCAGCAATGTAAGGATACACTGGAAAATACCTATAATTGGTTTAAAAGACTGCAATGTGAAAGGCTCACCACTAGCCCCGCGGTCATATCTGCTCTTTTTCCTGCTGAATTTCAGCAGCCTTAATAAAACTTCAATTAACCATCAGGGATCCAACTTCCTGCTCACCTTCCTAATCTAGTTTGATAGAAGCAGTTAAAGAATCAGCAGAGCCAATTTATACCTCTCCCACCTTAGCAGTGAGTGCCTGTATCAGATACTTGTTGCCTCGTTATAACAGTGATATCCTTTCTCAACTCAGACAAAGTGTGCAAAGCTGCATCACTTTCTGAACCCAGTTTCTCTTTAGCTTCCCAAACAATTTGTAGCTTTATAAACACTGCCACAATGTAGACCTGATGTCACGCTGCTTAATGGGATCTGACCCAGGATGGTTAAATTATTTAGGTACTTTGAAAGGAAAAACCCCAACAAGCCTCCCTAATTGATACACCCACACACACACTGCTGTGAAAGGGTTTGCAGGTCCCCAGCATTGCAGAGGTGCATCGCAATTGTTTTCCCAGCAAATTAGAAGTTTTAATGAGCGACCACCCTGTCTCTCCAACATTGTCTGCGGCGCAGCCATCCACAGCTGGACTTTAGAGTCTGAAAGACCTTCTATGTTTCCTCAGTAAATGAGATGAACTGCAGTGTTAGATTTTATTTCTGTTCCAGATCAGTGCTCAATTATAAGTTTCCTTGTAGTTCATTTTACAAATAATCGACATCACTAACAGCACTTTGTTAATCTTCATGTGATTTGTCAGTAATTATCCAAATACAGTAAATATTATCCTGCAAGGTGTGTATTATCAGTTACAGTTTGATAAAATGCATTAATAAAAAAAATGGATCTGTGAATTCTAACACTTCCAAGTTAAAACTAGGAAAGTTCAAGAATTCAGTTGTACTGTCATTATACAATACAGGACTGCACAATGAAATGCATTTAAAATGCAGATTCGGATCCACCTTCACCACTACTCAAAAGTGAGCTGTAGTAACATAATGTTGAATCCAGACAACAAAAACTGGCAGGCAACAAAAGCAGACGAAGCAGGCTAGGACAAAAAACTAAGGAGAAATACAAAAACTTAACTTAGAACAAACTGGTAAGGCATAAAAAGGACAGTCATGAATACTGAGGGAAGACACAAGCTGCAAACCTATACGAACTGACAACTGAAAGAAGAAACTGGTGGACTAAATATACAAGCGGCTAATTAACTAATGAACTAATAACAGAAAACAGGTAGAAAAAGAAAAAAAAGTTTAAAAAGTAAACCAAGACACAAGAAAAGACCCTTTCAACATAAAACAGGAAATAACTAAACTACAACCCAAAACCATGACAAATAAAAATTGTCGGTTAAGATGGGAATGAGCGTGCAAAAGGTATGTTAATGTCCAAATTCAGCATAACATAAAGTTCCATGTAAAAAAAAAAAAAAATTCAATACGACACTAATGTGGAATTAATCAACGTCCTGCCGAGCAAAATACTAGTAATGTTCAGCACTTTTTGAACATATTTTATTTCTCCTTTGCCATTAGAAGCAATTAGAGTTAAGTCAGGACCACTATAGTCAAGGAAACCTAGATTCCCATTTGCATTAAGTTATATTTAGAGGTCTGTTCTGGGAGCTCCCTGTCCTTCCACGTGCCAATGTGGAAAGGCTAAAGCAGGGAGAGCACACCTCCCTTCCCTTCCATTTGACTACATGGAAAGGCTAAGGCAGGGAGCTAAGCAGCAAATATACCACCGGGTATAGAATAGAGCAGGGTTCAGTGACAACCGAAATGACATTAAGTTGGACGCAGCATGAAAAGGAGGAGCTGGGGTGGAGGTGGCTTGCAAAGTGGCTTGCAGAGGAAGCAGAAAGAGGCAGGTCAAAGCAGCTTCAATAGCTGATGTGGCTGGCTTTCAGATCATCTCATTTAGCCGAGATTGTGAGATGAGCTTGACTTCTGTGGCCTGCCTGAACACAAATTTGCTTCATTTTTTTCCCCCATTGTCCAAGTTTGCTCCATTGCAGAAGCCTAAATGTGCTGAGCAAAATAATCCTCTCATCAATAACATATCAATTTTGTTTGCCTTAGACTTTGCACTGTAATTCTACTTCATCATTTTCCTCTTGGGGTATCTGCAGAACATTTGAAGGACTTGGGGGTCTAGTGACCAAAAAGCAACAATGAACAGAATGCCATTTGTGAGCTTCATGGTGTGAGGTAATAACATAACGGCATAATTGCTGCACTTTCTTGAAAATAATGTTTCAGTCTTTAGAGAATTGCTAATATCATACCTCAGCCAAAATACAGTGTACACATTGTTGTTGTTTGGGTGTTGTGATCACTGTCATGGCTTGAGAAGGTTTTGGAATGTTTTTTTTCTTTTAATGTAATTAATGAGGTGTTTTAACACTTAAATGCAAGACATAGCCATTTCTGACTTATCTGCCACCATCCCTACGGTGGCTTGTGCCTTGCTTGCCAGTTCAAGCAGCTCCCCAGTCGAGTGTACTATACATTCCAACAAGGGCCAATTGCTTTAACATTTCTATGCTTCCTCTCCAGCAGCCATCTGCTACTGTCTGTTTACACTGCCACTTCAAAAACAGTGCAAAATAAACAGCATAAATCTCATATATAAACTGAAAATGTCTCATTAGAATAAGTGCATCGGCATGTGTCAGTATATGGATGTCACACAACTTCTACAAACTGTCTGCACAGAATGTGAATGTGTAAGAGCTCACCTGTAAGCCATTAAGCTATTAACATAAAAGAACAGCAGCAGTACTGTGTGGGTATAAAGCTGAATCAATTTATGTTCATGAGAAAACAATAATAGAGCATTTGAGAATGATGCATATTTCTGTAATGCTAAAAGCTGTATATATGCTAATAATTCATTTGATAATGTTTGTTAATGTGACAAACAAGTCAAAGCTTATTGGACAGACTTTATTGTCAAAATATTCAGCACTAAGAGGCCTAAGCCTTCACTAAAATATACTGTTAATTCATTGTTATAATGGGTAATCATCATAATTTCGTTTTAGACAGTACATTTTAATATTTGGAATGGAAACACTTCCTGTCAATTCGGGACGTGAGGGGGTCTTCCAGCTGTCAGTTGCTCCCTCCACACGCTTGTAATCATGTAAAACACACAAACATGGTGGTAATTTGTTGGCTGCCATCTCTTCCTTACATCCAGGGAGCCAGTGGATAGATCAAACCATCTAGTTGGTCCACTTTTACTTTAAAGCCATTAATCCAAGCCTGTCTTCGTGCTTTTACTTTGTTGTTATTTGATGGAAATTTAAAAAGAAATCCAATATGTTTCATTTGTTAGTAGTTCAAAAAAGGGGGTTTTACTGAATGCTGAATTTGACAGTGTCAAATTGAACCCACACATGCTTGGTCCTCATCTGTAAACATTTAATGAGGTTTATACATCATCCACTCAGATAGTATCTTAATCAAATCTTTAACAAGTCAACTTACCTGAAATTCAAGTTATCATACAAATAATGCAACCCAAATTCAATATCAATCTCTCAGGTTAAGTTAAATCACAGGGTGCCCCTCATTAGTACAATATAAAGAAAAAGCTATCTATTTACCTGTCCATTGGCCCAATGTGTGTGAGCAGCAAAATAAGTTAATGGGGTTTTCATCTATAAGTCCTATTAGGGGCAGAAAAACATTTTCATGCATTTTCTGTCCACTCCGATTGAACCAAACCACATTTAAACAAAGTCAAGTTGTTCAATACAACTGCATGAAACTAGTTTTATATTCTAGGATGCCAAGTGTTAATATGTGTGAGTTATGTACTCAAACTCCATTGTTGTCCATTTATATAAAGTAGTGTGAAGAGCCAGGTTCAAGAGCCAGGTATATTTGAAACATATAGTTTAGTATAGTATAGAGTATAGTCCTGTGGCTGGGTCTGTCTTTTTTTCTCTCTCCATCTCTCTCTCTCTCTCTATAGGATATAAAACACTGGCTAAATTGACAAGTGATAAGCAAACTACCCTGAAGTTCATTAACATTAATTAACAGGCTGCATGTGCATGTTTATGTTCATATGAAAAATAGATTTTATACTGGCTGCCATTACTAATCTCTGAAAAATCTGGTTGCTGCTCCTGAGTGTGTTCAATTAGTAATTTATTCCATTTTATTTGATATTCCAATTCATCTTTGCTTTGCCATTGTAAATTGTACATCTAATCTCTTTAGTTAATTCTGACATTAATCTGATAACGTATTGATGTATTGTAATGGTCTACTGATGTTGTTTATTGATTCCATTATTCCAGATAATGGGATAGAATTTATAGAGTATTCATGGATGTTTAATCTAGGAATGTGTAAAGGCTAAACTTTGCTGGGGTGTGAGTCGAACAAATGTCAAATAAATGGAATGTCAAAATTAGTGCACTGAACACATGACATGCCAGGGACAATACCTTGGCCCAAGCCCTGCCTCACCCTGCTCATCATCTCCAGGCAGTCATATTTAGAGTCAGACATAAGAGCGCAGACGAAATAGGCTTTCTGTCACTGAGCTGACCTATTAGCACCCTATTATTTGAACTGCTGAATGAAAAGTTCTGGGGCCCCTTCAACCCACCACAGAAAGTTAAGGTCACAAACTACAATTCTCTGGTACTTTTCTCTGTCCTTTGGCTCCTGACTCTTTTTTCTCCTGTTTCCTCTGCCTGGCACAGAGCCTTGATTCCTCCCAGTGTGGACATTCTCCCATGCACCAACTCTGACTATCAAAACAACAGTCATTAGGCAAATTTGCTTTGGTGCAGGATTACGTTAATTATCATGGAATTATCACTTCATTAAAGCAGGCAGAGATAAATTATCTCTGATGAAATGAATGCAAAATGAGTAAATAATGATGAGGTCAAAAAGAAGAAGAAGCAGAAAAAAAAGACTACTTGTCAAAGGAAATCAAGTCATTGTGTTCCAGAGTTTTGGTCCCTGAGAGGCATTGCAGCACAACGCAACATGACAGAACAAGTGGGTTTCCACAGAGGGGAGTGAGGGCCACCCACCCCTTTATCCAATGCAGTCCAATTTTCCTCCCCAAGCCTCAACAGAGCCCATACTTTTCCCTGCAAATTACAAGTATCATTAATCATTCCGAGTACCAACTTCAATGAATGCCTGCATCAGCCACGCCGCTCTTTTTTCTGGAAAAAGGCTGCGATGCTGCAGCAGGACCAGTGTGATTTTTATAACTATGATCACTCAATGGCGTTTTCATGGTCGCAAGCTTCGCACTGTTGACCTTTCTGCAACCATGGTACAATGATGGGAATGCAGATGACATTGCCCAACCGGGTTTATACTGTGTATTTGCTGACAACAAAGATGATTAAAATCTAAAGCCTTGGCTGCAATCTTTGCTCATTTGTGAGGGCAGTGGTATATTTGCACTGATAGTTATTTATAAGCAAGTGTGCTCAGTCTTAATATTGAATTAATCATTGACTCACTCGTTTTCCTCATTGTAAGATGGTGAAACAATTGTTGGTATGTTGGATGTAGCATCGATAATGAAATTTTAATAACCTATTTCTTGTTTGATGTAATGGCAGAGTTGGCATTGTACATCTTTTGTCACACCATTAGCTCTTTTCCCATGATCTCTTTGTAGCGCTACAGGAGGGGAAAAAACCCCCAGATCAGATATTCGTTTCTTTAGATTTTTTATAATGACTGTAGTGCAAGGACACTGGTCTTTGCTTGATTTATAATCATTAGAATAATAATATTTACATGGCAACGTTATGCAGTAGTGGGGGGTCCTATTTTTTTCATTACTTAACAATACCCACTGATATGCAGTATGTAGCCTAACAGAGAGTTCCTACAAAGTTTCATACACTAGATGGGAGAGAATATTGTGGGACAATCATGAGGATATATAAAGGGATATATTCATGCACTCATTCATCATTTTGTGTCTAAAACAAGTGTGTTTGTCCCGTCTTGATACAGCAGGTTTGATTACCCATTTGGGGCTTATTCTTGAGGCCTGAGACTGTAATCCATGATGTCATGTTGACAGATTGTTGCTCTAAAAACTAAAAAGCTATTGTCTGAGTGGAGTGGGACATTTTGGTGATATGAGGGAGCAAGACAAAATATTGTCTCTTTTTGCCTCAATTATTGTCTCCAAATGCACTGAAAAAACATTTATTAGAATCTCCCTGTCATGAGAAAAAAGTGAGTAGTTGTCACAATATGGCCGAACCCTTGGGCCTGTAACTGGAGAAAGATCACTGAAAATAAAACATTTAGGTCTATTCTCATTGGTGATACCAATAACCTCCCCTCTTCCATTGCAATAGGCTGCTATTTACAGTGCTGATCAGGGGACTTGATGAACTGCACCACTGAAGCTGCAATACAGACTGCACTAAATCCCTTAAGGGCCTTCCCATAATGGTGCACACTGGTCCATAAAAATGCTAGTTTGCCTTTGAAATTGAGGTGCAGATTCATTAGAAGCCATCCTGTTGAATTGAGAATAAGCTCCCAAGTGAGTCAGGAAAAAAGACCAAAAGAATCAGCAGAGATGGGGGAGGGAGGTTTCTAATACTTACAGTTTCTCTTTGTGGATCCATGGTAGGTTTTACCCTCTCTCTCTCCCTCGCCTGCAATGTTGGTGGTATCTCCCAGAGCTTCCATTGTTAAAGTGAGAAAACCTCACACCAGGCTACTTATTCTTCATGAGGTCACATTAAACAAAGACACTTATTCTCCAGGGTTTTGTGGCTTCTTAAAGCATTACGTTGCTACACTGAGGTGCCTTAGCTAGGTGAGCCAGGAGGATGCAACTTTCCTGACTTTTAGCCATCAATTTGAATTTGGTCACAAGCACTGAAAATTTGACAACTAATTATGCTCAGGGCAAAATGCACAATGATGTCTATGCTGAACCAGAGGATTTGACAAATACTCAAAGCTTGGAGATATACTGTATATTGCTGTGCTGACTCTCCCGGTGTTGAGTAACAAATTACATAAACCACCCACAAGAAATCTGTGAAGATGTATTTGTGATGATGTAGCTGCACCACCATGGCCAGAGCACACTCTTTCTATTCAAAAATGCTTTATTCCAGGCAGCATTTCATGTTCTCTCTCTCCGCGTTGAGGAGAAATCTGTCTCAAACAATTTCTACAACTTGAGCTCAACAAAAACCATGTCCAATTGCTTCCACCAGCTGCACTAGAAGCTACACACACCTGTAGTAAAAGCTCCAGGCAATCCATTCACTTTTGCTCAGAGATTTAAATAACATAGAGAACAATAACTAGCGTGCACTCTACACACACCACTCCAATTTCAGCTCTCTGAGTAATCTCCCATTCTTCTCTAAAGAATAGTGAAATCCATTCAACCCTTCATTTTTTTTGTCACTGCCTCTTAAAAGGAGTATAGTAGCATTTATGTACAGCAGTTGTCTAAATATTATGCATATGTAAATATGTTACAATTTTATTTGCAAATAATATTCTTATTCGTTTGATTCAGATAGTGTGAAAGAATACTGCATGTACAATGTCACATCTGCCAAGTGGCAAAATGTTCTAAACTTTTTTACTGGAAAGTACTGGAAAGTATTTAATTTGTTTATCCTACAATAGCTGTTCTTGCAATACAATGGCAACTAAAGCATGATGAAAATTATTCACGGTTCTGTGTAGGCATTTAAAAGCCAAGTTTTACTTTAAATTGACTCCACTAACACACGTAAAATGGCTTAACAAAAAGAACATTTAACAAAAGTATTAAATTCAGCACAATAACTGTCAAGGTTCATATAAAAAAAACTATTGTTTTTTGCAAGTTACTCTTGTTAGCTTAAGCCTATGACATTTTACATTACCTAAATTAGCCGAACAGTTAGCAGACCTCTATATTTATTACTAAATTAAATGTGTTATTTATACTTATTTTACTTTTACTTAGTTATACTTTTTAACAGCAAAGTTGAATTTCAACCTGCATGCATGTTTTTTCCATCCTAACATTGTTGAAAGAGTGTGCAACCTGTTCTCATTCCAGGACGTCACATACCGACATTTTGTCATGCACCCCTCGCATCTTATGCAGACACCCACTGTTAACACCGGCACAGATGAAGGACTCAAAAGCAGGACTCCACACAAAGGCAGTTCAAATAAAACAGTCTTTTAATATACTTGCAAGGTTCGGTACATGGGTAGGCAGTCAGACAAGGCAGAGGTATCCAAAACACTGAGGCTGACGGCAGAGTCGATAAACTGAACTGGGTCATACACACCAGGAAACTAACACTAGAAAAATCGCTGAAACACTCACAGGAAACTGACGAGATGAACTGGCACAGAAGGAGGGAAGGATGCAGACTAAATACACAAGGGAAGGCGGGGTAACAAATAATAGTGTTTTCCTTGCCACAGGCTGAATCCAAATGTCCACCCCCTGGACTTGTGGACTGAAATCTTGTGGACTTCAGTCATACATACAGTGACATGTTCACTGTCATCACGTCAAGTCTGACAGGACGCGAGACTGCAGGCCTATATGAGTTGTTGATAGACAGGCCTAATGGTGTGTTCAGACTGAATGTGGGTACAATTTTTTGTGTACATACAAAGTCAATGGAAAGATTAGACACAAATTCTACTCGATGCGAATGACGCAATTAACTGGCTGGCCAGCTTTGGAAGAGAGAGCCAGGGGCACAGCCTGGAGAACTGATCACTCGCAGTCACATCGGATTCTGCTTCTACGTGTCTGGAGACGTTTATCGAAGGGAGGAGACCTCAGAGTTTATTTTCAAACTTTTGGGATTAAGACGTGGATTTATCTTCACTCTCGTTTAGCAACCTCTCTAAAGCAGCGAGTCACGGACATATGAGGAGTGGACGTGCCTGTCGGCTGTTTCTATACTTTAAAGGTCTCATATCATGAAAATGCATTTTTATTGCGTTTTCTGTTTTTTTTATAAACTTGGACGTGTAAAATAAAAGCTGTTAAAATCTTTAGTCGCTTACTACTGCCGTTCCTCTTCCCCCCTCACCACAAGATGGCCTCACAGCTTATGAGCTGGTAAGAATTTTAGCTGGTTTCTACCTGGAAACAGGATAGCCAATAGTCGTCGAGCTAAAAACATTGCATAAGCCCGCCCCCTCAGTGTCCGCTTCTTCCCACAGTTCCCAGGAAAGCGATTGAGACAAGTGTGGAGAGTGTAGCAACGTGACGGAGAACTGGCCATGAAAAGTGTTTTATTTCTGGCTGCAGTGCTTCATCCAGATCACTGCACAGGCTTCCAAAGAAGAAAAAGGTTGCAGAGAGATGGATAGATCATATTTTGGGAGATTTGCCTCAACTCGAGTGTTGTGTGCAGGCTAGTAGCGGAGTGAGTGAGTGGGCGAGTGAGCGTGAGAGAGCGGCGGTGTTTATATGTGCTTAGCCAATCAGAACGTTTGCTAATGAAAAGTAGGCGGTTCCTTCCCATTTAGCAGCCAAATCCGACCGTGTTTGTCAGGAACAGACGGAGGCGATATGACGGAAAATCCAATCGATATATTTTTTCTTGTTAACACAATTACATAAGTGTTTAATAGACACACATAAACAGTGCACTTATAAGTGTAAGTGGCAAGATGTGGGACCTTTAATGTTGACTGCTGACTGAAGGGGAACTCTACTACAAACAGACATCCTCACCTGCTGCTGCTCGCTTACGGCTAATGTGCAACTCATGTTACTGAAGGGAGTAACGTGAGTAAACATAAATGATCCTGCAATCAAACTCACACGAGTAACACGAGGCGAACATTCGCTTCACTTTCGGTCTGAACAACCCATTAAGGCTACAATAATAAAATAAACTTAGATTACTTCTATAGCCTATACTTCTACTTACTTCTGTATGATTTGGTTTAATATTAGGTATGACCTCCACAATTCAAGTAAGGCTTTAATAAAGTCATTGTTTTATACTTTTATAATATATTATTTTTGTTTTGGTTTAGGATTGATCATTGAATCGACAAATCGTTCCAAATCGATTATTCCGCTATTTACAATTCTGTACAGTTATCACAGCAGCTGCTATTTTACATTTGATCACAACAATCATGAGGTGAACAGTAGAAATACGCTGTTCACACTGCAATTTTGCCTGTTCAACTTGAGATCAAGAACAAAGCTGACTGTCATCATGTTGTATTATTGTCGACCGAAATATTGGGTAATATGTTAAGATTGCTTGAATTTAAATATCATGCTCTAAAGAGTTACTTGAAATGCTGTGGTAGGATAGTTTAGAATAAATCTGCATTGCTTCTGCTGGTCAAAAGAATACAGCTGAATCCCAGAAAGCTGGTTTCACTATCTTAAAGCAACATTTAGTGTTAATAAAAACATATGGTGTTCATAAATTAAATATGATTTATACCCAATACTTTTTGAATCAGATGTTATTTATTTTTGTTCTCTGCTGCAGCTCAGGAAAAAAACATCCTTCTTCTGTCACAATGGGGCTTCAGAGGGAAATTAATTAGGTGACATGCAGGACAAAACAAGTGGTTTTATGTTGCAGCCGTCAGCCTTTTATCTTTATACAGTTTAAATCACTTTGTTTGCTTTGCCAGCAGGAAAATAAAGTATACAGTATCTTTCTTTAAGCACCATATGCTTTTTGTACAAATGTCTTTTTTTTCCCCTTCTCTGACCCTCTTAATAGATAAAAATAGGTAAACTGGTAGATGCACAGCTATAGTGCAATGGTCAACACTGTCAATGGCACATGAGCAGTGTTGAAGTAGACGTACTGAAGTTAAAAAAAGAAAAACTTTCTTGATAGATGACACTTTTTTTATCTCTGAGAGAAAGAGTGTCTTTCTATCGGTTCATGGTTGTCTCAGTTCTGTAAAAGTTGTAATCGATAAGTCCTCAGAGAAAAAACAATATACAGCTGATAACTAACGTGCACACATTCTGCTCCCAGGTAAGAGAAAGTATTGTAATTGGTCTGTTGTCTCTATTCGAAACTCATAGTAGGAAGAAAAACCTAACAAAATGACCCGCCGCCCCTCTTTAAACATGTTTAATCTATTTCACTGTTGGCCCAAGAAACCATTGTCAAGTAAACTGTGAGCTTAATAGTCAGAACTGGCATTGTCAGCCAGTGATGTTTTTGCTTGTTGAGACAGAAAAGAAAAGGCAAAAATATGGGGGGAAAAAAGAAACTGAATGGTTGAAATCAGTAGTTTACTTGGATGAACAGCGAGTCAAACATGTCCCTCTCTTGGAAAATTTGATTCATTTCATTTTGAATTGACCCAATGACTGCCAATGAGGGCCAACCAGAGCCAACAGTACCAGAAACACCACAAAAACTGGTGTGCAATGACTCTAAAGAGTTTACATTTATTCACCATTAGCTTTGGGCTTGCAGATTATTGAGCTTTACTGGAATGCCTACCAAGGAACTTATTTTTACTGTTGCTTTCTTCTTTACGCGCACACAATGGAAGCATTATTTCCCCTGGCACTCCATATTAAAACAGAGGGCCAAGAAATGAGCACTGAACCGTGTAAACTGTACAGGCTGTTTAAAACATTACAGTAGCAGAAAAACAAAAACCTTAAAATCAATGTCATCAAATGCATAGTGGGTGATCAATAAAGCAGTTTAAATTAAGTTACAATATGTGTCACACACATGCAATTTGGCTCAATTAATATTTTTTTCTTCAAACTAAACTGTTTCCTGAAAAAAAACCTTCAGAAAATAAAAACCTCTCAAAAGATTTTTGAAGAAACTGCATGTTTCAGAAAACTACTCTCTTGTTTGTGAGAATATGTAACCATGAGAAGTGACATTTAAAGTGACATACACTACAAAGAGACATACTTTGGTTTTAGCTTTTTACAGCCCATTTTGGTCTCACTTTGGACTGCAATCTATCTTTCTGAATTCCTGTAGCAGTGGGACAACTGGAATCACTCATACAATCTTTTTAGAACCCTCTATATTCCTGTAAAAGGCTGAACTCCACAGAGACAAAACACATACTTCAGATTAATTAGAATGGTCTTGAAAATATTCCTGCAATATTTGTACCACTTAAAGTATGATCCAGTGCTCTCTGTCAATATGTTTCCCCCTTAAAGGGCAGAGAGGTCAGTGGACGTACCTGTGCCGTGCCAGGGCAAAATAAATCATTGGCAAGCGGAGAGTTTAGGTCAAATAATCACCCCTCCGATAATGCATGTCCATGGATTGGGCTGGGGAGATTCATTGCTGTGCTCCCACTGACAATAATGGAGGCTTTCAAAGGCCACAGTCTTTAATTTCTAGCCCCTGCTATCAGCGTTTTTATCCTCTAGAGAGGGGGAGGTCAACTGCCCCTGTTCCAAAGCCCCAGAGCCAGCATCCTGGGCATTAAGCGCTGAAAGAGGTGGCTGAGGTCAGGCAGTGATTGCTGCTGGAGATGGCATGCTGAGGGGCGCTGGGGCTCATCGGACCCTTCTCTGACAAAGAGGCTTTACAAAGCAGCTCCCAGGTCAGTTTTATCAGGGCATCACTAATGGTTATGATATGATCTGTCTAGCATCATTTTTAATTAAAGCTTGCTGGGGGAATGTGGCTGCCACTGCTTCCCATCTCACTGAGGGCTCAGTAATGGTCAGTGAATGTAGACCATTGTTAGAGCCACTCATTTTAGGGGTGATCAAATTTCCATTGTGACTACACAAAGGGAAGTGGCCACTGGCCAGGCCTATTAGATATGTAGTTGTGGTGGGTTGATAGAGAGGGTAATCAGTCTTCTGGCAATGACCAGCCCACTTCTCACTTTGACAAAGACTAACCTCTTCAATACAATATAAAGCTTTAACAAAGTTGATTCTTCTTGTTTGGATAGCCTTGCTTTGAGGCCAGGAAAAGTGCATCCCTGAGAGTCTTCATAATTTTTTTTTTTACTTTTTCTGTTGTCACACTAAAGTCTCTGAGCTGATATCTGAGTCATACAGCTTGCCACTTTTAAATAACTGCAACTGCAGTGCAAGCCAGCTTCCACCGAGGTCCTCAAATCTCCACCCAGGCCCAAACTGAGAACTGGGCAGATGTGGTGTGAGGACATATAAAGGGCAAGGTGAACCCTGCTCTGGGCCGGCTTGATTTCTCTCCAGAAGTGGTGATAATCATTTTGCTTAAAGGTGTGGATCAGTGGAACAAGCCATTATCTGTTTAGTAGCCTAGAGAGAATGGAAAAGTTGATGATTGAGGTAATCGCTAGAGACTAAAGGGTAGACTAAAAAGTAATAGCATTTTTCTTTATAAATTTGTACCTTGTGACTCTGAAGTCATGACCACTTTACCCGCTTTTCCAACATGTCCTCATGCCTAAACAACTGAATAGGTCAATTGTTTGTGACTCCCAAAATGACATATATGACACTTCTCAAAACAACATTTATGTCCATTAGAGAATATTAGGGACAGGTACTGTCAGGTACTACAGGTACGTACTGGAGCTTCATCATACCACACCCTGGTTGTACTAACCCTTCGTTGTCACGTGGTTGTGAAGCAGTCGTAGTTTGGTTGGGTTTAGGCACCAGAACTACTTGGTTAGGTTTAGGTAAAGATCACGGCTTGGGTAAAGTAAGAACATTACATATGTTACGTATATGATGTAAGTTTCATACGTTAAAATAAGTTAACTTTTGATTTCACACAGGACACGAACAGTGGTCACCTGGGTTTAAGTCTGGATGTGTATGACCCATCTGTCCACCCTGACCTTCTGCCTATGTGGACTCGCTTTTTACACTACTGGGGCTTTTCCACTGGCCGTACTGATTTGCTTTTCCATTACCAGTTCAAACACACCGAAGCAGTGCCGAGCCACACTCAAATGGACTACCTCCGGAGCAGAACCTAAGCGAGCCAGGCCCAGGCCGTGGAGACGTCTTGTCGACCTCAGAAAACCCCCATTCTCCCCCTTAAAAAGGCATGTTTTGTGACACTCAACTCATGTGCAGGAGACTAGAGAGAAAGAGGTTTTTAAAAGTCTCTGTGTGTTCTGCTCTCAGTACTTTTGTAACTTCTAACTGAAACACTGTGGTTTGAAGTTCAGTTTCTCCCCTGTGTGTCCCTGTTTGTACTTTCAGATATCGGCCCTTCTTTCTTAAAGTTATACATATAAGGACAAGCACGTCATCAGATAAAAACACACCTTCAAACAGGTAGCCCTGTTATAATCCTTGCCGCGCTAGCCACGCCGAGTCAAACCGAGCCGAGCCAGGCTGGCACATGTGTATGAAAAAGCCCCATACATCACCTGACTTCCTCCTTTTTTCCCGTCATATTTACTACTGCCACTAGAGGTTTCCTCAAAACAATAAACATAAATATGGGTTGTAATAAGATACTCGCCCAAATTACCTATACAACATTTTTTTCTGGTGAGGACTGGCTGGCTTTTCAGTGGAAGAAAATTAGAGAAGAGATGTGAGCCTGAAGTGCCCAAAGTCAGTGTCTCATTTGTATGCCTGAAATAAAATGAAGGAGGCAAACTGTAGTGGACCAGGGAGAGAAAATCATTATCTGTGGATAGTCTTTAAAAAAATCAATCTTATACGGTGCCTTTGGACTTAACAGCTACTTCAAATAACATATAAAACGAAATCAGCCCATTTTAATAATGTAGGAACAAACAAAAATAAGGACTTCTCACACAAATGGACATTCATGTTAACTGTGTCAGACATTTTCTTGGCTGTCACCTAATCCCATGGTGAACCTCCACCAGAGGTTAGTGAAAGGCAGTAGTTGGTCATAATGAGGCAGGAGCAGCTGCAAGCCCTTTGGATAGAATGAGGTCACTAGAGCGACAGAGATCAGTGTGCCTGATTGGGGGTTGTTCCGGGGGAGGGGGGGGGGGTATCATTCAAAAGAGCATGCGAAAAACTATTTT
>JBBPCS010000204.1:9744606-9789710 GCA_037974645.1 Hollardia meadi | reverse complement strand
CCCCCCCCCCCCCCCCCCCCCCCCCCCCCCCCCCCCCCCCCCCCCCCCCCCCCCCCCCCCCCCCCCCCCCCCACTCATTCAAAAGAGCAGGCGACAAACTATTTTGCATAGAAGGAATGCAAGGCTGCAGGCTTTCCTCCTGCTCCTTTTCAATGCATGTCTGTGTCAGAAATAAATCATTTTAATTGTTCTCTGATTCTCCCCTCTCACCATTTAGCAAAAAGATAATTTAAACATTAATAGGATGTTAATAGGATGTGTGTCCTGGTAACCTTTCATATAAATCTTGATGCATGGAGAATATTCTCCATGACCACCATGAATCAGGAGTAATTAAATAAGCGTGGACAAGCACCATTTTGGGGATTTAAAAATTTGGTTCTTGCATTGCAAATAAGGTTTGACCCAGGGGGATATATTTTTTTCAGTTAATGATAATGAAGCTGGCATCTTCGTATTTTAAAATGCATACTTCGCCCTTTAAGTGGAGGAAGGACTGTACCTTTAGTTCAGGCTAGTTTGTTAGCGTTTAGACCCGTGGGTCTGAAATGCATGAGTAACTCATACAAGTGGGGCAGGGCTTGAAAAGTGGTATTGCCCATGAGAAGAGAACTTAGCTGAAGGAGAAAGATCCTCAGTATAGACTAATGGATATGTTAGCAAGTGCGCTTTCAGACCAGCTTTCATGTTGGCTCCACCACAGGGTATAGAGGGAATGGCAAATTAATTATAGAAATGAAGCCAACCTCCTTTTCTTATCATAGAGGGCAGCTGTGTGTTTCCCCTCACTCCTTTCCCGTCTTCTCTGTCTACAGTGCTGGAATGTGTCCTATTCTACATCTATTCTCACTTTCTTCTCATCAATCTATACAAATGTACTCAAAAGAAAGATATGCTGTGTGTGGGGAAGGTGAAAAATTGAGCATTTATTGAGTAGGAATGTCATAGAAATAGACTGGCAGAAAAAGAATCAGGCCCTGTCTTATCTTTCATCTTATTTCATAGCTTTTAGACTGTTCCACTCAAAGTCAACTAATAAATCAATATTTCAAGTGGGATCTAGTGTTGTAATGATATCCTACTGCTGGCTGTGAAAACACATCAACCACAGGCTGAATGTGAGTCTCAGTGACAGACTACAGGGCCCTGATCAGAGTCTATATTATAGTGTTTTGAGAAACACTTGGAGATGTTACATGTCTCAGAATGGCATGTGTTACCCACTCTAGTAAAGGAAAATAGCACTACCGCCAGAAATAGATAGCACACACTCACCTCACTTGCTGGATCATTCCCAAAGGTCTGCTTTGGAAATAATGGGAAAGAGCAACGATGAATGCATGGAATATTAATGCAGACTGGGAGCCAGCCTTGAATCAAACTGTTAATTTCTATTTCATCATGACAAATAAAATAGACTTCACTCTATGTGCTGTCTGTGTTGGTTTCAATAACAGTTCTCAGACTTTCACATCAAATTACAGATAGTAAATATATTATAGCAGACCTAAATCTAGCTCAAAATTAAAACTTGATGCATAATCTTGATGCACACACTCACCTCCATTGCTAGATTATTCCAGTTAATTTATGGTAATTTTAATGCATAAATTAAATTAAAACTGCTTTTTGCGAAGAAACCAGTATACAGTATGACCTTCTTTATTTGTTTCGGCTTGTATACTTATTTTGTAAAAATTGTGAGTAGGAAAAATGATAAATTTATGTTTTATTCATTATTCAGCTGTGACAGTGCCACCTACATTTATTTTAGTACTGTTAATCTGATTGGTGCAGTGTCTGTGTGGGTGGGCACTAAAAATTCATCAAATCATTTAATTATCAATGGTCATACATTCACACAGGCAGCTGTGGAGCCGACATTGTTAGTTGTCGTTTAGTCATTTGAGAATTACTTATATTTCTCCATAACTCCAAATCATGTAATATACAGAGTGATGAGGTTACAGCACGACTGGTAGGACTACTCTTGAGTTTTGACAGTCTGGTGGTCATTTACCATTACCAGATCTCGACTCATGGAAAACTAGCTAGCCCTGTCCTTGTGGGACAAACAGGTGTGCAAGGTACCAGTAGCCCCTTTTACACAGCCCGTTCAATGCTGGCCTGTTGCGCCTCGCCTTCTGTGTAAACGTCACAGAGGCGTAATGGGGGGTTAAAGTTATTCCACCTCTGAGACGGCAAAGGGAGTACTAACAGCGCCGAATCGACCTTTGTGTAAACGTGTGAGCCGGCGTGGCGGAACGAAGAGACACGGCTGTGACGTTTTATCGACATGATTTGTGTGTGACACTCAACCGGGAGATTTAAAAGCAGCTAGCAGCAGTTAGCAGCTAACTCAAAGAAGAAGAAGAAGAAAAATAACCGAAAATGTTCACAAATTGTGGAGACAACGCGAGGTTCAGGAGCTACTTACCCTCCGGGCAGAGGACGAGATCATCCGGTAAATGATTGTTATTGTCATGTTATTCCATTGTTTACAAAGCGCTGCTCGGCGCGCTGGACTCTCCTGTGTTACTCGCCACGCCTCTTTTAATTGCTGAACACCTGTTTGCTATTTAAATCACGGAGTGGAGCAGCGTTATGTTGCGTTTTTCAGTGTAAATAAACAGACGTCACAGAGAATTGTCTTCATTGCGGCGATATTGCGCAATCTCTGCGTAAAAAGGGCTAATGACTCAGCAAGTGTTGGAAAAAGCAACCTCGACTAACTAGCTTCCATTTGTCCAGTGAAAGCTAATTAGCCTAACTTGCTAGCTTCCACTTCCCCAGTGAAATACAAACTGAAGAGAATGATTCCTCCATCCTCCCAAATGTTAGCATAAATGTGTGGCCAGGAAAAAAACCCCACCCAGAAACCTGATGCTTAGTGACTGTATCCACAAGTAACTCCAAAAGCTGTTTTATCCTAAAACTGACAACTTTAAAATTGACTTGTGTTGAGTAAAGACAAGGAAACAAAGCAGAGAACATTTAATAGTTTAATTATAAGCTGCTGTATACATTCAGTGATTATTCCGATTTTCATGTTGCCAGAAGCCATGGGTGAGACCAGCAAAACATTCAGCTACAAGATCTAGTTTGTTGTATGCAATTTGCCCGTTTTCATTCATATTTTTCCACATTGTACAAAGTTTACTGCAAAGCAACATAAAACCACATTGCTGATGTGCAACACGGTTCTTTCAAGACCTTAGTTCATTCAAACACGATTCCACCCAATCTGTTGTGTGGTGCTGATAGGAGGGGGGAGCCCCCTTTATACCACTTTGGTCTCAACCCTGTCTTTGAGATCAACTGAACACAGATGGCACAGGGTGACAGCAGTGCTGAACAAAGCTATCCTGCATGTCCGAAGGCCCTCAGTTGAAGCTGAAAAAGTCTTGTTTAACCTTGATTGGGCCAAAAGGAAAGCCAGCTGATTAGACTGATAAAACAGGTGGAACCGTGTTACCAGCTTGAAAAACACTGGAAGGCTTTGTCTCTCCTCCTTAGATACTAAGATTAAGCAACATCCTGCACTCTTTAAGGTTTTGTTTGCATCTTTTTTTTGGTTTCTGTTGCTATCTCACTCTAAGCTCATTGAACTGACACACTAATGTTGGTGCTGATATCGCTTTTTTTTTTTGTTGTTGTTTTTTTTTGTCTTTTTACATTTTCTAGTAGCCCACACAGAAACTTGATGGCACAAGAACTGACCAATAAGAAACTCTTTACAACAAGGTAGACTGCAACAGTTGCCAGGGGTCACACAGTAAACAAAAAATAATCCAAGTTCATTTTGAAAATAAAAAAAACAAATCAGGTTCAATATAAAAGCAAAAGACAAAAGAACAAAAGCAAGTTAATTTCAAGTATAACTTACTCATAAAATAACTAAGCACAGCATTAAATATTCTCATTATACATTTTTAAATTATTTATAAAATATATTTTGGCATATATATTTTTTTTTATTTTTGTGTTTGTGTAACAAACGCTACTGTAGCTTCAGTTGAACACCAATTTGTTTTTTTTCCTCTTGAAACAAAACATTAAAGGGATTGTCACATAACAACGGGTTATTAAAAATGATAATAGTAAACCCTATAGAGAGTTTCACATAGCAAGACATGAGTGACGATCCCTTCTATCCTAGCCCCACAGTCAAAAGTCAAAAAAAGTACAAGACTAGAGCACAGAGTTCTAATTCGTGCTCCACTGGCTACAATCAAGGTTGGGCACAGGAGATTTCAAAAGCAGGAAGTCTTTTTTTTTTTCATACAACTCAATTTGAACACAAGGATCTGTCTGTCCCACTTCCAGTATTCAGAGCGGCTGAGCAGATAGCGAGAGTTCATTTAGCTCCATCCTTGGTAAAATATAAATACTGTAAAGACCTCACAGTCTGATGACACTAGGACGTCCTCAGGGATACACAGAGAAAGTTTCCCTTATTAGTCAGGGAAAAGGGCAAATGTGACTGAGAGGCCTCCCTTTCCTTCTGGATGCACTGAAAACTGTTGGAGTAAATTGAGGATACTTTTATATGAATCCTGTGCATGTTTTTTTGTTGTTTATTTCATTGACTATACAAAGGAACAAAGAGTGATTTTGGCAGCCAGACCAAACTGCAAAACCAAAGAAGGCAAATATCAGTTTGTGATACAAAAGTAGTTCAAAAGGCATAACTGTACTTAGGAAGTGGCACCTCAGGTGTCCAAACACGTAGTGTCCTGCTTTCAGCGCCAGGGCTGGAGAGCTCCACTGATCATGTCCATGCAGTCAACAGTAACCTGCCTGTCCACTGATTGCAGAAAGAAAATGGAACAAAAAGCAAAAAAACGGACAAAGTACTGCGACTACAACAAAGCCACATCCACTACCTCTTGAGCACACAACTAGCTGCAGCATACTACAGTTTATTATCTGCGGCCCGAGCTGGTTCTTGAATATGGCATACTGCAAATGGGTGTGTCTCTCTACTTCCACAGCCTGACTTTCTTCTGTGTACACACAGCTATTGCGGGATACATATATGTGAGTTTACACTGAATGTGTGTATGCATGTTGGTGTGTGTCACAGAGAAGCTTGCTAAAGCACAATGTCCTTCAGGCGCTTGCTGCTGGGGGATTCCTTGTCTCTGCCATCATTGAGAAGTGTGTTGATCTCCCTGACAGCTGGCTCACTGTCCTTCCCCTCCGGCTGCCGAAGCAGGCTGTGGTTGGCGATTCGCTCTGCGTCGCGGCATTTCAGTGTGTTGTAGGCAGATGACGGCTTGGACACTGGGCTCTTCAGGTGCACAGGGGAAGTGATGGGACTGGCTGCCTCGCGCCCATTGCCAGCTTCACGGACAGCCCCTCCGTTGGCCTTGGGGCTACACACCTGAGACTCCTGAGTCCGCTTTCCCTTTATCTCTCCCCGTTCCACGTCCTCAGGCCCATCCTTGCCGAAGGTGGCAAAAGTTCTCTTGGTGGTGCCATCCTCATAGTGGGGCACATCCACTGTGGTGGCCTCGATAGACAAAGCAATTACATTACGGGCATGCTCAGGTGACTTGGCACGTGCTGGGATTGGGACACGAGGCATCCAACAGCGGTCAGAGTGGCCTAGGATGCGACACTCGTCCTGGCAATGAAAGCCTTCACTGGGATCTGTAAGGGGGTCAAAGAGAAAACATGACTTTTAGATTTGTCTGTCCGTCTCTTATTTCCACACAGGTCTCATCATGTTTTTTTCTCCCATGCGGCCCTTGATTTAACAATGCCGAACCTGTCATGAAATAATGGAACAAATAGATGAAAAACAGTGCTGCATTTTATTTTAATTTAAAGAGCTTTAGTTAAACATTTCTGCATGATTTGCTTTCCTGCATCTGTTCAAGACTGAAGTCCTGTAAACACTGCTCACTGATGACTACAGCTGTATGTTTGGGGCACTTCTAATATGCCCATTAAATTATGTATTGTCAAATCAGAAGTCCATTTGCGGCCCTTGTATAATTGGGTTTTCTGTAGCAACAGTAGATGAAAGGCAGGTTTAAACAGTGCAATCAAATATCGCACGGAGAGACACCAGACGGGTTGCGGTGTTGTTGGCTGGTTCATCTCTCTCTCCCTCTTTGTCTCTGTCATCTGGCGCCGAGTTATAAATATGTAATGATGTTTAATGCTGGAGTGAAAAAAAAGATTTGCCCGAGTCTGTATAACTGCACTCTTTTGAACTTTGTTGTGTAGGAGGGGAACTTCAAGACAATGTTTTCAACATAACAATTAAAAAAAATGTGTCAGATCCCCTTTTTCAAGCTGAAATGCTGTTTTAATTCACATATATTGTATATGCAATCGAATTGCCGAAAGAGCTTGGTGCTAGAAATCATTTAAATCCATAAACTATTTTGCTTGTCTTCCAAAGATTTGATTAAAAATGTTCATTGTGATAAAAAAAAAGTGTACAGTGATGTACAGTACACAAAATCATTCATCCCAAGAATACATAACATTTCAAAAATCTCTCTATGCCACCGTATTGTTATATTTTCCACCTGCTCCAATCTTGAGAAAGAACCTGCCGCACATACGTGATGACAGACTTCTGCGCTCCCCTACTGCTTCAAGAGACATCCTCTGTTCCAGAGGCCCAAGGTGAAAAGAGGGGATTTTGAGAGGGATTGCCATCGACCTAAATGCATACGCTTACATCTGGCAATCGCAGCTTGACAGATCACCTAATTAAAATCACTAATGATCTGTTTTTCTCCCTTCTTTCCTGCACTCATCAGAGGCACCTCTGCTAAGGCCCTAGGGATCGATATTTAAAGATCGGAGACAGGCTTTTCAGGGGCAGATATGCCAGAGGTGTCTTTCATAAAGTATAATCTGATGAGACTGACAGATAACATGGTGACTCAATGACTGAATGAATGATTAAAGCGTATCATGGGCTGCTTGAACTCGCATATGAGAAGTGGAGTTCCGGGTGAATCATGCTTGAAGGCTGAAAACATGAACACCAGACCATGAGTGCGCAGTGCCCAAGTAAACACTACACTACATAGTGAGACAGAGGCGGCACAGAATTAGCTTCCTTTGATCATATTTGTGTCTAAAAGCACACACGTGCACAGCGACACATAGAGACAGGACATTCTCGGCAATAAACACAGATTGAGACATCCTCTTCTTTACAAGGCATTCTACTATAATAAGCATCTCAAAAATAGTTGTCAAAACTCACGCAAGTTATCGTCTTTTCTTTCAGTGCAAAAACCATTAACTTTATGAAATATCATTACATACATTATCCACATTATCCATGCTGCAGCAAATAAAAAGGTGGTTGAATAAAATCTCTAGAGCGTTAAAATCATTTTTATGAGACTGAAAATGAGCAAAATGAATATTTTTCGACCAGTTGCGCTCTCGTATGTATGTAAATTTGCATCAGTGTTGATTAGGTGATAGGGACTGCAGCTGCAGTGGCGGCAATCAAGGAGACAGAAGGCATGAGGCTGGGGGTTTTGTTTAAGGAGAATGAATCCAATCAGAATTTAATAACGTAATCACAATAGGAAGTCTTTACCAGGTACCGGGAACATAATAGAGTCCAATGAGTAATAATAATAATAATAACAATAATAATATTAATAACTAGAATAGATTGTCTACTGCAACAGTATTTTTTAAAGCTCTTTAAAATCCCATGTTCTTTTTTCTAATTTAATCCTATGAAACTGCTTCGTCATTAACTGTATTCCTTTTTTTTGTCTTCTCTGTGATAAATTGGTTACAATAATATTGCTTTAGGTGGTCAGTTATTTCAGTCAAAGTAGCAATGTAAAGTAAATGTGGAAAGATGATATGTTTGTACTTGCTGGCAATGGAAAAACTCTGAGTATTTAAAAATTGCATCATAAATTGCAAACTTGTACACATAGGCTAAATGTCAGCTCTACATTTAGTAAGCTGAAATTTCTCCCCAAATCTAGTTTGACACGTTTGACAAAGTAAATCTTTTTCTCCACTGATTAAAGATTTACAAGCATGATAGTAATGAATGCAATTTCCTCTAAATACTTTGGCTTTTTTCTTTAGCCTGAAGCACTTTCTAAAGCATGAAAAGCCTTGAGGCACAAAGAAATATACACAAGTTGTATGCTCTCTACTTAGCAGTGCCTGCATATGCAGTGAATACCATTTTCTCTCCTTTCCTTCAGGGGTCTATGGCAACTGGGTTGTAAATGACATTGTTATGAAAGCCAAGTGTCATTAACACTCACACATCCTGCCTCTGCTCAGAGCTTCGTAAAACGCAGATGTTGCTCTAAAAGACCCACAAAAAAATGGAAGAGACTAGATTTAAATAAAAAAAAGTGACAGGCTATCGACCTCTGACAAAGCGCAATCTTCTATTAAAAAAAACCAAAAAAAACGAGTCAACTGCAATAGTAAGAGATTAATTAATGACTTTTACAGCGGTAAATAGAAGACAGTGAAGGCACCTCCTGCTGTGAATGTGTATTTAAAGTCATCAGGAAAATAAGCTTGCCAATCAATTCCAGGAACAGACTTACAGTACAGAGCAGGATGTCATTGGCAACATTTCCTCTCTACGATTTAATACCTATTAATTTCTGAGGGAGTTCCATCGGGAGGTGGAGGCTGCCTGTGTTTTTTAGCATCTCACATTTAAAATACAAACAGTCTCATAGTACTGGAGGCAAAGCGCTGGCAGTAGCACAGCGCTGCTATGAAATGAGACATACAGTACTGCACTTCAGTGCTGAATTATAAGGTCCAAAGGCTGGGAAGGCACTGGGGAGCACTTTTGAATATCAGTACGTACTTTGAGTGCGTACTGATGCGCGTGGCATTGGTAATAATAATAAATATTGCAACTTCAAATGTAAAAGCCAATTTCTCCTGATAATGCTGGACATGTTTTTTCTGTTTGTAGTCACCTGGAACAGCATCACTTTGCATCAGCACGCAGAGAAACCCACGTTCCCTGCCATTTCATCTTGCATCTGCAGCCCGCCAGCAGCCAATTCAATCCCATCTCGTCCCCCTCAATCAGATAAAGACGTCTTAACTTCAAGTTGTAGCAGACAGATCTTCAGCTTCAACATGGGGATTCCACAACCTGACAGGCTCATTGCTCAATTTACCCGTGTGCACCGCATATAATGATTCCTTCATGTCATACAGCTGGAGGTACTATTTGTTTGTTGCTCATGTAGCAAAAAAGAAGAAGAAGAGGAATCAGCAAAAGACACAAAAGGGAAGAAACGTGTTCACTGGAAGAGGCAACTCCATGAGCTTTCGCCAACTATTTGCCTCCTGCTTGGCTAACACATGCCGCCTGGCTTGGAAAACAAAAGCACTTATCCCTTCAAAAGTAGTGCAAGTGTAAGCAGCCACAAGAAACAGAAGGCCAGACTGGAGGGCCAGAGTTAGAGTTGAGTTGATGTGAACCCAGAGTCAGGTGACAAAATCTTCATTCTGTATTTCTTAGTTTTACTGGAGCCACAAGGCGACGGGGACTTGCAGTTTGACACGATTCAGTCAGTTTGGCTTTATAGCAAGATGAAGTCTAAAAGGATATGGAACAGCAGTGTAGCATGATAAATCATTTCTTTCAAGAATGTCTTCCACTTTTGGCTTAACTACTTTTTTTTTTTTTGGTATTTCCTCCGTATGCTGACATTGTTGTAGTGGCAGTAACAATAAATGTCCTGATTCTGTTTGTCATATTAAAATAGATACTTCTAAACAGACAGCCAGACGGCACAATGTGGATATCACTGTGATGTACTGCAGCTGTTATAAAAGAAAACAATTTAAAGACATTTAAACCTAGATATACAGTACTTTACTTGTGGCCTGCATAGACTTAACTGACTACCATTGACTTCCTTTAAATTCTGTTCCTTGCCTCGCTCTCTTTGACTGGTCCCTATCAGACTGCTGTGACAAAGCTAACAAATACTCTCAAAAGACAATTATTCGGCTCCGGTGTTGAAAGAGCAAACAGCAACTCTGACATACTCTTTGTGTCTCTTTTTGTTTCCGTGCAAGAGCAATGCTATAAAATCCAAAAGAATTCAATAAATAAATATGATTGCAATCCTGGTTACCCTATTTAGAGACAGCATGGGAGCCAACACTCCCTGTTTTGTCTGAGTGGTGTTCAGACGGATTTGGTTTACTGCGAAAATGTCCACCTTTCTCATCTTATTGTATCTTTGAGAGTGAGATGGCTGTTTTCTAATTGCTCTCCATACTAATTTTCCATCCTGGCAGTCACACAGCAAAGATTGATTAAATCTAAATTGTTACTACAGAGGCTTGATGGAGCCTGTGATGCAGAGGCTGAGGGAAGTATCATCAAAACATGGCACCAGCAGAGTAGAGGATGACAGCCTGTGGTTGGTTGGTGTTCAGAACCAAAGCATGCTTGAGACCTAACAGGCTTGGCCCTGCCTGATCCTAACACAGGGGAAAGAGTTAAACATCGAGTGTGCCCTAACTATAGCGGAGGGTAGTTCTAAGGCCAGCTGAGGCTGAGGCTTGGCCAAGCAGTCTCCTACACTACTCACCAGGGAGAGTCCAAGCACTGCTGTCATCCCAGCCAGCCAATTCAGTCTGTGGGCCATAAATCAGCCTAGAGGCCTGGCTCCTGCGGGAGCGGCAAGATGGAGTGTGATGGTCTTGTTTTTACAAACAGTAGAGGGGCACCCTTACTGCGCCACGCAAGCCATCATTCTCTACACAGCGCCGAGTCCTCTCCTTCTCCCCACAGCATCTGGTTCAGTCACATCAAGCTACCACCCCCTCCCCCTCCCAACACCCCCTACATTTATCCTCACAGCTCCCCACACAAGCCAATCCTTTATGCTTCTCCTCCTTCCGTCCTCCTCTTTCATCTCATCAGTGCTGCTGTCTCACGTACATTGGTGTAATTAAATAAATCCTTCACCCAAAAATTTCTCCCTCTCATTTCTGCCTATCTGAGCAGATTTCCTTCTACTCTCTCAGTCAAATATTCATTGTTGAGGAAATTAGACTCACTGGGCCGCCTTGTTAGTACTGTCATACGGCTGGTGAAGCCAGGGGTTCATGTGGCCCCGGTTCTATTTCTGAGCATTAGCACCAGTCAATTTATCAGGAACGAACTCACTGTCTAATCCGTCCAGCACTGCAGAGAGTGTCTGACAGCTTTTCACTTCCAGCAGGCTTGCCCCTGTCCTCCCAATAGCTGATTCAAAATGGCAAGTTAACTTAATTTTGAGCCAGTCTTACAGCCATTATAATTTCGCATGTGTCAATAATTCAGCTCAAGCCAAATTCTGCAAATATTTACTTCCACTGCCTTCATATGCCCTCCCTCGTTGCTGGCCCATCCAGCTCAGCCTGTATAGTCTGCAGCAGGTCCTGGTATGAAGAATGAACTTCCAAACTGGTGTTGACAAACAATGCACTAGCTTCTAAATTGGTACAAACAGCATCTGTTTAACAGCTGTGTAACAGCAGTGGGAGAAAAAAACAAAACAATCAATATGCTGTTTTATAAATCACTATGTCATCGCAGAGCACTGTTTTGCTCAAAAGCGGGACCACTAGCCAATGGACTGCTTGATGTATTGGAAATGCTGTGAGCTGCTTGTCACAAAGACACACATGAGTGGGCTGGTTTCAATGCCCTGGCAACAAATGCTATTGTGCTGAGGAGATTCTCTCACCTTATTGTGCCCTGCTCCTGCCATCACTGCCTCCTAGAGGTTGCACTGTCTCAGAAACAGCTTTGTAAGGCTCTAGAAGCATCACTCTTGGCTTCTGTCATGACAAACGCAACCCTTGGAGGGGCTGGATTTACAGCGGTCAGATATTGTGTGATCTGTAGGGTTTTTTTAAGACCACAATTAGTGCACTGGTTTTCATACACTACATGAGCCAGTGACTGTTTAACTTTCTCAACATGCACTCTGGGCTGGATTTAACCCAGGCAACGGATATAAAGACCTGAGCCTGGCTGCATACGGCTGAACTTGGCTAAACAGAAAGAAAAGAGATAGGCAAAGGCAGCAATACAACACATTACTGTGTGGGAAAGCTACACTTTCATTGGTACATGCAGAGAGAAGAAAAAAAGTGTTCTTTAGTGTGTGTCCATTACTGGACACTGAAATACAGATCATTATGCTGGAAAAGTAACCACAGACCACTCCTTAGAGAAAACCACTTACATTAATACACATTTTTTTGTACCTTTCTAGCCGGAAGGAAATAGATTGTTATTTTTAAGAAGTTAATTTACAGATGTTTTAGGATGTGGTTCTGCATTTTGATGTTTTAGGCGACAATGAGAAAATATTGGGGCTAAAATATAATTGTTCTAGTTACACTTTTATTCTACAAAGATGTCAAGTCACATGTGCAAAAATAGCCAAATGCGTAAAGATGGTGTAAAATAATTTCATATTTTTCTTGCAGTTGCATTATGATGATGGGCAGAGGATAATTAAAGTCTGTGTAAAGCAAATTCAGAGATTTGTTTCTAAACACATTATACACGTTAGAAAGTACTTACTGAAAACATGTGAAAAGACTGTAGAACCATGTAGTACTGAGTTAGGCCATTTTTCTGTTTTTCACCATTTCTGTGTTCAGGATTGGGGGGCGGGGCTTAATGGTGGCTCGGTGACGCACTGGAGCCATACTTAGCATTGCCCCGCCCCTAACACTATATAATAACTACAGCGCATTAGCATCACTGGTTCGCTGCTCAATCGCGAGTTATTACAGTAAAGTACAACAGTTATTACCACAGCCTACTTTTTGCTAGCTAGCTATGCCTTCGTCCTGCAAATGCATCTTCCCTGGATGCCGGAATTTGCAGAACAGCTCGGTCTCATTATTTCTGACGAATGATGAGAGGAAGAAGAGGTGGATAGATTTTGTGAAGATCACCACCAACACCCGCCTCTGCAGTGACCATTTTACCCCGGAAAATTTGACCAACTTTCATCAGAGACAACTGGGATCCACGGATAATCCGCTGTTACTGGTGAATGAGGTCGAACCGACTGTCTCCCTCCCCAGCCTTCATCCTCCCGTACTGCCGTAATCTGGTGCCATCGTCGGCAGTAACGTTACGTGCCCACCAATGAGTGTCAGTTGCCTTGTGTGGAATTTCGATTTAGTCGTCTATGCACCTTGAGCTCGTCTTGCTCACATAATTTGATAGATTTCCAGTTAAAATAGTATATTGTGGGGAAGAATCGTGCACGGAGGAATCATTCAAAAGTGAGACAATTGTAATTTTGTTTGATTGAAAGGACTTTTTTTGTTAAACGTTTCGCATTTGCATTATTGGTTGTTACAGATTTCCACACTCCTGACACAAGTTGGAAGTAAACAGTTACTGCTGTGTTGGTTGCTTGTCAGAATATTGAGTTTTTGACGTTTGCAACATTTTCCTCATTCAACTCTTTGGTAAATGATAGATAATTATCAGATAATATAATCTCCAATAAATAAGTGTTGAAATGATTTGTTCCATTACTGTAATACAGGATGTATTTGACTCTTGCATTTTGTTACTTTCATGCAGCAAGACACATACTGTACTTCATGACAAGGGTTAATAAATGTCACAAAGATTATTATTAAAATACAAATCTTAAAAATACACTTATTCAAACAGATTACATTACACTTTGTTTTTGAGCAAGGCAGAAGCTCTGATTAAACTGTGATGTGATGTACTCCACTATAATGACACTGCAAATATCACCCTTGTCGATTCTCAGCGTCTAAATTGCCCCTCTAATGACGGGCTTCAAATTAACCTGTGTTGTGAGGCTCCAGATCCACAGCAACAGTAAAATGCACTCCCAATACTCAGCACAGCAGGCCGCTGGCATCCCAGTTGCAGACCTGCCCACTCTGCAATGCCAGCCAGCCAGCCAGCCAGCCAGCCTGCCTGCCTGCCTGCCTGCCTGCCTCTGTCTGTCTGCTTGGCTCGTTTCTTCTATAATGCATCGGCAGAGGACATCTTTAAATAAACTGGAACAAATACAGAATTTCTGTGTTTAAGCTTGACCGAGCTAGCAAGCTAATTTGCTCCTAAACCCTTGAGTCTGGGAAAAGCAAGGGGGACAGAAACAGACTCCTAAATTACATCTGTGAATGGGTTTGAGGGGTAGAGGAAAGCTGTACGGGGAAAACTGTGAGGATCTGATCCGTAAACCAGGAGTTAGACATTCCTTGGAATAAATCCCTATTAAACAAGTGCAAGATTTAGAAATTCCAAGGGGCAGCAGAGAAAACACAAAGTGCAAATGTCAGGGAAATTTAATACTGGATGATGGAAAACAATGATCTGTGTGGCATGGAGCTTTTCCTTAATAAACATGAAATATTCATGACGCTTCACCAATATCAAGATTTCTTTTGGTGAATCCACATTTTCACCACTGCAGTCAAAAAACAAAAGTAATGAAGTGTGGGGAAAAAGATAATCATTTAATGGTTTTAAACAATCTATAACCCATAAACATCCTACAATAAGAAAACATTATATTCACACATTTGCCATAAATAGACATTTCTCATAGTCTTTCTTTTATTTAGGAATATTTTTCTCAATTTCTATTAGCCTGAAAAAACTACACTTCAGCACGTGTCAGTGTGTCCAGATCCAAGGAACTGGGGACGGCACACTGGGCAGCATACCAATATCTAAAGATTCAATCTCTCTCTCTCTGAGCTTCTGCTTTGCCTCAAAAAAGTGGCCTTACATAATTAATATAATGTGCCTTCTCATTCAGTCATGTTCAATTTGCGTCATCCAGGACTATGTGTTTTATATTCCATTTTATCTTGTCACAGAAGCAACAGCATGGTCCCTACTCGCTCTCATTTTCTTCTTTTTCAGTTTTTTCTCCCTTTAAAATAAAATTCCACTTGTCACTTTTCCCAACAATTTTAACAAACCCCTGAAAGTAGGACACTGTAACATGGTAAGTGTGGTGGTACTGTATATGCAGTGTGATGTACAGGTTTAGCCCAGCAAGGCAGAAATACAGTATATACAGTAAAAGGTGGTGGGCCATATTGAGACACATCACAATTTGAAAAGACAGATCGATAATGTCACTCAATGATGAGCAGCAAATTTAAAAAAAAAAAAACACAAGGCAAGACCCGTGCTGCATGGAGATTCGTTAGATTTACTTCTGGGCAGAGGAAAAGCAAGAAGGAGGCCTTTCTAACACATTCTATTTCCTTGTCACAAGGGCAATTCTGTTTGGCATTTGGGAGACATGCTACTTCTCTCCTACGTTCTCCATTATTCACCACAGTGAGGCCTACACCACAATACCACTTAATATCAGACAGTCAGAACCAATGTCCGTAGCATTAACCACCCACCAACCGGCACTACTCTATATAGAGGAGTGTCAGCAGTGAGGCAGTCCATGGGAAGAGTCGTAGCTCGTATCTAAGACACACAGATTGAAATGGAGGTGGGAGACTAGTCTGAAGAAAAGAGAAGGAACTAATAAGCACATCTTTTCTGATTTGAGGAACATGACTATAGCATCCATGATGGCAGGAGTCTGACACAGTGGTAGTAATTGGATTTCTCAGGACCTGTGCCCACTCATGATAGCATGCTAAGCTGTGACATGAAAAGTCCTTATGTGTGGCAAGGGAGTAAGGTGCAGCAGAGTGGAAGTGACAGGTGTCAAAGATCCAATTCCCTCGCTCCCTCTCGATCCCGGAGTTCCTTTACTCTGGAGACAGCAGAGGAACAACCTACCCTGTGGTAAAGCCAAGCACCAAGCTTGACATTCAGTTGCAAATCGAAGCTATAGTTAAACCTATGTAGAGTGCAGTGGAGGAGGAGGAGAGGGGGGGGCTGGCAGCACTGTGGATATAAGAGGTCATGGCCTGATTGCTTGCTTTATTTATTTCCTGATGCTAATGTGAGCTGAATACAGAAGGAGCACAGGATGTCTACGATGTGCTGGAGCACACACAAAGGAGCCCGAGACCCCCACTGCGGATCTAACAGAGGATGTGGGGTAGTGCAGTGTCTGGCCAAAGTTCCCTCCCTGTCCTCTGCATGCATTCTGGCTTCATCTTTAACGAGGACTGCATGAGAACAGGCACATCATTAAAAAGAGCCACTCTGAGACTTTCCTGTCAGCCACTAAACTTAACAGCCGACCTCTCCCATTACCTTTTATCCTTCCTTCTAAGGAGTTGGGGGACAGCGGGGTTTGAAAAGTCACATTTGCCTGACAAGGTGCATCCATTGAGTGAAGTCTGTCCTCTCCGTAATGCCAAGAAACTTGTCATAGCATGGGCAAAAACATCTAATAAGCAGTACAGTACAACGATGAAGGACCTTTGTGAATCATTTATTTTATGTTGATGAATTTGCTTTCATTTGATTATCCACCAGCTAAGCTACACTGTCTAAGAGCTGAACATAATGTGCAGTGCTTGACCTTTCTCACACATGAACGGTCAAAACATGTAGAAATCCAACTACAGTGTTGCGCATAACAAAGTCATCCAGGCCAACTAATAACTCAATGTGGTGTTCAGGTTATGCATGTTAGAATTTTGAGCTTTATTTAATTCAGATAACTCTGTTAAGCTCAGCAGTAACGTTTTCTTGTTGAATTCACTAAATAAGGGATAAACTGAGCGCAGAGGTTTTAAAAGACTGCAAGGTTCTTATGAAGACGTGTTGAAAGACAAAATCCAAGCGAGGTCTTGCAGAGACCGGTGGCCAAGAAAAGGTCGGGGGAGGCTCCCTGGGTGCACACACACCTCAGCAGTTCCCTCCTCTCTGTTACTATGCCTTCACTCTCTCATCAATAGTTTATAATCTGGGTCACTAGCAGCCACAACGTGCCTCCCACTATTGAGACATTCTCAAAATGTTGAATTACAACATAGTGAGCTCATCCCTGCAAGGTCGTCCAGGGGACAGTGGGGGAACACTGACACTAATTGGTGAATGAAATATAGTAATGATAGAGGTGATTTGGAAAATGTCTCTTTAACCTCTGTTTAACTTATGCTGGGTTCAAATCCAGAGAGCACAATCTGCCATGCTGTGTTTTACAGTGTATGCAGTGGTTCGTGCGACAGGAATTCTGCATTCCATCAGCTATAAAATGTTATACAATAAATTATTCTCACTGAATATACATGAGGAGAGCAGAATATGGAAATATTATAGCAGTATGCCCGAGGTAGTGACCTTTTGTTGCCACAACTGAGGAGGACGACATAACTTTACATTTTCCTGCTACATATTCCATCTGAGTTATAATGTTGTCAGGAAAAACAAGGGGATGAGAACTGAGATTTAAAAAAAAGTGGAGATGACAAAGACATTGGGGGAGACACTGAAATGAAAGAAAAATAGCATGTAGGAAATCTCAAATGGATTAAAGAGGATGGAGGTACTGTGTTTTTCCACACAGAAAGGAAGTAATAGGGGTTAAAAAAAAAAGAAATGCACATTGCTGCAGCACAGGAGACCTCCCCCTCTCTTCCTCCCTTACCCCAGCTGCAGTGATAAATGTCTCTTTGTATTCTGGACAGAAAACTGCAAGCTACGATGTAGTTGTCAGAAGACAGCTGATTTTCCCCTGTAAACAGAGCAGAGTATATTCTTAATCTTTTCTTTCACAGAGGGGGTAGATAAAACAAATGCCTCGTGCCAAGACACATAATGCCAAGAAAATCTCTCCCTATTCTCTACATGTTTGTGTGGCATGTGGCTACAAATGTGCTCCTCTGTGTACAATGTACATGTCTTCAGCAGGTGTAGCTAAATTTTCCAGCATCCTTAATTTCCTATAGCAGTATGGTTCCACTATGAGGGCTCATAAATGGGAGTCAGTGCTACAGGTAATAGAGCTGATTATAGCTACCTGGGCTATGGGCCAGCTCCAGACTCTGGCCTGCTGGGAGGGAGCACAGGCCGCCTGGTGTCTGATATCCTGGGATCCCTGTAATACAAGCCTCGCTTTGGCAGTCACTCTGTGACTATCCTGCCCACTTCCAGCCACACACTGAGGATCCTTTGAGTTAATCTATGTGTATAATATGTCCTCATTTGGTTGTTTACTCCACATTGTATCATTCTATAGTCATACCATTTCAGCAACAAGGCTGTAGTAAGTCAGGCTTTTGTAAAGGTGTATTAAGGACTCCACCAGAGGATTGGGTCTGGAGTTATACTATCTGCTATTTTCTGAGTGGTTCCGGTGGACGACTTTACTGTTATGCACACATTCCTGCATGACAGACAATAATGGCTAATCAGTTGGGGACACATTCCCCTGGCAGTACCAAAGACATATTTTTTTCAACTGACCAGCAGCCATTAGAGTTATTACAGTCATCGGGTTTCCTCATTTCCACTACAACTCGAAGTTAGAATGTCCCGACCAGTACTGGGAAAGCGTTATAAGATACCATGTTAGCGTCATCAAATTACCATTTGCATTTCATTATATTATAGTTACTGGCCTGAGTTAACTGCAACAAGTACTTAAAATTGATCAATAAAATACATAGTAGGGCTGGAAAATGTATCACGGTAAAATGTTGGGAGATGTCAATAATTACAGATCATTTTTATTCACCTATTTTAAATAAAGATCAGGCAAAAAAAATGTAATTTTTTTTTTTTTATTATTGAGATTAGTTGTGTGTCTATTTGTCTTAATTGTGCTTTTCTATTTGACCAATTCATCTTATTACTGCTGCAATACAACCCAAGAAACTGTGTGTTGATGGTTATGAAACTACTTCATGCCAATGCTACACAACACAAGCTGAACGCAAGAGGTGGCCAAACCATTTCTTCTTCCAATGCAAAAGTAAAACTTCCACACTGGTGAGCTAGTCACGCATAGCCAGACCTCCTCAGATCTCCACAATTTTTTTTTTTACAACTGTGTCGACCTGTTCTATTTTTATTATCAGTTTCCTCACTGTCTGCACCACTCCATTCTGTGTCACATGCGATGGTGCGACCGAACAACACACCTCTTAAATGACTGTGTGACTTGTAGCATGCGCTGTTATCAAAGGATATGATGTTTGCTGTTTATGTGCGAGGGCATATTTATTATGTACAGTCCTGCAGTTTGTATTTAAGTAAAACTATCAAAATTTCTATTGAACAATTTTCTTATTGCTAGTGATGAAGTGTCTATCATTGGTATATAATGCAATGTCTTTTATCAACAGGTCTAATATGCAGTTTGTCCATGCCCTCTAGAACTTCATGTAGCCTAGAAGTGTTTTCTGATGCGACACCACTATCGGCAGGATGCCATCACTTGTCTGTGACTTCCAAATCAGGTTTACGATGTGACAACGCTTATGGTTATGGTTTAGTTTAGCACGTACTCGACATCCAGTAGGCGAGTTGGTTGGAAACAGGAAACAGTCCGATGTTTGTACCCTGACATGCTCCCTCTGTGGACGTAGTTGCCCTTTAACAACATCAACCGACTTGTATTTATAACGGTTGCTAGAAGGCTTTGTCATACGTATGTCGTTTTGGGTGCGTTTGCTGAAATGTCTCATGCCGTTGTTTTCCATGGTGGGACGGTCTCATTAACCATGCAACTTAAAATATAAAATTTCAAGAGACATGCACGCACTGACTGACAAACCAGCATCTCTGAAGGAAAAATTATTTGCTGTGGCTTTATTGTCGATTTTGCTGTCACAATATGGGTGTGCTCCGTGGGTGGGAAGGACATAAATAAAGAACACCATAGCAGAGGAGGCTTTGTCAACCTCTCATTATGTTGAATTTATATCTTATCTCACAAGATAAGAATAAAATCCATATCAGCAAGCCCACATCTAACTGGAAGCACAAGATCCTCATCTCATTAAAGATACGGTAATAGGGAGAATGTCCAAACCCACTGAGATACATTTGTGAACAATTACAGTAGGTAGCAAGTGTTGAAGTGATGTATGAAGGACAGGGACTTCTAGAGAGTGACTTTTAGGAAACGTAATGGGTAAAATAATCTTATTGAGAACGTTATGTACTTATTATAAGTAACATATGTCAATTAGGTGTGTGTGATTTAAGTACAAATGGTGATGCAGTCCCTCACAGTTATACAGCCCTTTGTTTTAACCCACAGTGTTATTACTGCTTGCTTTGTATTGCATTGGAGAAGGGGTTTGCACACGCAGTGACCTCAAAGAATTAAAAACATGATGGTGCGGTTAGGAAAAATGGTTGCTGCCTCAGTTTCTCCGACAAGAGTTGAAGCCACAAAAGGCAAGTAGACTGAAGTCAATGCTAGAGGTTTGCTTCTTGAATTTCACTCTACTTCCCATACTCTCTCTCTCTACCAGCTCTTTATCTTTCACACACCCCCCCCCCCCCCTCATCTCTGATTAACCTTTAAAGACGCACACCTGCAGCCACACACACACACACACTCCATATACTGTGTACACGCTCTCAGACAGATTTAAAATTCAGGTACTCTCTCCTCTTTCTTTAATACACACTCGGGCCCCCATCAACTTCAGCACATTATCTGTTCTTAATCTCCCTCCCTCTGTCTACGATCATCCTGATCCCCGATTTCCCATCTGCTGTCGATTGGGGCCCAGCTTGGCTAGGTGTTCAACAAACAACTGTGATTCACAAGGTTTCTGCGGAGATTATTAACACACCTAGCATGCCACAGCGTCATGAATAAGCAATGGAGATCCGGAGCCCTATTTTCTCTCTGTCTCTGTGTTTTCTACCCCCCACCCCCTCCCCCCACCCTCTCTCTCTCTCTGTCTCTCTCTTGCCCTGCCGCGTTGTGGAC
Organism: Hollardia meadi; assembly: GCA_037974645.1. Classification (NCBI taxonomy): domain Eukaryota; kingdom Metazoa; phylum Chordata; class Actinopteri; order Tetraodontiformes; family Triacanthodidae; genus Hollardia; species Hollardia meadi. The sequence goes on along the minus strand of JBBPCS010000204.1, from coordinate 9,768,816 downwards.
TGAATGCCAGGATTGTCTAGAAAATGAGCTGTCAGTGGAGGGCCTGCAATGAGATACATCAGGCTCATTGTGAGCCCTAGAAAATAATGAACTATTCCCATTTCTCTCTCTGATATGTTCAATACGCTATCCATGACAAGTGCAAAGAGATAAGCAGTCCCCTCTTGAGCTGATTAAATACACTGGGTATATTCAGAAGAGCTTTGGCAGAATGAGGGTTCAGGGGATGCCATTATAGTATTACAACATTACTATATGTTTTCAGTCTGGGTTGAAGAAGACCTTCAGCATGATTTCTTTTTTTGTTGTTGTTGTTTGTGTCTGTGATATTGTGTGCAGTTGAGGAAAAGCAGCTAGAGGCAGTGCTTGTAAAAACCTACGAGAAAATCTAAATATGTCTAGTTAAGTTATGTTTAAGTCTTTCTTCACATCTCTTAACTTGTGCCCTCTTGGAATTAACTAAGGAACTAAAGGGATGGGCTTGCACATGATTTTTGTAAGAACTTGTTGGTTTACTTATGCAAGTACTCCAAACAAACTCTACCAAGAGGCCACGGCCAGTGTTTTTAATTAGAGCAGACTTAAAAGCAGTATAGTTTGTGCAGAAACTGGTTTGCTTCATACGGGGAGTGAGAAAAAATAATCACGTTCCCTTTAAGCGATAGAGGTCTCTCACCTATTTTACCAGGCGCAAAATCAATATTGGCCAACTGTGTTTTATTACATTAGGTGTAATTTCAATAAGACAGAGTCAGAGACCTCACTAATGCACATAATTCAGCACTGTGAGCGCGACGAAAAAGATGAGCACAGATGAACACAGCTTGAAATGACATTTTATTTCCTTATATTTCCTCCAGCCTCTTCATCCCCGAGGCAAAAATCTGCATCTTGGTGGTTCATTACAGACTTCACCACACCTGCCTGCAAGCATTCTCTGGTGTGTTTGAGTGTGCAGTGTGTTTGTGTGTGTGTGTGTGTGCGCACTATATTGCTTAATGCTTGTATTGCACTGAGCTCTTTGTCAATGTCAGCCATTTTACCTCCACCATGGGTTACACATTAGATTAGGCAAATCCAAATCAAAATGGATGGTCCCAGTATAGAGTTTCGTGTTAATCTAATCATAAGACATCATAACGCAACACGTGTCGTTGCCAGCCCGAATCACACAAAGAGTTATGATGCTTAATTCAATCAAATGTTGTTTGAGAATCAGTCAAATCCTCTGGCACATTCTGGCACAGTCTTGAAATGAGAGAATGAAAAAAAAAAAAATCACTCCTACCTGTCAGAGAGATTGTTTCCTCTTTTGCTCTTTTTTATTTTCCCTCGCGAAGACTGCTTACTAGACTCTCAGCTCATCTCTCCATCTCTGTCTCCCTCACACACACACGCACAAACTCTCTCGCCCTCTCGTGTTGTCAGCACAGCCCTGTTCCTGTTGCCTTCCCGATTCTGACACCTGTCAGCATTTTCATTAGTAGATCAGAAAACTGCAAACTAGAAATGTTCCCGTGTTGAATTTAGGGCAAGTTTGCAGCAGCAACATTGTGAGGTGCTTTTATTCATTCTTTAATTCAACAGGGGAAGGGAAGTGCTTGACTGGCACAAAGTTGGGAGATGTTTGCAGTCAGTAGATAGAAACAGAGGAGACAGACAGAAAGACATATGGAGGGAGAAGGAAGGGGTGGGCGGGCTAAAATCAATTAGGAACAGTGAAACCCTGTGGATCTACTGATGGAAGAAGGGAATACGGAGAAATCTGCAGCCCACGGAGGGGGCTTCCATTCCTGGGCTTCAGCTTCAGGCACACACCCACAGGGAGGCTAACAGATAGATGAGAGATATTCTCCAGAGGTGGAGGCCAACGAATATGTCAGAAATAAAAGACGCCTGTTCCCTGCTTTGTCTAATTGAGCATTCTTGGATCCCTTTGAGTTTAATAAGCCAAGAGGAAAGGCTTTCTTTTTTAAATTATTATTATTAACACTTGCATATTGACCTGGTAATGATTCCAAAACCAAGACCACAAACCTCTAAACCCACAAATCGGACAGCATAAAAAGACATCATGCTCTCCCTTTCCCTCCCGCAGAGATAACTCGAGCGATTTAACAATACATGAATCTTAATCCTTAAAAACCATGATGGCTCATCCATATCCGGGGGGAATTAGAGTGTGAGCCATGACAATCAAAGGAAGTCGAAAAAATAGATTTAGCTCTCTTTGTCACCAGCCCCCTCTGAGTCTGTTCCCTTGCTTCTCCCTTGACATAATGGTTCTACAGAGCCAGTGCTAGTATGCCACACATTTCAACCAAATCCCCCCTAACTTCACAGACATGCCTATAAAGATAAAGAATAATTCATTTTATATAGCTTCTTCTCAGTTTTTAGTTACAACAATATCATCCATTTCTACTGGAGGATATGACGGGCAATTACATGTTAAAGATAGCGCTTCCTTTATAGATTTTAAGAGATTTAATGTAATATGTCCTTCAGATACTTACCTAATCTTAACCAGTGAGTGAGGATAATTCAGGTCAGGTTTTCAAAAAAGAGCACACATGCCTTGGAAGGGATTCAACAAAGAGGAATTTGCTCAGATTTAAGTCCACAATCTTTTCACAAGCACTTCACTGAAAGTTACCTTCGTAATGGCTGCGGCAGGAATAATGAGTAGCGTTGCCGAAAAGAAACAAAGCATAACTCGGTTGGGACAAAAGCCAAATATCAAACTCCTACAAATGATAAAAGAAAAAAGAAATGCCCACTGTGATTCAGAGCTGGGTTAGTTAGCAGCTGAATCTTGTCGCCCAAATGGATTCCCACATGAAAGCCCACCAAATGATGGGGATGTAGGGTCTTTGTGTGAAGGTAATGGCTTGTCTCCTGGGCAAACAATACCTTTACATGGCAATGGGAATGGTAAACATTTGCACTGTAAAAGCCCGAGAGTTTAAACGTTCCTCCTTCCCCCTTCCAGTTTCCTTTTGTTCTTTGTGCTTATCAACACAAGAAAACAGAACAGTAAAAACAGTAAAAAAAAAAAAAAAAAAAAAAAGAATCAAGGCTTTTCTGTCCTCAGCTTGTGTGTGTTGTTGTCCTATGGCAATTGCAGTCTCTCAACTTGCTTTCTGCTTTAACTGGCAGGAGAGGCTCACTGTACAACAGTTACTCCTAGAAGACATCTTAGCAGCAGGGTGTTTGGTGAACATGCATGTTTGTTTTCTGACAATTCCCTCTTTTCACTCAATACATTTTTTGTCAATTAAGACAGACGAGCTCTAAGTAAAACCACATCGTCACATTACTGTAACCACTGCGCCGCTCTAATATTATACAAACCTCAACGGTTCTATTTCTGCCTTTGCATTCTACTCAGTTTGCACAGAGGAAAATGAAGCAGGGAAAAGAGGAAGCTAGTGTTCTCCTTGGGAGCCTCACACACACGCGCGCACACACACAAACCTGATGATGTAAAATCCTCATACAACAGGAGAGACAGATTCAATGTGTGTCATGCTGAATCTGCCCATCTCTGTCAGCCCACCGTGCCCTGAAGCTATGTAATTAGACCGTTGAGATGGTAAGAGAGGGACAATTTCATTTGCCATGTCATTACATTTCTGCACGTGTAAAGATCTTTGGTCAATTCATTTAAGAATTTTGAACAGCCTCTCATTACGCGCTGGTGTGACCACTGCTGCTGACTGACTTTCAAAACAAAGGCAGGAAAGATTCCTGTGGAGCCATTTTGTTAAGTCCTTACTGAGGAATATTGCTGGCCAAAAGTGAGCCTGTAGCTGAGTGCAATAAAAAAAATAAAAAATAAAATAACAAACCATCTAATTGTAATTCCACACAGACACTTCGTTATCATCTATTTGTTCTGGTCAAAAGAATGGACAGCAGTGTGAAATAGCCTCTTGTTCTGTTTACCAGCAATGCGTTTCTGCATTATACATTCAGGAGGCATACATCCATTTTGCTGAAACAGATACAATCATTGGCAGTGTTAATGAAAAAAGAACTGCCTCAGAGAGCTCTCCCCACTTGTAATATTCTTCATGTACATCATTTCTAATTGTCTCCAATAATGAGATCCCACTACTTGAGGACCTGTCAGCATGCATTTTAAAGGCACAAGCATTTTTTTGTGGGTTGTGAAGTCATTTTTAGCTGGCAAAATAGTAAATAGCTAATTCAGCGTCAGCCACCCATATGAGTTGCTTATAATGGTCGCCATACTTGCTGACCCTCATCTACCTGTATTTCTCAGCTCATACGTCAGTTAAGGCAGATCCATCTTTCTCGCTTTTTGATTAACATAAAGTGTAGGTTGTCTAATGTCTCTATTATTCCCCAGTCAACCGACATCAGTCAATCAAACTGCTCCAAAGCATCTGGTTAGTTAAACCTTCCAGGGACCAGTCAAGGAAGAGCTTACACATGTCTATTATTGCTTCTTAAACTACACCCACACACTTCACAGTCCAGTGATAAAAAAAAAAGATAAATTATTTTTTTTTAAAAAATCCCATAATCTTCATTCCTGTATGCATTTTTATAAAGTAGGTTTCATTCATTTTTCTTTATCTCTTGCTCGTTAAAATTTCTTCCTGCATGTATATGAGCTTAAGAGGAAGAAAGAAGAGTAGTGAGAAAGTAGACAGCCTCACTAGGGCAGAGTTTGTAAAAAGGAAACCGAAATTATGTAGCTGTGGGAAACTAAATTTGGCACAAGTTCCCAAATTGGAGCACAGTGCAAATGTAAAGTTCAGATAGTGAGAGTGATATCTGGAAGAGCTGTCCTCAAGAGTGTGCTTCTAATATAAAATGTCCGGTGTTTCCTCCTCGCTCAGAATAAAATTGCTAATGTGAGTCATCCTAAAATGTCTGCAATTTTCACACACGCTGACTCTCGAGCTCTGCCGAGCTGTTGCACCTGTGCATGTGGTGTTTCCTTCGAGCTCAGTAAATACCCTCAGGTGCATATGGTAACATCTCGGGCTGCTCCAGACAGCTTTATCCTGCTTTCTCCACTCTCTTACTCTCTCCAACACTCACTGACCCGCTCTCTTCCTCACTCTGACTGGCAGTAGTTAAGAATGAACATGACCCTTACACTGACTTCTGCCAGCCAAGTGGATGTCTTTTTAAACGGTGAGTCAGAAATGAAACATCAACATTAATTCCCTGCTAAATGATCCCATTGAATAATGGATGAGGGCACGCGGAGATATGTAGATTTCCACCTTCTACCTTTGTGAGCCTAATTGCTGCCATTCAAGCACATCTAAAGTCGGCCCCGTTTCCAGAGCTGACATGGCTACTATCAGTCAATAATGTTGCCTAAGCCTGTATCAAAGGGTAGCCTTAGCTGTCAGAGATCCCTCACATTAGCTGCTCTAGCAGGACTTCAAAGACACAAAAAAAACCCTCTAATTCGTACATCTGAAGCCTGCAATGGGCATAATGCACCTTAAAAGATGCTCTGATGGCATATTTGGGCACGCACACGAATACACATTGGTCTTATCTTGAAACAGGCAAAACACACTCCAAAGGATGTTGAAGACCTCTAAACAGACACAGCATACAAACGCCTATGAGAGCAGAGATTTCCTTACCTTGGTCTGGCAGCTGGCAAACATTAGGGGGGACAGTCATGTTCAGCATGTCATTGACAGCAGTGTCAACATAGTGTCCTCTCTGGACATCGTGTTCACTGTCGGTCTGGTCGCTCTCCTCGTGGCCGCTGTCCTTCAGACTGTTCCCCTCCAGGTCCTTGAATGTTGATGTGCTACATGGGGGCCAGGAGGGGGGAGAGGGAAATGTTGATTAACTGTCACATCTCCTCTCACACGCTGTCCTTTGTCCCCATGTCTCTGATGGTTTGTGAGCTGTCCATCTTTCTCTCCCTGTCCCCTTTTTATGTCCTTTCTATGAATTTGTGGCCTTTTATGTGGTCTATTTTTTTATGAATTCAAAATAGACAATTAGTATTTGATTTTGTTGTAAGTCTGAGCTAAATAACACGCTTTTACTTAGAAAAAAAATTGCTACAGCTTCTACACTTGCAGTAAGTTTAAATCTTTTTTGGATTAACTAGATATTTTTCAACTTCACAGATAGTATGGCAGCTATATGGTGTTTCTGATGGAGACATTTGGATGGATGGGCTGTCTTCAAGGACGTTGCATTGAGTAAACAGGAGGAACTCACTCACTAGAATCAAACAAATACTGCAGTAGTCAGGAATTCCTGGAAGGAAAATGGATATAGGAAACGCCGGAAGCATACAAACTGAGCATCTGTCTTGTTTGGGGCTCACAGTCAGTAAAGAGTGAGGGGTGGGGAGGCACAATCAACAGCTGCACAGTAACAGCGTGATTTCCTTCATTTGATTTCCATCCCACTGGAACAATTCTGCTTTACAAACAACACTAAATAGGGGTGAATATATGAACATGTGTTCTCATAGGAGAGGGAAAAAAAATATGAATGAGTTCATATAAGGGGAGACGGAGGTTAGAAAGTAGAAGAAGAAAAAAGATAGAGGAGAAAATGAGAGTAAACAAAAAGAAAGGTGGAGGAAGTGAAGGGCAGGACAAGGTAGCTCCATTCCCCAACCTAAGCCTCACTTCTCCAGTCTGGGAGAGAGGACTGCAGGTAATGCTGGCTCTCTGATGTTATCACTGTAATTGCACCTGTCCCAGGCTATAGGCTCACTGGCTCCTGAGGGGATTTCTTTGTAGTGTGCTACAGAGTCCCACACTTGAATGCTCTTTGTTTACATTAATGCTGGGAATCTTTTGGGGGGGAAATTGCCATAATGTGTTTTCAAAAGGCTGGGATGGCCTCAAACAGAAGAAAGGCTGGAATGTTTCATAGCTGCAGGTAAAAAGGAAGAATTGTAGATTTCGAAGTGAGCCCTACAAAAACCTCCAATGGCTGGAGGGAATTATTATATGACCCCCATCCTGACCTCATCCCAACCCTTCATTCCCTCAAACCCTATCTAACATCCTGGTTCAGGTGTAATGAAATACAAAGCACAATGAAAACATGTATTCCCCCTTCGTCACTCAAGAACAAAAAACATAATTATTGACTATTCATGAAACTGCTGCCTTGAATATCATTTACTCGTTATTTTAAGCTGTAACCTCATGCAATTCAAGTCACGTGTCACTAATCAACTAAATTACAGCGGAGTAATAAGGTTATCTGTAAATTTGAAAATCATTACTTGCTGTTTCTGCTGCTCTGTGAAATCTAATAATCTGAAAGTTTGTGGCTCATTTCCACAAGTGTCGACTAAACGCATTACAGGCTAATTCTGTTTATCCCCAAATCTTATCCTCCCCATTGCAATTATACTGAATGAAAAACACGCAGGAACACTTGCAAACAGCTGCAATGGTAGCTGTGCACTCATTAGATAAAACAATTACCGATAACAAATTTTAACGAGGCGCTGGTAACAATTCCTAATCAAGACATACCTTTTAATGAGGTGGGCTCTGCTGTTCACGTAACTGGAGTCAATGGAATAGTTCTCCGTCTGTAACAGAGCGATGCAGGGGGTGGGGGTTGTGGTTGAGGGATGATGGGGGGGGCAAAAGAGAGAGGTACTTTTAATAATGAAAGCAACCAAAATAATGTTACTAGTAATTGGCTTTCAGTAGAAATGTTATTTTACACAAAAGCCCCGGTGAGCTTCAGCCTCAGCTTTCAAAGGGCTGAATCCTATTCTCTTTCAAAGCACACACACAGAGAGGCTGACTGGGAGTTGAGAGCCGAGGAGAGTGCTGCAACGAGCAGCTAGCCCTCCTGCTCTCGCTCCTTTGCTCCCTGCCTCCACTGCTGGTCAGTCCACTGTCTTTAAAATGGAGTCATTAGGGTGGGCAGACTATCACGCAGACTGAGGAAGAGGAAAAGTTAGTGGGGTTTTTTCCCCCCTTTCTGAACTCTTCACTTTCACCATGTTTGAGAAGACATTAATGTAGAAATATTAAATAAATAACTGCAAGAGAAGTAGCTGAAATTAAGGTTGTATCAGGGGAATCTTAACTCCGCAATTGCAGATGAAAAGGCTTTCAGAATATGCATACGATAGATCTCTGACCCACATTAGAGAACACAGTTCAAAGGCATCCTACATTCTTTTCTTTTTTTTCAACATTTACATAGCAAGGAGAATGTCTGACAAGTAAGAGCACATGGACAGAGGTGTTACACTAAGCAGGTAGCCACTCCTGCATCTGCCAAGCATCTACTCACACTAGGTAAGATGTCAGAGGGCCAGAGGGTATCAAAGCCTCTCAAAAGACTTTCCCAGGCCTGCGAAAAGCCAGGATAAGACCCTTTCAACAAAGTTTGATAACATGCAGGTGTTTTCTGCAGAAAGAAAGCAGAGCCTTCACTTAAAATTCCACGGCGCAGATACTGTATCCTGATAAAAGCCGCGAGTCAATGGCTGACTTCCGAGGGAAGTGTACAGTACCCGTATCAAAGCCCTGGTGGAAAAAAAAGTCACTCCTATGATAAGAAAGGTTAATGCAGGCACATGAGCACAATTGCTGGTTATCAAGAGAGCTCCACATTTGACACAGGACTGCTGGGGAGGTAGCTGTGGCCCTGTGCAACTGTCATACATGGTGACCAAAAGGATTTGGATTAAAACCTAGTGTGCGGCTGGGTGAACACTCTCTTTATTAGATGTTAATGGGGTTGGACATTTTGAACTTTTTTCAGTGTCTGCGTGGAAGTGAAACCACAATGCCATGGAGTCTGAGCAGCGAGGACGGGGGAGCATAGGAAATGTCAAACATTGGTCCCAGTCTTCTCGGATCTCTTTTGAAAAGAATAAATAATTAAATGAATAAATAAATAAATCTGATGCTGGCAGATCAGAGCAGCCAATGTGTGGTGTTTACCTTTGGCAAATAGCTCTCATGACCCTGTTGGCAGTCTATGAAAAATGTAAGAGCTTGTTCCTGCTACCAAATACATGTCCTTGTTTGTTTAGATTCCTGGTATTGATGCCATTTTCTCATGACTGATGCTGGCGCTGTTCTTGTCTCTTCAGAGACCCGAGGAAACTTGGATGTAAGTCAGAGGTGTAGTCATCTTTCAGTATTCTCCAAAGTGCACAGGTCTGCCTTGAATCATGAGGGGATAAGCAGCTGTTTGCCATCTCACCTCCTGCACTAATTATCTTTTCAGGGAAATTGCATAACAATAAGGAACAATGCGGCGGCATGCCTCTGATTGGGGTTTGCTAAATTAAAATGCAATGTCTTTGCGCTAAAGGTTAGCATCATTCCGTCTCCTTTATACCATTTACCCCTAATTAAACTTTAACTCATTACTATAGAGAAGATAATTCATAAGGAATTGAATTAACATATTATTATTAACCATTAATTTGGAGTGCACCATGTTTGTTCTCTTGTAATACCCATGACTCCTCTTGTTCCCTTTCAGCTTGACTCCATTAAATATCAAAGGTAACGGCTGTGGCAGCATACTGCAACTCAGATTAATCATTAATAACAGATTATCACATATCATTTAATTAATTTATCAATTAATTAATTGTATTTATTAATGATTATATTATTATATTATTATTATATGTGGTGTTTTCTCACAGAATAATATATTTCCCTTAAAAGATTTAAAGATCTGTAGTACTTTTATAGGTCGCTATTATAGATCAAGAATGTTTCAATGCTTTAGCAAACATACTTTATATGCATATGTTTTGCGTTCAACCTCTGCTGCACTTTGGTCCCAGTGAACACAAATTAAAGTGGCTCATCTTCTACAGTGGCTGCGCATCCAGTGAGAGACTAATAAAAATGCAAGGCATGAGTAACAAGGGGAAAACTTCATTTAAAAGACAAGATAGAAAATTTCTTGTGAATGTCACTCTGGCTCCGGCCTGTAATTGGTTTGGATGGCAGGTTCTGTGTGAGCACGGCCTGAAAAGGACGGCAGTATGTCCCTGCTCTCAAGATGTTTCCGTCCAGAAATGGAACTGTACTTTCCATAATGCAATTTTCTCTCAGGGTTTTTACATGGAGCTCTCTTATTTGTGTAGCAGGTAAAACCAAAGGAGACTCTTCCGAGTATTCAAGCATTCAGTGTTTTTCCTTCACCGTTTCCTCCTCTATAGCTCATCTTCAACAGATCAGATCAACACAGCAATTGCTCATTAATCAAAGGAATCAGTGGTGATTACCATATTTCCTCAATTCATCAAATTGTCAGTAGAAATAAACAAACATCCAACACGTGAGGGCATAACCTTGGGCATTGAGTCACTCAGGAGTTCCTATTCCGAGGAAGAATCAGATGCATTAGCCCAGGCTTCCTGTAAAGAAATTTAATGTCTGCCCCCACATTTCTGACCGACCTCAAATTGGAGAACATGTCAATAGATCTTGCTGGGAGGTTCAAGTTTCAGGCAAGAGGATGAGAACTGTTTAACTACAGCGAGGACACCACAAATGGCTCCTTAATCAGGTTGGACAATGTGTTGTTGTGATGTGAGCGGCCCCAGTTTGGCGGCCAGAGCCACTCTATCCCTATAATTATTGTTCTGTTACATCTAGAAGACTAGAGGGAGGAATGTAGTCCCCAGTGTCACGGCGTGACTGATAGGTAGTGTCAAAATGAGTGGGGAGGGAAGTGGAAAGAGAATGGAGAGAGAGAGAGAGGGTGAAGATGGGAGGAAATGGGTGAGACTTGACCTGCGGGAGACTTGCAGTCCAGCTGCTGCAGCCCAGCACCTTTCCCCTTTTCACCATTTGCTTTTGTCTCTCCTGTAAAACCTGGGGCACAGGGACGATGTGCTCGCCTTTCTGCCACTGAGAGGAAAAGCAATCTCCTCGCCTAGTTGCTGCCGTAAGATTTGATTTGCCTTCCTCCCAGCGTGACAATTGGTTCTGTAGTGTGGATGCAAGTGTATTCATTGTGTGGAGGCATGGGGAGCACCAGAGAGAAGAGGAGGGGTGGGGGAGTGAAGACACCAGTTGTTACACCAGTAAACACCCAACAAGTTCAGCAGATGTCACAGAGATAGGGGAGAAAAAGAGAGAAAAAATGTCACACAGCTGGTCGACTGTGTGTATTATTGAGGCTGATAGAGAACAGCATAACATGTTAAATATGGAAGCAAGCTGGAAAAATATGGACAGATGCAGCAACATACATTATGTATCTATTAAAGATTACTTAAGCTTTAAAACAAAAGGCATTTGAGGAGGATGGGCTGGGTTGCACAAGGCTGTGTCTAAAAATAGTGAGCATCTCTCAGAAGTGAGTGTTTCATGTCTGTCGTGAATGCAAATCTATAATGTCATCAATTTAGCTAAAATAAACATCCAGCCATGCTTGTCGTGGACACAGAATGCTCTTACTGCCACACTAAAATGCACAGTTTAAACATACAGAACAACAGACAAGACAGAATCAATTAAAACTGTCAGATCAAATTTTGAGCAGTCTGAGGTTGAGCCTCAGTCTCTGTTTGTTGTTGCTGCAGCTCGCTCACGGACTCCCTCGGTCCCGGAAGGAAATGTTACACATTATGTGCCTTGTTATTGATATCCCACTGCTAAAAAGAAGCGATGAGGAAAAGGGATCCAGGGGGGTTTGCAGGGCAAGCCAACTGCAATTAGAAAATAAAAAGGCTTCATTATCCAGATAGCAGGTAGCAGTGATGGGTAAAAAAAAAAGAGAGAGGAGGAAATTAAAGCAAAAACTTCACCACATGAAGGATAGTCAGTGTCTCAAAGTGCCTGTTTACAGATGCATGTATTCCCCCCATGTGATTTTGCAATGAGGCTGCAGAGGAGTGTTTCTCCTCCTATACACTGTGACTGTGAAAATAAATGTTTCACTTTGAGCCTCTTGCAAATTCACATCCTCTCTCTTTCCTCTTCCCTACAAAAGCACTGCTCTAACAATCCCTGACTTGCGGCGCTGAGCTGGCGCGCGATCACAACGCCGCTGGGTGCAGCACCTCTAAGCAGCTCACATTCAGTCTGTGTTACAGCCATGACGAAAACATAGACCACCAAGACACCTGCACGGACTGGGTTTATTTTTTTGTTTACCATGTAAGAAGGAAGAAATGCATTTTGCCCCCTGAACTGCCATAACCCTCCACCACCACCACCTCTGCCCTCTACCCCGACAACCATCATCACCACCATCTTCCCTGTTATAGAATTTCCCATAGATCCTGTGCCATCTGCTAGATTATAGATTTCCCTCTTCCTTTATAGAGGGCAGGGCCCCTAAGGGAGGATCAGCGGTAAAAAGGGTGAAAGAGTGCCTGAGGCACAGCCATGGTTGTGGATGAGATTACATTTTCTATTTCAGCCCGCTAAAGGGGGGCTGCTGTGATGAATACAGAGAGTTGTTACCATTTAATATCAACTGGCTCCCCTGCAAACTCAAATTATATACAATCAATTGTGACAGAAGGTTCCATGTGTGACAAACAACCTGCCATATTCTCTGCATCATTTCACTTCATCACCCATCAATTCACCCCAAACCCTGTCGCCTATTTGAGAATCAGTCATGTTATGAAAGTGAGTGATTCTGTGGAGAAGAGGATTTTCCGAAGCTTCCTGGCTCCACTGTAACTTGTAAAAGTTTGCTGTGTTTGTGACTGGTCGAAAAAACAAACAAACAAACAAAAACTGGGTGAATTAAATGCTATGATGAGGTCACTTGTGTCCTTGACCACAAGTGTGACGTGTTCAGCATTGTTTGACTAAACTAAATAACTGCTTCTCTGGAACACAATGAAACAGATACGTAAACACAATACCACTTCCTGCCTGCATTTCCCCCTCATTTCTCTTGCCTTTCCGTGCAAAACTGAAACAAATATTTGCTCATTCTGACCAAAACAATCACCCCCGTCTCTCATTAAGTGAGGAAACAGGCAAAAGCACTAAGGCTATTTCTTGCACCATCACATAGGAAACTGCAGACCGTGCGGCTGTCTTTTATTCTGAGACAATAGTCCAGACTAGTCTCCATGTCACTCAGGCCTACAGGCTCCACAGAGCCACGGAGTCCAGTTAGTAGAAATGTGATTAATTATACATACATTGATAGAAACAACATTCATTATTCATGAGCTTCTCAACGTCAAAGCTATTTCCCTCCCTTTCAGCATGATGAAAAGATTTTAAATAATAGGCCCCCTTCGCAGACGTCTGCATTCCAGCGGAGTCGGCTGACGCTAAAGGGGCTTAAGTCAAAGCTGTTGTCTTACCAGGGAATCACTGTTAGGGACCAACATGTTTCAAACGGTTGGTGGCTGTGTGGGTTCCGGGGTCTGTGTTTTTGTTTTGTCTTTGTCTTAACAGCCAAGGCTGGTGCTTTTAGGCCTTTCAGATGGAGCTATAGTGTCCACTTAGATTGAACAGGGGGTCTAACAAGGATTGAATTTCATTTAACACCTGTTCAAGAATCAGGTCTGCTTGTGTTTTCACACTTTTTCAAGTCGGAAAGAAAAATCTGAGTATCTCTTTAAGATTACGATTTATAGTTTTCACACAGTATTGAGGGATTTTCTTTCATTTGAATGTCAGATTGAAAAATGTTCACACTCCTCTCATCCAAAAATCTGCTAATGTGTGTGTGGCGCCACATGAAAGAGGTAGGTGGTGGCTTTTTTTGAACAGACTCCGGAAATGTTGAGGGTAACATCTAATCCAGGTACACTTTATGGTTTCTGTGATAAGAACTACAAACATATGCGTTGAGTCATTTAATTGAGAATTACTACGAGCATTTTCTCTTCACAGTTGTGTCCTATATTAGCCAGTGTTGAGGGGGATGGGGGGGGGGGGGGGCACGCTAAATAAGTGCACAAGGAATTCCCAGAGGTTTCTCCCACCTCCCCTGGGCTGGGCTGTAAAAAATAAACACTCAGAAACACTGCAGATTATGTGTAAACGTTACCCTTAAATGCTTACATGAGAGCAGCGACTGAACAAACAGCATAGATTTGAGCCACTTTTGAAATCACTGAACTTAGAAATAATTTTTGATGAACCCTTTACACACAAGGATGCCAGAAAAGAGAAATCTGTGACTGTGAGGAGAGCTGATCAATTCGACAACATGGTGGAGCTTGGTACATTTTCTCTTTGCAACTTAACGATGGCTGCCAGCCACGTTGGTGCTGCTGGAGTCTCTCTGTCTAACTCGCTGTCTCCCTCCCCTCTCTCTTTTTCTCTCGCTCACTGTGACAAGGCATCTTTCCAGACATTTTAGTTAGATGGAGATTTGCAGCAGGTCATTACAGACAGGGAGGCTCTGTGAGCGGAAGCAGTCACTCGGAGATGGATTGAGTGGGTCTGTTTATTGACATGCCTTAATCTGACACTGGGTAAAGGGAATGAGTCACCGCCTCCAGACACACTACCACATCACAGCCACTCCAGCAAATATGGAGGCAGCACCCGGGATACAAGTGGAACTTCATCAGCGCTCATTAATCCAACTACCCCAGGCCACTCGCTCAAACAAACCATGTTTACACTGGCTGTTGGCTGGATGGAGGGGTGATGGAGCTTTTCAAAGGGCATGTGTGCAGGTGCTCGTATCTGCAACACACACACACACACACACATACACACACACACATACATACAAACAGGTACTCCAGTCTCCATCTCATTAAAAAGCCACCCGCCCTCCTAAGTCACAAACCTCCAAAACATAATATCTGTAATATCTACCAGCGACTTAAACTTGACGCACGTTGTCTCCGAATTAGAGCTCAAATCACGGGTGGACGATTGGGCTTGATGCCAAAATATGTATCATACAAAGGGGCTTCTTATTAAACAGATGGGCATACAAATTCTTTTAGGTCACATCACAACAAAGCCACTCCTATCAGTGAAGCCTAGTTAGCTTTTTGATCCTGTTTGCTTCAATGTGAAGCACATCTGCTGGTAATATTCGGGATGGTCTTTCTAGGCAGCTGTCAGTACCGGGATTGACAGCAGCGTATTAGCTGCTTGCACATCACCACCGCATCTGTAAATCCAGCTTGTTAACAGGACTGTGACAGGCTGCCATCAGGGCACAGGCAGAACAAAACAACATCCAACAGGAGGTAGTCCAATGCTTCTGTTTGTTTTGCATTACACTGCAGTTTAGTACATGGTCAGAGAGACGTGATCATGTGAATCCGCTACACTTTCACATTCAAATGTTAATTTACCAAAAAAAAAAAAAACTAGACCAAGGAATGTGTGAAATGTGTAAGCCAGTTGCAAACAAAAATAAATCTTTCTTGAAGAAAGGCACACATGCAGACACGCAGTCGCAAAGGCAAAACAAGCAAAAGGGAATCAACACTGTATGAGTGAGAAAAGGAAGAGCACAATTACAAATTTACAGTGAAACACACTAACACGCCTTCATACACTAACACACACATGCAGTCGCAGCGGGGCAGAAAGTCAGAGTGGGGCTTGCTGTTGCCTCCGTCGGGGGACTGGGAGCCGAGCAGCTTGAGAGCAGGGCCAGTGGAGAGGGGGCCAGATGCAGTGGGCTTGGCCCACTCATTTGTGAGGGTGGTGGGGAGGGGGGTGCGTCAACAGCTGAAACACACAGGGATTAGCCGCTCTGACTTCATTTAATTTAATTTGTATTAGGGCCATCTTTGGGGGCAAACATCGTTTTTCACTGCAGGGGGATACACGGGGTCATGGAAAACAGCAACAGACGGTACATCTCAGCCTCCTGCTCTTGCAGTGGATCCACAGGGGGAGGAAAAGCACTGTATTCCCACACCTCAGGCACACACACATTCACACACAAACACATACTCAAGCAAATATCTTGTTTCCCTCTAATTATGTCTATATTATAAAGTCAGATCTATCCCATTGAAATGCATCTTAGACCCCGCACCCACCTCTCCACAGCTTGATTTCTTGAAATGACTACATTGAATCCTTTTGTTCTGCCACCATAAACATGTAGTAATTTTCTGTGCTTACAAAAGCTCTGCTCTGTGCAGGATTGTGTCTATGTTTGTGTGTATGTTGCAAGCACACACACACACACACACACACACACACACACACACACACACACACACACACACACATAAACACACACACACACACACACACACACACACACACACACACACTAGTCATAACAAGCTACGTAAGTGGTCAAAGAGAAACAGGACAGAGGAGAGAGAGTGACTGAATCAGCAGTCCTACGTCCAGCAGCAGCAGCGGTACTACCCCTCCTCTCCATCACACTGTGGCCTCCATTTGACTGTTAAATCACCCACTCAGCACAACAACACACAGATAGGGAAGCAGAGAGAGTGGTGACCACGCAAATCACCACCTGAAGTCTGATCCAGACTAGATGTAGGGCAGAACACGGCGAGACTCTGAAAAAGATGGGAGACTTTGTTGGGACTATATATGGGATTTTCTCCTTAGCCTGTGTGTGTGTGTGTGTGTGTGTGTAGGATGAGGTGATGTAATTTCATATATGTTAGTGAGGATGTTGAGTTGTGTGTGTGTATAAGATGAAGATGGGAGATGGGAGCAGCCATGTGCAAACTTTCGGATAAAGTAGGACAGCACGTGAAAAAGAGGTCGCCAGGTAGGATCATGGGAAATAAAATACACACACACACACACACACACACACACACACACACACGGTATGTAGGTGTTAGCGTCTTTGCATGACCTATGGGAGTTTGTTGGAGTGTATAATGTTTGTTTGTTGACAGGAAGTGAGGAAAAGTGTGTTATTTCAATACTTAAAGGTGCTGCTGTTCAGTGTGTTCTTGTTATTGCTACATCGTGAGGACCGGATAAGTTTAAAACCAAGTGAGTACATTTTTGTAAAGTGTGGACATTTTGGCCCATCCTCACAACTTTAAAGGGCTGTTTGAGGGTTAAGTCTTGGTTTTAAAGGTTGGGTTAGAATTAGGTTTAGCTTAGGGTTAGGCACTTAGTTGTGATGATTAAGGTTAGGGTGGCAAGGGGGCTGGGAAATGCATTATGTCAATGAGGGTCTTCACAAGGATAGAATGGGCAAAATGGACAAAATGAATATTGTAAAAAAAAATATCAGTATGTTTAGAGTTGCAACTATGGATTAATTTTCAAACAACAAAACAATTTTTTTGCAATTCAAATGTGTAAAATAGTGAAAAGCAGCAAATATTTGCCATTTTTGCTAAATGAATAAAAAGATTGATTGACTGTCATATTTGTTGTCAGTAGATTTTCTGTCAATCAACTAATTCTCACAGCTCTAATACTCATGTTTATCCCACTGAGTCAGTTGTTTTTCTCTTTAAAAAAAAGTGACATTTGTGGAGCGTTCTTGTATAGCCTAGTTTAAGATGCTGGCCATGAAGAGCAACTTATCATCTGTCAACTAAAGTTTTCAAAATGCCCCAAAAATACTTTTAGAATCGAGCTTTGTTGAGATGTAGTTATCCAGTGGATTTACCATAAATGTTGACAGTATGCAGGAGTTTACTGGTCTCTTTTCTTCTTACTCGTGTGTTTTATATACAGGTTTGCAAATATTGACCTACTTTTCATTCATAAATTTAGACGAGCAAAATGTTTGTTATTTTGGAGTTGCTGCTATTTTGAGCCAATATTGAGCTTTTTCCTTTTTAACTTAAATTTTATTTTGTTTTAATTTTGTTGAAACAGATGGAACACCAAAAGCAGTGAATGTCAGCAAAGCAAACAAAACTTAAAGTATCTTTTTTATATACAATAGTTTGAACTGTGCACATGTGAGAGCTTTCATAAGAAGTCCATTTCTTCCAATTTTCATTAAACTCTCCAAACATGTGTAAGATGGGGATTCACTTTCTATCATATCCTTGTGTTTTCTGTCTTTGTCAATGTTCAGTTTTTTGTTTTTTGTTTGTAAGTGATATTATTGTCTAAAAACAGGGTTTCTCAAAATGTATTAATCTCCCAACATATTGATCAATATTTGATTGTTTTGACCTAACACAGAATTCACTTTTCATCAGTAGTTTAGTGATGTTGACTGAACATGGGTCATATGCTGTACTACAAGTTGTATATTTGAGTGAAGCATATTGAAACCTATCTAATGTATCTTAATCAAGGTTCCAAGGTTATGATTTTTTTCCACATGGAGAAGAAACACTGAACAATTAGAGTTATTTGGTATTTTTTGAAAAGAAAATGGTCACATTTTAAAATTCAGTATTTATCTTTTAATGATAAAAACATAAACAACCGTACATACACAATGTCAACTCCTGCTTGACCTTGTTTGAAACATTGTCCATGTGTTAGAATTTCCATGTGTTTGGTTCTAATTTGCAAAGGGTAATTTGATATCAGAAGATTATTTGCATATACGTTACAGACACACACACATTGTGTATGGACACACCTGCATGTACCTCACTTGTGACTTTACAGTGAAAGATAAACCTTTTCCTGTCTTTTCTTTATATATACTTATTTTACATTCACTAGCAGTGAATCAATGAGTGACTCCATGAATCATTTCACGTGTCTGCAGGTTGTAAGTATGCATGTCACACAGCTTGTCGGGAACGAGTGTCACTGGACTGTCATCCTTTTGCTTCACCTGTTAGTCAGGACCACCTCAACAACAACAACACACCACTCCATGTGAGTACACTTTTTATTTCTTTTTTCTCTCTTTCCTCCATTGTATGAAGCACCAGGGTTATATATTAAGAATCAACCAATATGTTGGGGTTTTTTTGCGGCCAATATTTAAGTACAATTTTGAGGTACTTGTACTTTACTTGAGTATTTCCATTTTCTACTACTTCTACTCCACTACATTTTGTAGGCATATATTTGACCTTTTAATCCACTACATTTATTTCATAATTTAAGTTCATAGTTACTTTGCAGAATAATGCTATTAATATAAAAATGAATCTACTACTATGAACAAGTATTTTTAAATTAAATCATTTATCAGCAATCACACAAAAACAGAGATACAGATATTTAGATAAATGCTGAATATATCTATTATATAGTGTTGATTACTTCAACAGTTGCTGGCTTGACTCTTGACCGTGTTCAGGGTGTGATGATAATGAAATATAACGGAGAGAGAAAAATATTTCACAACATTATTTAAATTCTAGTAAATAGTTTTGATTACATTTTCACAATAAAATTAACATTCCATTGCAGTCTGTCAGTTCTTAGTTTTGTGTTATCCAATCAAAATATTACACTCTGCATGATTATATACATTTCATCCATTTTGATATTAAAATTGTGGCTTTGATAGGAGAGTTTTAGAGTCCCGGGATGGTCAAAATACTTTTTAAGGGCCTTTTCCGGCCTCATGAACTGAGTAATAGTTATGACTAAAAAGTATTTGTCAAAAAAATCACGACGAGGTCCAATTAGTACAGAGTTTTCTGTCTTATCAAATGATCTGTTTGCTCAGGTGTCATGGAACTGTAGATGTTTAAATATCTTTAAGGACTTCTTATCTATGTTTGCTTATTATTTATTTCCTGACCTTGGAATCAGTGGTTGACAAAGCAAAATAAATAAAGTGCTATTACTGTATAAATATATAGAACTAAATATAGAAATAAAGTATATCTTCATTTGGTTTCAATATCAGCCTTTTGTACCACTCTATCTTTGGATAACTCAAAAGCATCAGTGTAGTACAGGGCATCACCACATGAGTGCACTGTAGTCAAACATTTTATCTGCTAGTGAAGTCTTGCACTGTGCAACACAAGCAGTATGCAGCCCAAATTATTAGAATAACTGTTAAGTTTTGTCTATTTTATCTTTAGAATAAAGCCCATTCCTCATGTACTGAGCTTTTTCTGTGACAAATATTGAAACCAGTAAGAAAAACACTGTTAAATGACCATGTAGAACTGAATTAGTCCATACTTTTATCTTCTCAGTTATGAAGAATTGTTGCTTTTATTCATTTAACGTGATAGTAAATCGATAATTTAGGGGTCGTTTCTAACATTTTACACACCGAATAATTAATCAAAAAAATAATCTGCAGTTAAATAATGAGGAAAAAAAATGCGATTTGATGAATATCATAGATTCTGACCTGTAACTAGTGTTTCAGTGTGTTTTATGTTATGTGTCAAATTCCACTCGGCTTCGATAAAACATTGGACCCCAAGTCAGTACACACCCACCCACCCACTCATAAAGCATTACTCACCAAGAATAGTTTGTGTGTGTGTGTGTCTGTGTGTGTCTGTGTGTGTCTGTGTGTAATTCCTGGAAGAAAAGGCTTGGGTGTAGTAGGTCTGGTTCATATTAGAGTATTTGTGCAGACCACACCAGACTGTATTATAAGGTTATACAACTGTATCTCTGCAGTGCTTCAATAACTTTAACAGTGTGTGCTGGTAGAGTTATTTCACCTCTAAGAAACAGTTACAGGATGTGTACTACAACCACACATTTGAATCATGCTAAAATTTGTATTACTTCCAGAGTGAGTTAAAGATTAGTCAACAAACATAACAGTTCAAACACAGGATTAGAACTTAGAATTTTTTTTAATTTCACTTTCTTTAAACTTAAAGGAATATTCCAACATTTTTTGGGGAAAAAAACTTGTTTGACATCTAACACATGAGAAAATGTGACTTATTGAAAACTGAGTTGTTGTATGTCCAGGACATGTTTAGCCTAGCTTAGCACAAACACTGTAATCAGAGGGAAACTGCTAGCCTCGATTAGTGAAATTGAAACATTACACCTTTCGCTAGCTCCATAGATGATTTATTTTACAGAATACCTCCAATCTTGTCTCTGATTTGTGGTTTTGGGGCCAAAGATAGAGCAATTATGTAAACATTTTCCTTTCACATATATTGATATTTTTGGATTGATGCTACCTGAAATTATGCTAATATTCAATCTCATTAAGTCTGAACATTTTCATTGTAAACCCCCCCCAAAAAGTCGCTCAGGTCCTGGTTATGTCCAATGTAACGCTGGAAAGGGTAATTAATTACTCATTACTCAGGACAAAAGTTATGTTTTTACCATTTGTTGGAGTTACATTCCCAAAAAACAGCAACTGCATCCTCCTCTCTTTTGGTCAAATGAAAAGGTCTGTTACATTATTGATCAGATAACTAAACTGATGTTATCAAATTTTTAAAGGAAATTAAAACAGAAAGTAAAAGGAATTAAACTAAAAACACATAAATGGTGGTTTAACTTCAAATTTTAACAATTTAATAATTATTTCTATCAATGACATTAAAATTGAACTGAAATTTGGACTGAAGTGTGTAATAAATGGCCCCAAAAAGAGGTCCCAGAATCACTCTGAGGGGTCACAAGATGACTGAATGGATAAAAATAAATAAATCAAGGAACTAGGTTTATTTTTTCTGACTTTCATCCAATTTTTACTTTGACTTCTTTGGGTCTGTAAAAATGCTTTAAATTAAAACTCTCAAAAATTCTAAACATTTCTTTTATTTGAACTGCTCGCTGGTTATGTCCTCACCGAGACCATGACGTGTTATTAATTTAAAAGGCCAAAATAATTGAGACTGGGTCAGACTGATACCTTGAGATAAAATTTGTCTTTTATAAAAGAAGAAAGCAAATTTTTTACATTTCTTGATGCCTACGATACCTCACAAGATCTAATTTACTGTATAAAAAATAATAAAAAATTAGCACAGCATATATTCATCAGATTATATTTTTATGTCCATGTGCTGCAGATTCAGGCCAGCTGATTGAACTGTCTGGTGATTATATGAGTCATTCAGTACTACAGTTGAATATAAAGTCTGAGGTTTGTCTCCGTACTGACACGAACAAGGTTTGATGGCCCAGATTGACACCAAAATTCAAATTTTATCTGCATTCTGTCTCTGGTGTCCATGGTTAAATTGTTTTACAGATAATTTATGTGTTGAAAACTGCATTTGGTCCACTTTTGGGCCAGTAAGAGATTTGTAATATTGCTCGTTCAAGCCAAAATGTACAGCTTTTCACACAATCCCAGCATGGTAAATGAGAGCTATTAACCTACTTCCTCTGGTCGCCAACACAAACACAGTCACACTCACAGGAGGACTTCCCTGCTCTAGTGTTACATACTAGCAGAGTAAATGCCCCCATGCTTTGGCTGGCTGCCCTGTGAGATCACTGTTACTATGATAACTGACACAGGTGTGAGTTTGTAAATCAGTTTGCTATTTAAAGCATTACACACTCCACCCTTTAAGTCTGTAGTTCTATAACAAAACTAACAAATCAGTGATTCACTGACTGAGATTCAAAAATACAATGTATTACAGTAGAAGTCAGTTTAAAGTGAGATAAAGTTTTTTATCAATAAAGAAATTAGGGGACAAATGTTGAAAGTGTTCAGTAAGTAAAAACAGCCTCTGGATATACTTATTAAATGTTGAAATACTGTTTACTGACAATTTGTCTCTAAATATTAAAAAAAATAAGTGTATAATTTGTATTTTACACTGTTGTCAGTTTAGTCATAAACTAAAGTATTGGACAAACAATAATTTTAACCTGATGATGGGAAACATGAACGTCTGTGCAACATTTCATGGCAGTAGCCGTTGAGATATTTCAGTCTGGACCAAAGTGGTGAAAAAACTGCCAAAACCAATATTGTCACCTCTAGAGCCATGCTGCTAACATGGCTAAAAACCTTGTTAAAGCTTGGCTGCTGACCCCAAAAAATGACTGATACTAAAACACAAACATACACTCCTCCTTCCATCACTTATGCTGACATTCAGTGGTTTCTCCACCACAAACTGCAGACAGACAGAAACACAGTGAGAACTGTGTTGACTTTGACACTCTTTCAGATGCTTCAGCATTTGCGAAATGAGGAGAAAGACAGAGACAGAAATAGAGTAAGCAGTCTGTTTTAGGTTGCATGAAGAAGCTGATGAGAAAAAACCCTATCTTTGTCAATATTCCAGCCAAACAGAAGAAAACGTAAATATTTCATCAATACCAAAAGCACCAAGAAGTATTTCTGTTGAGAAAAATACAGTTGTGTTTCTACAAATGAATTTTTACATTTATAAATAGATTTATGTGATATCTATGCCAATAAAAAAGTAAATAATGTTTATTTTATTCAATTAATTTCATTTAAAAACTGATTTTTCTTTACAATTAAACAACCTTTTTGCCAGGCTTCTGTTTTGTTACTCAGGTAAGCTCTGAGAAAATACTACATCTGCACTTCTAGGAATATGTATATGTACATACTTCCTATACCACACATGGACAAAATATGGCTTCAGGTGGACCATCTCAATCTAGACTGCAACGTCCTCAAAGAAAGATAAAACAACCCCCCCAAAAAATTCATAAAAAGCAGCGTTATGTTAATGAATCTGAAGACAAATGACTACAATGAGTCTGTGTTGCTATTTAACTTGTTTCCAACAGAGGACACTGATTTGGATTGGACCAAAGGCCTCAAGTTGACAAGTTGTGTTAGTGGTTGTGAAGACAACGACATGAGTAAGGATGAGACGCTTCAAAAAAGAAAAAATTTGACTCTGAATATCGTGTTTTAACCAGGAATGGACATCGAAATATTTCGTCACAAGTGTCGGTTCAAAGGCACTATGTTTGATATGCCAAGAGAGTATCGCCGTGTTCAAGGAATACAACATCAAGAGACATTTTTCCACCAAGCATGCTAACTATACCTCATCACGGGAAAGAGAAGAAAAAGCCAACTTACGTTCCAGGCACAAAACAATCGGAAACCAATGCCTGCTACATGTTGTCTTGCCAACCAGAGTGTAAGATAGAGGCAGCAAGCATAGTGTGTCCAGACAACAAAGGTCAGTTAAAAAATGTTCCAATTTGCTACAAAAACAGCCCAATCTGTGGTCCTTTGTGGTCCTTTGTGTACTTTATCAAAGTCAGAATGGCTCTCTGGAAAAAATGTTGTCCACCCCTGATTTATACAGTAAAAATATACAGACAGACATACTGACATGCTTGTGAAAAGGCTGCAGTACTGATAAACACACACACACACACACACACACACACACACACACACACACACACACACACACACACACACACACACACA
>JBBPCS010000204.1:9713866-9726151 GCA_037974645.1 Hollardia meadi | reverse complement strand
CACACACACACACACACACACACACACACACACACACACACACACACACACACACACACACACACACACACCCTCCCATGCAGCCAGGCTCTCCCTGCATGCTTCTCAGCAGCGCTGACAGCCGCCATCACAGCCAGTCGGGGGCAGGCCGATTTCAAAGTCACAAGGGTGACACCTAGCGTCCGCTTGTTCCTCTTATTTCAGCTTGTCCATTTTAACCCCAGACTGTCTCACCCTATTGAAAAAAAAAAAAACCAACAAAAAAACAGCAGCGAGACAGAAGAGCAACAGTGAAACACTCGAAAAATATTCTTTTTTATTGGAATAGAAGTCGGCATAATTATATGCTGTCCAAGAGGTGAATCAGTTCTGAGCCATATCCAATCATTGTTTATCAATAGAGTGATTGAAGTGTATGAGAATATAAGGTCATCATTAATTTAAAATAATGTATTTATTTACGTTTTCATTTATTACAAAAACTTGAAATAAACACATGAGGATCAATAATAGCAGCTTGCCCATTAGATGGTCATTGCTGACATGAAACTGTTCATATAATTGAGAACATGTATACAAACACCTTTGTTACTATATATTGCAGGTAACAAGAGCAAAAGGAAAAAAAAATCCTTTAAAGTCTAGAATCACTCACTACCATCTCTGAAAAATACTGTTCTGAGATAACAATATGAGGCCACAATATCTCCTAATAGAATCCCTGTTAAATGCCTCGGATGTGGTATTCTTGGAGTGAAAATATTTTCTCGTCTCTTGCATAATGTAACCACATCTTTGACAAACAAAGGCGTCTCAACAAAGCAACTTGTTTGCTCTTCCTCTCCGAGACATTTTGCAGTCTCATAAAGAAATTGCCAGAAGAAACTTTAAGCTTATAAATTGTTAACGTCAGTGAGTTAAACAACCGTAGGCGGTGGCAGGGGGCTTTCTTTCCCTCAAGGCTTTCTAGTGGCTGTATGTACAAGTGTATAGTACGTTTGGTATTCCTACGAGCCGGAGATGATGCTACGGAGGCTTGCATCGCCTGCTTGTATGTAAGCTGCACATGTGTCAGTTCTCCTTGGTAACAGTGGCAATTAAAGTACTTTTATTGTTACATGGCGTCTGTGAATGTTTAGGAGACTAGACTGCTTATATACGTAAGTAATAATAATAAAAAGGCACAAAGACTCTTGTTATTCCACCTTGTGTTTTTTCATGTATTTATGTGCCTGTCATGTGTCATTGTGTCATGTCAGGAGGATTGAGTTGAGATTTACGCCTTGAACCCTAAAATGTTAGGGTTAAACATCCTTGGCCCTGCAAGTTTTGGCGCTACAGTGCCTGATGAGGGCTAAGAGGGTTAAAAATGTTGCATATGTTCAGTTAGTGCAGTTTTGTGCAGTGTGGGGGAAAAAAGGCAACAGCACTGCCTCAGGCTGCAGGGTTGATCATAAACTATAGTGCAGTAATTTAGCCACAATGTATTTCTTTCTCTCAGGTAGAGGTGGCATATTTCATTTGTGAGCTACAATCCACCCCAATATACTTCCTGCTGTTGACGTTCCTTTGTGTCATTTATTGATTTTACATCTATGTTAAAATCCTTAAATTTTCTGTCGTGAGTGGTGGCATATTGACTTAACATCAATGTTTGTTTTCCCCGCCATCATTTTTGTTGGTGAAATAAAGATAGGTAAATGATTGAGAGAAGGGAATGCGTTTACTTGTCTACTGACTCATTAAACCGTTCAGCCATTCAAGCTCAGGAGTTTCCGACTGACCACACTTTTATATAGATGTCCATCAACATAAGTTTAAATTTTAAAAAGAAATCTAATCTTAGAACCATAATATGATATTCCTTCATTAACCGTGAAGATGTAAATGTCTACATTTATTTCCAGACATATATAAACACTGTACTGTGTCAGCGTTAAGGCTGTGCAGTGGTTTATTCTTAAACTTCAAGACAGAAGGCAGAGCTAGATTACTTAAGTCCATGGGAATTTCACAACCTTGCACTGGTTTTGCGCATACCAGTGCAGTTCAAAGTACACAGAGAATGACTGATTTTTACTTCATATCATTTTTTTTCCTATGCTGCCAAGGAATGATTCGCGTCTGTAGTCTGTCCCTGCTGCTTGCTTGGAAAGGAATATCTAAGCTCCTCTGACAGATGCTGGCATTATCACCCCAGTGTCCTGCCTGGCAGTGGAACTCAGCCCATGCACAGACATGGACTTAGAGGAGCGAGAGCAACACAGCAGAGACAGACAGCGGTGCATTGATTCTGAATGGGCAAAATGGCCACGGTTATTTTGGCCAAAGCTGAAGATGACGTTATTTTTATGGTCCTCATCCATACACCGTCTCAAAAAAATTGATTCTTCCTCAGCACCCCTTGCCAGAGGCATAAAAAGGAAGGGGAACTGACAGGCTTAATCTATAGGCCTCTCGTCAATGACGATATGCCCTCCACCTCCCATTCCACACGGTGCCTGTCCATGATACATTAATTAGTATCAATTCTCACCATCCACCTGTGGGTTCACACTGTCCCCTGGGCTCACCAACATGGCTGCAAGTACAGTTCACCAGGAAAGTGGGCTTCTTTTCTGTCCTTCGCCAACTATTTTTGTTTTTGTTGTGTTGTTGCTTGTTGTTGTGCTACTTTTAATTTAATCCTGTTTTTAATCCCAATTTCCCCAAATCACTGGCCTGGGAGCCCCCCATCATGGCTGAGTTGAGGAAGAAAGTGTAGAGCAGTTTCACCCTGGCTTTGTCTCATTCATTCAGTGTTAATACCACGTAATACCATTTCTTTTCCTCCCCATCCCTGCTCTGTGAATCTTTGAGTGGAAATGTTTGTGCTCGTGCGTCTTCTGGGCACTGTGCTCTTCTCTGTTATTTACTGGAGTGATGCCATGAAAGAAAACTTTCACTTTTCTCATGGCTGCTGGTGACGCCCTTTTTGAAGACAAATGCGTCCTCCTTTACCGGCGCAAGAGCTGCTTTTAATTTTTACAAATTTGATGTGATGTGTTTTGGTGAAATGTCAAAGGTTTTCCTGAATAAACTCCTTCAGGTTCAACAACACCACTGCTTCGCCAAGCTTAGCCGGACATGCGCAGGAAATGGATTCAGATGGTCCAGTGTTAGAATGGATGTGGCCCTTGATGCATACAGATGCAGATGAATAAAAGATGGTTGAATGGGGCTTTTTGAAGTTGCATGGTTGGTGGGGCTCTTGATCATCAAGAGCTGTATTGATTTAATATGCAGTTTGTTGATGTTTAAACAATTAATAATTAGTAACCCAATGACCCATTTGCTTTTGAAATGAAACATGTTAAAGAGAAGCTTGTTCTGTTCGTGCATAATTGGCTTAGCTATTTATGCTGTTAGATGTCAATTAACAGACTTTGTATACCTACAGTCCTCTCATCTTTCAAGCCAAATATGCTCTCACTGTTACTCTTTAAATGTCTGTATGATAAATAGCAATTTAAACTCTGAAAAGCTATTTGTTAAAGCCTCTCTTAAGAGTGGAATTACAGTTTTAGAACATTTGTGATTCACTTTATTATATTTTATTTTTTATTATTTTTTTTTCATTCTGAAATTACCACAACAAAATTAGTTCTATCAAAGCCCAATGTAAGAGAAACATAGACAGTTCGCCCAGTCGTAGCTGAACAGGATAGCAGACAGAATTAACACAGAAAACCATCATTATTTTCCATTTAGGGTAGTATTTTACCACAAAAAGAGTTCATCTCTGAACAGGTTTTTTTCTTTTTTAAACATTCCTGAATTTGGAGATTGAACATTTTACACAATGTGCCTTAGGTAACCCAACCAGTCAAAAATATTCTTTGAGTCCGGGGGTTTTGGACCAAGTTAGCTACATTTACTCCAGGTTTTGGAGCTGCTTGTCTTTTGGAAGATTAGCTGTTTAATCCACAATATTTAACATTTCTTCCCCGTTTCCAAAGCATGAGGCACAATAGATGTAATCACTGGCACAATACATTGTGGGAGATTTATTTTTGATCTAATTACCTTTGTGTGCAAAATCGGTTGTCTTTGTTAGGAGGCCTGGGCCATGGACCAAGAACCAAACAATAAAAACAAAAAAGCCACAAAAACCCAAGGCTCTGAATAGATAATAGACAGGTTCTGTGAATAGAAGAGTTTCTGCTCACTGGGTAATTAGCTTTATGTTGCTGTGTTTGTTCAATGTCTGCTCTGATTAATAGGCACAACATGGTGGATAGAACACCTGAAAATGTATGGTGTCTGGGTGGGACATTGTTGCCATCTGATATACCATCTCCACAACACAGTGCTTATCTTGTTGCCCCCCTTGGGGAGGTTTTGCAGCTGTTTTCTCATCAAGACAAATTAGTGCGGCTGTGTACCTCTTTCACCCCCTCTGAGTGAAGCAGTGAACGGAGACATCATGGTCGCTATCTCTCACTATTTGTGCATGCTTGGCCATGCTTAGCAGTATTTTAAAGTCGGTGACATATGTCAGTTAAAAACAAATGCGTTTGTTGATCTTTGTGTTCATAACCTGGGGTTCCAAGAAGAGGAAAACATATTGTTGGTATTTTTATTCCCTCTCTAATCTGTCAATTTAATCTAATATCCAAATTTCTGTGAGCGGCTGGGGCTGGTTTAGCCGTGGTAATACTCTAAATCCTGACGAGCCTGACCAGGCCATGTGCTGTAAAATAAGAGAATGATTTTATATTCACAGAGGATAACCACTCCTCACCACACACACACAGCACCCATCCACTGCAACTGCTATTGGCTCTTTCTATCTTCCAAACACACTTAACAAAGCAGTTGTACATATCTTCACCTTAAGACAGAAATCTTGTGATACAACTATGTTATTGTCAAACAATCTTTGACCTCCTGCTGGTGAAAAAATAGGCTTTGTTTCGAAAATTACATTGCCTTTTAAACTGACCATGACATTGTTGTTAGCAAACCCCAGGTGGGCAAGCACAGCCACTCCTGCAGGCACCCATATGTTGTCTGCATGATGGATGCAGCAGCATTGGGTGGGGAAGTAGGGGGAAGGCAGTGCCGTCATGGTAATGAGGACTTTGCCCTATTGTGCCATTTTAAAATGTTACACTTCATCCCCTTAATACTGGGATCCAGCAACAGTTGGTGCCACTGGTTCCATAAGGCTGGCCACAAATTAGAGGGCCTTGTTATTTCAACATTGGCTTGTCGACACCTCATCTTAATTTCATTGCTGAACCTTATCTGAACCATATAACCACTTTGGCTGCTTGTGTCAAGGAGATATTGGAGGTGAGAGCATGTGTGGGTGTGAGCACACAGACGTGTTTGTGTCGATGCCACTATATGTATGGATGCGTGTGCACGTGCGCGTCAGCATGTGTCGAAAAGGCATTTTCCTACTCAGAGAGATGTGAATTCACAATAACAGACACAGAGGTAGAAATAGAGGGAGAGAGGCAGCGAGAGTGAGCAAAAGAGAGACCGAGAGAGAAAAAAATAATCTCATGCTATGTTATCCCTGCAAAACCTGACAAACCACCCCCGAGACTGATCTGGCTTAGCATTCAGTGTGTTGAGGGGCTTGTTTGTGCTCCTATGATTGGAGCAGGCTGGCTAAGTTGGCCTCATAACAGTCCAGTCACAGTGGAGCCCCAGTGGAGTCATGCTGCCTAGGGAGGGCAGGCCTGTCTCTATCTGGCCACAGATATCAATAAAGGCAGCAGTGCAGTCTTCTGGGAGGCTGGGCAGTCCAAATTCTCTCCCCTGAAGGAGGGTTATTAATTGTCCCGATGTTGTATGTGGTCTGCTTGCACAACATGCTTTTTTGTTGATCGTTCTGAATTCCAGGCATGTATCCCAGAATGCAATTAGTCCTCTGCCATTAGATCAAGCGACACATGTCTTCTCACCTCGTGCCTGGCCTGGAATTACGGAGAGGGGAGGGAGAAAAGAAAGAAATTAGTATGGAAATTAGCTGTCTTCAAATCCTTTGGCGTTAAAGGTGCTGTAATGTGCTACAGGAAGGTGGCAGTTCCCTTTGCAGAAATCTCAGCAAGAGAAAACACAGGGATACAGGAGGATTGATTTTCCTTGGGAGACTCATATACCTCTGTGCAATGTGGGATTAAGAAAATGGCATATGAAAGGCATATCATGCTTTTTTGTATACGCTAACTGTGCATGTGTTACAGAGTGGTCTGGGGTAAGCAGATTGTATTTTAGCACACTGATTTTTGATCCATGGAGAGTTGTAGGCCCTTTGCATTTTAAAATAACATACATTAGGCTTAATCTAGACTTAATCTGTACGAACCCAGTGGAACCAAGCCCAGGCCAGAGAGATGAGTTCTGTTTGCCTTCTGATGCTTTTCTTCACCTCCTCTAGGCTTTAGGAATGGTGACAAACTGACACGTGTTGATGATCCATTGCGGTAAACATGAAGTCCTTAAAGGCATAGTGGGTTAATTTGAATCTACTGTATGTTAACTATAAATTCAACACAGCAATAACATGTGTTCAAGTAAAGAAAATAATCAAATTGTCTTTTTAATTACACATTAAGCAATTCCATGAATGCATAATGGTCCATGTGCTGAGTTTAAAGCTCTATTGAGTTGTGAACTGTACTGAATGATGAGTTACAATGCAGTAATGTGTGTGAACAGTGTGTGACTGAGGGTTATTAGTGGCTATCAGCTGCAGAGTTGTAGGGTGTGATATTGTAACAGTATGCTGTGTTGGTGCTACTATTTGTAGTTTTATAGGTTAAGGCTCAGTTATGTTTTCTATGACTATTTTCAAAACCTTCTAGTAGCGTTGCATGGGACATATGACAGATCATGTGTGAAGCACATATTCATACATATTGGTTG
The DNA here is from genome assembly GCA_037974645.1 of Hollardia meadi. NCBI lineage: Eukaryota > Metazoa > Chordata > Actinopteri > Tetraodontiformes > Triacanthodidae > Hollardia > Hollardia meadi. Next base: position 9,719,230 of record JBBPCS010000204.1, on the reverse strand, counting down.
ATGTTTGAATTGAATTTTTGGTATTATATATGTGGATACCATATGATAGTTGATATGTAACCACCAACTTATGCTAATTTTTTTGTTGTAAGCCTCACTGGGGAGCAGATTGTCATTTAAAACAAACCACTTGTTCTTCTTGTTCAGCTTCTTAAAACTTTAAGATACAACACTCCTGCATATAGTTACTTAAGGAAATTAATTCTGCATCTCTTTCCATTTCTGCCACATGTTCCTTCAGTCCCTCTTATTTTCTATACAACCTCAAAGCATGCTAAGGGCCTTCTATCTTAATATTTAAGATAACTGCTCTCTCTGGCATCTCCTGGCATTATTATCTCTTTTACTATGTGGTGGGGTGGTGCTGCTTATTTTGGCAGAAGGCAATCTGAGCCTGAGGCTATGGGGATTCCTTTCCCCCATGTGTCAGCTAATGTTTACTGAGGCCTGAGGACTGAGGATGGATCACAGGATTTCATAATCCACTGCCCGTACAGTGGAGCAAGGGTAAAAAAAATTTTTTTTTTAAATTCTCTTTGTGTCAACAGTTGTTTCATTCATTGGTAATTTCCTCATATAGCTAGCCTCATGCTGCAGCCAGAGATAGAGACAGAGAGAGAGAAAAGAAGAGATAGCAAGAGAGATGTCCACACACCGCTTCATGATTTGGTTGTAAAGTCTGGCTGTTTGTATTCCACCTGGTTGTTCCCCCTCATTCATGTCTTTCAACCAACCATGTATCTGAATTTATGAATGCCATTTAAGTCAAGAGATGCATATTATGTCAGCAGTTCTTCTAAGGAAGGGGGCGTCTCTGGAATCACTACTCAACAGTTTTACTCTTGCTCCCTGGGCACTGGCTGTTTTTCAAGATGTAGTTCAGAATCAATGCACTCTGGATGGCAGCGCAGGAGGTAAAACTCACTAAGACCTGCACCGGCAGAAATGTGACATTTCATACAGTATAGAGCAGCACTTTCTCTTTGATACTTTAGTTTTTGAAAACTCATAGCTTAGAGCTGTCCATTTTTTCAACAAAATAAATTATATTAAAAATATTTTTTTTGCAATGAAAAAAGAGATTATGTAAGAGAGAAATGTAAAAAAAAAAAGTGTGATGTTTTTGTCAACAAATAAAAATCAAACAAATGGACAAATTAACAAATTATTTTTTTTACATGCAAAGTCTTATTATACAACCTGCATGCATCAATCACACAATGCAGCCTGTAGCTGCTGATTAGTAAAACGGTATGCTGCTGGCTGGAACCCTTTCTCATCTTAAGTCGTCATATATCGACATATTTTGTTATGCGCCCCTTTGGAATTGCTGGCCAATGCGCTCTACTTCACTTAAGCATCTCTAAGTGAAGCGTCTTATCCTGATGCACAAGGTCTATGTTACTTTGATTAAGTTTAGGCACAAAACCCACTTGGTTAGATATAGGAAATGACTGCTGACTCATGGTTTCAAACGGGACGCAAACTTCGGCCTCCTGGGGGACAGATGTGTGTGTGACACTCCAGTCAACCCCAAATTCCACCCCTCCCACTTTCTCGCTTTCGAAAGTACGTCACGCTACGTCATCTGTTCAAGTCGTCTGATACTGACGCGGACGGCGTTACATTGCAGGTACATTAAACCCTTGTGCATCTCTGCCTGACGCCAAAGGGTATACCTTGTGCATCTGGATGAGACGCGAGGGGTCGTGATAAAAAAGAGATTAATTTAGCTGCTTGACTGTTAGGAAATGTTAGAAACTGTTTCAAAATAAACTAATTTAAAGACTAAATTCATCTGCAGTCTACTGAGGGTTAGATAAAAGCTGCAATATAACAGCTAGGACAAATTATAAAAACATGCAGACAGGACACCAATGATTTATTAAAAGCTAACATAACATTGTCAACTGCTGCGGATGTAACATTAACGTTACTTTCATTTGACTTTCGTGTTGCTATAGGAATGAGTAAGTGTCAGAACTGTGTGACAAAAATCACACTTAAGAAAACTAAAATTAAATGTTTCAAGTTTTTTCATGAAAAAACTATAACTAACTAAAATCAAATGACAACATTTTTATGAGCAATTTTTCGTTTATTTTTTACACAATTTGCAGGTGTACATCAACAAGTAACCATTGTCAGTGCCATAATATATAGACATATTATAGCATATAAAGGTAAATAAAACAGGATAATAAAATAAATAAAATATTTCCCCCTCTCTAAATTAATTAAAATCTCTATATACAAATGTTCATGTATACATACACATACTGTGCATATATACCAATCTATAAATACGTTGCAATACAGCCATGCCATTATATAGAAAACAGTAGCAGATTCAGAAAAGCATACACCTGCATCTTTGATCTCTCCTTAACCCTTACACACTGCTTCCACATGCATAAAGTCATGGATTAATTCATGTGCATTTACGATAAAGTGTTAAAAAATGTATATCATGTTTCTAGCTACACTGAGTGCCTCCTTCCTGGCCTCAACCATAACATGGCCCTGGCCTGTTCATCCTAGCAACAGAGAGCTCCATAGATAAAGATTGTTATTAAAGTGTGATTCCACTGTTCAACAGAGTGTACGTCTGTTGCCACCTAACTAGCAGCCTTTGAGTATGGTTTAAATTCTGGAATCATCATTCAACATCAAATTATAAAAATTGAACTGAAACTAATATGTAAATGCTTGGGTGTCAAAAAACTAAACATCAACACAGGATTAAACATTCAGTGTTACTTGCCAAAACACATTGGGTGTATCTTAATGCTAAACAAACACATAAAGCAAGTTGATCTTTTGTATATTTTAAATCTTTGTTTTCTAAATTTCTAAATGCTTTGTTTACATTCTTGTTTGCCTGATTTCTTTTCTTCTTCCGTGCCTTCCTTTGATGCATTGCTATGCTGCTTTGCATATTATCACTGATAACTGTCGATCGAATAGCATAAGACTGTGTATTGCATCCTCATGCATGTGTATGATACAATGCACTCTGTATCGCACACACAGGCACATTTTTCTAACCACTGCCCGCCTTATTAAGTGTAGTCACACAACAGAGAAGCTTGAAACAGCTTCCTCCATCCTCCGCTGAAGCTACATTGTTAAACTTTCCCATCAATATGTGTTTATATACTGCAGGGTTGCAACCTGGGCCCTCCTCTGCTGTATCCCTCAGTGATCACAAAGGTGGAACAACCCGATGATGGTTGTGGGTGAAACATCATGGCCCTTTGCAGACCTCAGGATGTACATTCTACACATACTCATGTACTTTTTCTCTACTCGGCTCTTGACTGAAATCTGGGCTGCACAGGACTGCAAAAGCAGGATCATCTTAAGGTGGATAAAGAAGACCTTCCACTATCATAACCCTGTGGATTAACTGGTGCCTTCTCTATGCTGATATGAAAGTGCACTGCAGTACACTGAGTTTATGAGCAATGCAGAGAGAGTATATAAGTCAAAGGTGCATTGTTGGGCACTGCATCAATGTGAATGAGTGACTCCCTGTTTTGTTAGTTTATTTTGTTCAACCAATGGAAAAAGGAACAATGTGAGAAAAGAAGAAGAAAATTAGCACTTCCATTCCATAAATAGAAACAATGAAGCAATAATAAAAAGAAAATGAATGACAACAATATAAAGGAAGCTAACAAAACATTAAAAATATAATGAACCATTAGTGGCCACCAATTACACTTCTGGCACATACAGTGCTGTGCATTCATGCCATATTATACTGACTGTTCATGTGAGAGGGATTGAGGGAAGGGTCACATCAGCTTCCCAGTTGTTATTACAAGTATGAGAAATGTGACATTTCTGACAGCTGAAATATCTCTCACTTGCTAGAAAGAGCTGTTGAAGCGTCTACAATCCGGTGCCAACATTTTTGTGAAGCAACATCATCGGCAGTTCAATGTAAACAGAATGTTATCACTACTACAAAACTAACAACACTCCTATTTGGGAATGCTCCGACCACAGGATGTTTTCTTGTGCTTCCCATTCACCAAACATGTCATGAATGTAGCAAGTCTCAGCATCTGATATTTTACCATTACTGCAGAAGGTCTTGATGATGTTGTTGGTCATGTCTACTATCCTACATTCAAAGTACAGAACAAACAGGGAAATGACTCAGCGTTGTCTTCCTTTTGCAGCTTTGAATTAAGTTCTTTGTAAAGGTGACTTGAATAGGCATTGCTCCAGCTGGATGTTGCTTGGTTAAAGTGCACCTAATAACCTTTGGTGTGAATGACAAGTTGCATTACTTCACTGCTACTGCAGGCTGTATCGCTGGTCATTGTGCTTAAAGCTAATTGGCAACATTATGTATAAGTTTACAGCCTATTGTTTATGTCTAGTTTTCTATCTGTGAATTGCAATACTGTGTTTAGTCCTGACTACAGAAGGGAGTTGTTTGAGTAATGAGGCAATCTCTGTGTTACCACACACTGCTTTAACTTGTGTGTTTGTATGTTTCATGAACTTTAGAAGAAGCTAGAAGGGCAAGGTATAAATTGAATTTAATGTCAAGTTGACGGACTGTTTGTCTACAGTATTTACACAAGATGTACATTATTACATGGGTAGTATGTGTGTGCACGAATGGGTTTCAGAGTCGATACACATTGATAGGTCCTCAGAGCACTTTGTTTTGTTTTTTTCTCACAGTGGGCTCCAGATTTACTTTCACCTTCCTCGACCAAACACAATGTCTTCATCACATTCCCTGCTGCATGCACCAAGACCAATTCATGTTAAAGCGCCGCTTCACTGGTGAATTTCTGACATTTCATTGTAAACAAGAGAACCCGGAAGCATAATGAGACAGGAAATCAAATGATAATGGACAAATCATCTATTTTAGAGACTAATCTCAATGACCACAGCAACATGAATAAACCTTAATTCTTCATTTTCTAAACAAAAAGGCAGTAAGTCCAGTGTCCAGCACACTGGCTGCCCCCGCCTAACTGGAAGCTCACAACCCCTCAATGTTAGATAAGGTTATAATAAGATATAGTCAAAGCCTGGCAACTAATCTGATATTTCACCTCAGCGCGACATAGGAAAGATATAAAAACATATTAGGAGTGGGCACTAAGAAGATTAGAGTATGAAAACGGATGTGTTTCGTAATTTTTAATCCACTCATGCTTAACCCCTTCAAGCTGCTCAGTTTGACACACGCAAACATTGATTATTTAGTCTTGCTTTCGATGGAGCTTTTGCTCGTTTCAGACCGCTAACTCGCTCCAGAAACACACACACACACACACACACACACACACACACACACACACACACACACACACACACACACACACACAC
>JBBPCS010000204.1:9653578-9710989 GCA_037974645.1 Hollardia meadi | reverse complement strand
ACACACACACACACACACACACACACACACACACACACACACACACACACACACACACACACACACACACAGAGTAGTAAGTTCTTCACAGGCAACACAACAGATTTTTGCATAAATTTAACATAATAGTGTAACTAGTGTCCTTGTGAACAGCATAGCGATGGTTTTGCAGCATTACAGATGGCTTGATATAAAAAAAACCCTCATAAGCATGTCTGCAGCATTACAAATGGTTGAGAACATTAAGCATCATTGCAGGGCTTGGCTCTCTCCACCTACAGTACTACATCATTCTGATCGCTTCATGCGTGCTGAATGTATGTCATTTGAGCTTAGAGCCAACGCCCTCCTTTGGTGCAATTTTTACACTTGGCAGGGTGATTAACGCATGTGATGTACTAAATCTGGGTTGCCCAGAAAGCATCAGTGCTAGACAGTGCGGGACTCAAAATCCTTTCCATCTTTTGCCTTCTGGCTCCTCAGACTCATACTGTATATTTTCATTTGATGATCACCACTAAGCAAATATTTACTCGCTGAAAGAACAGCCGTGTTGTGCTATTTGAATTCATAAACTTCCTGTGTGTATTTGCATGTCTGTGCACTACCGGGTGCTTGAATAAGCCATGAATGAGTATTCAGAATTTTCTTTTTTTTTTCACTGATATATATGAAACCTGAAAGTTAAGTGGTTCACATAGCCTTGCAGAACTATCAGCAGAACCTCTTGTTCAGTGAATACTCTAAGCTGCAGCACAGTCAGTCTTACGGTGTGTGTGACTCAACTGCTTAGCAAATTGTCAGGCAACTTACAAAGAGAATTATAGGCCCTGAGGGGTCTTGGAGAAATTGCACCACTGGCAGTTTTATCTGGGGGAGCTGCAGGGCCTAGACAATGCTCCACTTAAGTATGATGACAGACTAGAGGGGATGTACCATGGCCCTTTTTTATAAACTTCACAAAATCCTCACAGCTGAAAACTAAAATTCCTGACATTCCTTGCTGAAGTTGTCGCCGTGGGGTGAAAGTCAACTATTATAAATGTAGCTTATCAGCCATCATGAAGACAGAAGGCATAAAACATTTCTGGATGTGTTCCATTAGTAAACTAAATTTAATTTGACCTGTCTATATTTTCATAGCATTATACAAATAGTTAGATCTATTTATTTGAATGGTAAAGTAGCCCACCCGACAGCCTTGATAAATACAGCACGTGGAAATAATCTATCACAAATATGGGCTCCTGCTTAAAAACAAATCAAACTGTAAACCCTGACAGTTGATTTATACGGTGACAGACTAAAGCCAGCAGGTCATGGGGCATTTGCCTTTTGGTATGTTTCCATGTAGTCTGCTGTGGGGGATCACAACAGAGGAAGATATACCTCTAAATGCACACACAATGCACTCAGGGGAGTGCTTTGAAGTGGTTATTAATACACATAGAGAAAATTCCTGCAGGGATCAAGACAGGACATCAGAACGACACAGTAGCATTGTGTTGCTGCATCCCAGGAAGCGCTTGTTTTTATTCCTTAGGTTAACATGTTGGTTTAATGTTTTCCCTGCCTCTGTGTAATTTGAATTAAACACCGCACATGATAGCAGGAGAGAGACGGTAGACATGACCGAGTTTCCTCTGAGGTGTTTGTATATTGGCCTGTTGGTGGGGGGTGTTTTCTTACGTGTCGTATTGCTTGTCATATTCGTGATGAAACTCTGCCTCCAGCTCCTCCTTAATACATTTTCTTTCTCATTTGTGAAATGTGCACTCACTGTGTGTTGTGTGCAGTGTATGCAAAAGTTTCTCATTAAACACAGTAATGAACAGGAGTATCAGCAGTGGGCAAGGTGTTTTATCAATACCAGGGACGAGGAAGTGAAACAAGCTCAACAGAGAGTTAAGTAAGTGAACGCTGGACTTTTCCCTTATTTCAGTACTCGGAGTGAGAAAGATAAACAGTGGAATAAGGCTTACAGTGTATGTGGTTATAGTGGAGCCTCTTGCTGCCTGACCCGTCCATGGAGATGAATAATGAATGAGCAGGACAGAAGCAGTTACCATTTGGAGACAGTTCCTGATGAATGATTACTGGCTCCATTGGGTCTGTATTTGCATAGGAGATGAAAATGTCGAGAGGAAGACACATGGCTGTTATAGTCGTGGAGGCTGTAATACTTTTGACTGCTGAGCAGGCAACTCTTCTAATGTTATTATCAACTAGCATGGCTGGCCATAAGAGACCACACATAAAACAGAATAACTGAAGATGGGTGAGGGGTGCATGAGGTGACATTTCAAATGAGATGTATTTATCTGTTATGCTACTGAATGGGTTTGTCTGCTCCAGCAGAAATTCCGATTTATGTTTGTACCATTTTGTACAGCTGTTCCTTTAATAACCACATTCATTACCAGGAGACAGTTATTAAGAGAGCAAAAAATAAATAAATAAATAAATAAATAAAAGCTCTGCAACTGGGTTGAAGGAAATTTCTCGGGAGACGTGCATGTAGACCCACCAGAATAATGACAGTAAAGATAATGATCACTTTTGCAGAAAAGGAAATTGAATCAGTATACATCCCTTTGCAGACAGATAAAACCTGACAGTCACTTATTTTACTATAGCTGCCACGCCACTAAGGAAGGGCATCAGGATTACATGGTCATTGTGTCTCCTCACAAGGTGGTTGTGGTGGGGTGGGAGGGGTTGGGGGGCTTTGTCTGGCCCTGTCGGGATGAAGTGTCCCTGTCAAAGTCAGAACTTTGTTTACACCTCTGAGCAGCCACCTATGCCACCACTTTTCGCCTCGCCACGCAGAATCTCGCTTGGTTTGATCAGCTTTTTGAGTCGGCTTAATCTTGTCAGGCCTGACAATGAAGGCTCATCTCCTCTGTTCCTCTTAGCAGCAGAATCAGTCTACAGCTCGCCCTATTCAAACAGAGCCCAAGATTCCTCCAGAATCCATAATTATTTCTATGAGGGATTTTTGGAAGTATCAGACATCCTCAACTAAAAGCACTGATCTACATTCATCTCTACCATATACTGGCCTGGCTGAATGCAAAATGGCCCTACTAAATTCTGAAGGCCCCCTTTTGGAAATCCCTAAGATATGCACAGAGTCGAATAAGAAAGAGGTCTTTTTTTCCCTTTATCGCTCAAAAGAAATGAGGAGATAAGTGTTTTAGTGCTCTCAGGGTCAGTCGAAGCTAAGAAAAAGACATAGAGTAGAGGAAAAGTGTGTGAGAGAGCAGAGAAAGCAGGTGAGAGCCATCATTACCACAAGGCTACTTAAAAATCCTCAATTGAGGGCACTTAATTGAATCATTTGTAATAGAGGCTTCCTTTCATTGCACTCAATGTCAGCAAAGTAAGAGGGAGACGCTCTACATGTGGGTGGATGTGTACAAAGAGAACAGAGTAGATGTTCCGCCCCACAGATGTTTGCCTTCACTGAAAAGAAAGTCAAATGAATGCCACACGATATGCTTTTCCTCTAAAGAATGTTATGAGCACTACTTGTTTGGGCTACAATCTGGTCCACTCTGCTGTTTGTGCATTTAACAGTACCTGTGACTAAGGACAAACTGTCACTGTCTGTGACACTGTTCCCTATGGAGCAATCCCATGCATCACCCCCATGGCATGACATAACTTGCACCACAGTTGGCCACTGACTTATTTTTTTTCAGTTTGTTTAAAAAAAAATCCTAGCCAAAGTCAAAAACAACCAACCATGACGGTTTAAATGTAATATTAACACATAAAGCTATCTTTAAGTTTGATAATTAGGCCCATTACAACATGTTTATACAGGTTATTTTGTCTTAGTTAATGTCAATTTGTCATAACAAAGACATCTCAAACAGTTTACATTAAAAATGACATAATTGACCAAATGACACATAATGACAATAGTCACAAACATTCATAAAGACTCCGTTATACTCATGACAGGTGTCATGTCATGGCTACAACTGTCATATCTTATGCACACCCCTTCAAAGCAAGTTTTACCAACATTTTCAATTGACTCTTGTCTCTCAGATACTGTAGCTTGAGGGGCTATCCTTTCCCAAGGAAAAATGCCCATAAACTTACATCATTCCACCTTTCGTACAAATAAGTATGCACACAATTCTACTGCACACTCAATATGTTCCAGCAATTACAGTATATTCTAATTAGAACCACAGACTCTTTTCCTGAAGAGTGAAGAGAAACAGGTAAGGAAAAGAGTGAAACATATTTCTCAACAGGTATGATTTAACAACCTCAGGCCTGGACTACATTACTGCATGTTAAAGCTGGTCTGTTTTTTTTCTCCTCCTCTGAGACTCACAACTGTTTTTAAAAAAAAGAAGAATGGCAGTGAAGTGCAAACAGTTCACATTCATACATATAGCAATGTATCTTTTGTTCTAATCCAACCTCAATCTAAACAGTTACGTATATAGCTGTTGCATGTTTTAAACCATTTGAAAACAACGATGGCTGGACAGAGCTGCAGTAGAATGTGGCAGCAATATCAAAGCTAATTTTAAACCTTTAAAATAAACTTTAGTGAAAACTGAAATGAAAGAGGCGTTTGTATTTTGTGCCCAGTTGTGAGATCTGTGAGCACCAGTGTTAATTCTATCCATGAAACCTGTCAAATAATGTCTCTTCTTCAGAAGCTGATTTAGCTGCTTGACTTCTTGCACTAATAAGCAGCAGGAGATTAAGCCCTCTGTATTACAGCCTGATACAAACAGATGACCTAACCTTGCAATACACATGTAACCATAAAGACTGTCCATCAAATAAAGTATAATAATAATAATAAAATATCTCAAATTTTTGTTGAATAAAATTAGACTGAAACTAAAACTAATTAAATGAAATAATATGTTGTTGTCAAGACAAGAACAAAATCAAACAGATGCCAGACTGAATGTTACATGGCACCATGCATAATTGTTATTATCCATCCATCCATTATCTATCACCGCTTATCCTATGAAGGGTCGCGAGGGGGCTGGAGCCTATCCCAGCTGTCGCTAGGCGAGAGGCGGGGTACACCCTGGACAGGTCGCCAGTTCATCACAGGGCTGACGTATAGAGACAAACAACCACAAACTCACATTCACACCTACAGGCAATTTAGAGTCACCAATTAACCTAACCTGCATGTCTTTGAATGTGGGAGGAAGCCCGGAGAGAACCCACGCAGACACGGGGAGAACATGCAAACTCCACACAGAAAGGCCCTGGCTGACAGTACTAACCACTGCACCACCATGCCGCCCATAATTATTATTATGAGTTACTTAATTCCAGGTGCCTGTCATTTCATGTGTGTATGTAAATATACATGAACATCCCGGGTGTTTGGTCTTGGACCTTTAAAAGATATAATATCAGATATTGGCTACATCAACAATAATGTGATAATTCTAACAACAATATCAACCACAACAGGATCTGAGCAGTAAATCAGAACAAAAGGCATTCAGGGTGACTATAGCCTTTGAATTTTGAAGAAGTGCCTCAACCGTGGAATAAATTACCCCGTCTTAAACAGGTGGCATTTCATTCAGTTTTTCAGAAATGCTAGACTTAGCAAGGGATGACTGTGCTGTCACCTCTCTTGTTGACTCCCAGCTCCTATAATTTGAGATCCAGCTCTGGAAAATGCCACCTCCGCAATTGTTTCCTCATTCCTCTCTGGTTGGATATGTCTGTGAAGGCAACAAGAAGGAGACAGTAGGAGTCAGGTGGAGAGCTTTGCTCGGTGCTGTAGGGAGAGTCTGTTGGTCAATGTCAGAGACAAGAGTTGATAGAGGTGACTGATGAGGCATGAGAGTGTAGACTGTCAAAGAAGTTCAGGTTATATGTTGTTGTTTAAGTTCAACTGTATACTAGAAATACATTGTCTGCAGCGCTATAACTGTTACACCAATAGTATAGTATAATAGTATGCACTAATATATTTCATGACTTGAAATTGAACTTAAAAGCAAATCTATTTTAAATGAATCTCATATAAAGCATAGTATATATATATATATATATATATATATATATATATATACTGTAGATAAATAGATGCAGGACTTACTTCTAAAATTTGCAGCAGCAATTTTCCACATTTTCAGCAGCTACCTCACATAAATCTCAATAAGTAGGTGAGAAAAGTAGTACAATTAAAAGGCAAAATTATATACAATAACTAAAAAAGACGGAATATAGAATAAAATATATAGTACATAATAAAATTAGAAACTGAGAAAGAGACAAATGATAGGACCATAACTGCAATATGTACTGAATGTGCTGTACACTGCACAATGATAGTAACTAATAATAGTATTAATAGTCACAGAAATATTACAAAGTAAAATAATGAATGGAAATTATACAAAAGGCAGTTAACAAATTAATGCCAATAAATTCACAGAACAGAAACCCACGACAGATGGTAGACAGTGAAACATTGATCATAGTAATTGCCAGTGAGGATTAATAGAAAGGGGAGATTAATTAATAGAGAAATGTATATCATACATTTTCTATTTAAATCCAACTTGTTGAAAAAGCACAAAAGGGATCAATGCTCATAATATTTAATTCTATAACCGCTTATCTTCAGGCTAAAACTGTTTCACACAGGCAGTAGAGAAAAAGAAGCATGTGCCACAAGTGGTTACTGGAGCTAAGAGGTGTGTCAACTCCTCTCTTTCAACTTTGGCCCTTGTTCTGAAGCAGGCAGTTGAGGCAGTGAGCATGAGTCGGCTCCACAGGTTGAGCGCAGGGGTTAGATGTCGGAAGCGCTGGGCTCTTCTGGCTTAGAGGCGTAGGTCTGCGCAAGCATGCAAAATTGGCTGTGAGTTCAAAGAGAATTGGTGAGAGCAGGGAGTTGAGTTGAAACCTGTTATTTCTCTCTCCCCCTCTCTCTGTTTGATTCAGACTCTCAAGCCTTTTCTAATGATGACTTTATCTGCCTCCCACTGGAAGGGAGAGGAGCGGCGGCCTCAGGGCCTGCAGCACTAAGGTATCAGCATTGCAACTCTTGCTTTTCTCTATCTCTGCTTCTCATGTCAGCCCTAATTTTGCTATTTAGCCTTGTGGAATAAGTGGAATAATTTAAGGATATCCAGAATCCCAAAAAATTTGCTGTCTTATACTCACCCATGATCATCAAAAAAACACTTCCACTTCTTTCAAACTTGTCAAATGGATATGGATATGAATGTCAGACATTTGTGGAATAGATGATGGACTAAATCTAAACATAGTGGTGACAGGAATGAGATCAAATCTGTCTGCATACCTGTGACGGAAGTTTTTATAGCAAGAAGTAACTGACAAATGACAATCTCTTTGATCTGCTTCATATTCTTTGATGACTTGACAGAAAAAAAATCTCCTTTTCCCATACAGGATGACATTTGCTATAGGGCATATGCCAGCACTAAATCATGTTTCTTTGTAGACAAGTTTAGGTCGAAATTTAAATGAGTGTGTCTCTATAGCTTCAATGGTTTATCACACAAAGGCAAACAAAGGTGATCTCACGATTCTTAATCGATTTACAAATTTCAAAAAATGTATTTTCTAAATGTTGGTTAATAACTTGATGTTAACGGATGAAAAAGGCAAAACTCAACTGTGAGGGTAGTGCAACACCTCGACAGTCTACACAGTCTAGACATGCTAGAGTTATCTTGTAATTCATCTAATTCATCTTCAAAAAAAATTTAATAATGAAATAATTACCTATGTGCGACGAACATGAAGTATACTGTGAATACTTTCTATGTTGTCACTCAGAGACTTTAATTGGAACAGCAAGCAGTAAGACCGTCTGACCAACAGACACTGTAACATGAAACAACAATAAACCAACTCTGTAGTAAAGTAAATAATTCTATGTTCAGTCTGTTTCACCTGAAAACCCTGCATTCACTTGCTGTCTTGTACAATGATGGTTTTCTCCACAGTGAACAGTGTAGCAGAGAGGCTGCTGGTAATGTAAGGTTATGTTATTGTAACCCTTGTTCTATAAGCACAGGCAGAGCCCTCTACAGGACTCTATGGGAATTAGGGACATGTGGTCACACACAATGCCCAGAGACAGAGGGCTTCAGGTGCAGTTTCAAATGACACCTACACACCCTGTAACGACTGTCACCAGTCAGAGACAGCAGGTTCTCTGAGGTCCAATACCACAGGTTTCTGCCAGGTTCAATACTGTGGCGGAACGGACTCCACCCTTCCTGTTGATGTAAGCCATCGCGGTGCGGTTGTCAGTTCTCACCAACATGTGCCTGCCCTGTATCAGCAGAGCTAAGTGTTAGAGAACCAGAAACACTGCATTGTCACCCCCCCGAGTACTCCACCTGTTGGAGAGGGTGGGGGCTACTCTTCCAGTTGATGGCGAAACCCACAATGAGGTTGTCTAGATAAAAGAATACTCTTAAGCCTTGGTTAAGTAACGGCTGAAGCACCACATCCACACACCTGCTGAAGGTGCGGGTGGCCAGCGAATAGCCAAACAGAAGCCTGTTGTACTCGTAGGCAACCCCCTGGAAGGCAAAACGCAGAAACTTTCTTTGTTTCGGGGCCACCTCAACATGGCGAGGTGTCTGTTAAGTCAATGGTGGTGAACCAATCGCCCAGCTGAAACCAGTTCCAACAGCTGCTTGACAGTGGTCATGGATCTGTTCAAACGACGGAGATCCAAAACGGCTCTGAAACCTACCGTTTTCTTGGGAACCAGGAAGTACGCGGAGTAGAACCTTCTCTATCTGTCGTGTGATGGAACAAAGAAAATTACCTGTTTCCGCAGGAGATCAGGAGGACTAAGGACACCAGTGCACACAGTAGCCTTTATTGAGAAAAAGACTAAATAGTGCCCCATTTTCTATTTATCCAATCAAGAATCATAATCAAATTAAATCTTGAGATTCCCAAAGATTCTCACCTTATTTTTCACACTTTGTACCCCACATACATGTGCTACCTCCATGGTGCTTTGGTTCACCAACCACTTTTTTCCATCTTCTAGCAATTAGCTTCACCAGGACACACATCCCATCTTTGGAAGGTGGGTTGAGTATGGATGTGATATGATTACTATTATTGTTGTTGTTATTGTTATGTATTGTTGCCTGGTTGAGGTTAAAGACTGTTTAAAACAGAGTGCCAACAGAGTCGATGGCATGAAACGTTTTTTATTACTTGGATTAACAGTAACTCATAACTGAAAAAGAACGCAAATAAAATTGTAAGTTTGCTGACTTGTGATTGAAGTTACAAGTCGTTGGCCATTTAAGTATATTGGCTACTTTTGCAGTGCAAAAATCTATTAAATTGCTTGTAGGTGTATGTGACACTGCTGGGACGTACCTGGGTCCCGTTACAGTGATAATAAACTAAATGGCATCAGATTGGTGCATAGACATGCATACTTGCCAGATCCCCAATCCAGCATTTTAGGCTGTATTGGAGACTTTTTGGATACTGGTATCTGTATCTGAACAACCCCACCAACCAGTACAAGTCACTAGTGCAGAAACAAAGGTTACGGCCCTCGACAATTTCTTTTGTTGGCACAAATGACACATCCAAAATTTTCCCCCAACATCAACCATGTGGGAGTAAAATATTGATAATACAGACAAAATTACATTGCAGCCAGTAAAAGATTGAGAACAGTTCATGTTTTACAATTGTATGAGTTGTTTTTGCAAGAACATGTCTTTCACATTCATCTTAATAGATCGTGCACTAAAGCATGAGTGCAAGAGAAAAACTGATACCATCTGTGATCACTGTGCATGAGCAGTATGTGCACAGCTGTGCAGCAAGTGTTTGAAGACAGCAGTTGGCCTTTGAGGCTTTTATTTAAACACACAAAACTATAAAAACAATATTGGATAAAAAACAAGAAACTCAGTTATAATAATTACTAATTTGAAGAAGATGAGATGCTATAAACAACAGTTGCACCAAATGTAAACCCACTGTAACAATAGCCATGCCCTAAAGCATACACTGCTTTATTTTCTACTTTACTCTAAATGGGTCCGTTATTTAAAAAATAACATCATGCTGTATTGAAGAAGACTTGAAAATAGTGATTGAGACCATAAACATATTCAGAAAATGTTTACTGAGGTAATAAATCAACTAAATATGTTCAATATGAATAATTTCTTCTGCATTGGCTCCAATTTTGAGACCCAGAAGCTCTGTCCATTTTTTTTAATCCAGTCAATGAGTTACACACAATGTACAAAGAATGATTTTGTACAGTCACAACCAAACACAAAAATATGATTTGCTATCAAATTAGTTAGGCCTACATTTTGCCTCACACCAGGCAGAAACAAAATATCACCAACGAAGGAAAGCATTAAGTACAACACAGTACTTACAGTAAATATTAAATAATTTACTGTATTGTGAGACAAAATATGAGTAAAATACATAAGCCATCAGTTAGCAACATTAGCCTCAGACAGCTAGTATAATGGATAGCTTTGATAGTGAACCCACAGCAGAAAACTAATTTTAGCATCTCCAGTTATGTACAAAACATTTACAAAAAGTAGAGTACACGCACATAATGGTCCAACAAAGTTTGAGGGTGGAGAAAAGATGCCTGTCAACATTTAATTGCCGACAAATCTGTCAAAAGGCCATAACAATGACAGTTAAACGGTGATGAAAATGTGTCAGAAATAATACATGAAACTTTATTTGTATAGCATTAACCAAGCCAGGAGCACAAACTGCGTCCCATACATAGTGTAGACAACAATCGCAAATATACAAAACCCTCCAACAAAAGCAGCACAGTACAAGTACACAATTAAAAGACCATATAAAAGAAATTGACCAAAATAAATTAATCACACAAAAAGGTAGAGCAAGTTAAGCTATTAAGATAAACTTTAGATCAAGTGGTTTCACAACAGAACTGAATGATGTACAAGCACACAATTAAAAGACTATATAAAAGAAATTTAGTAGTGATCTCGTAATTGGAGCTGTACCCTCAAGTTTAGAGTTTAAAAAAGAACGCTTTTTTTTTAATACATTGTGGTTAGGCTCTCTTAAAATTCATAACCCTGCGTACTACAGTAAACATTTAATTCATGATGCCACTATTTTGCATTAGTGACTAATTTATGGCAATTTTCAGTATCGGTGGATGTGGAGGTCAGAATGGAGGGTGGATTTATTTCCAACCACTTGACTTTATCAAGTGGTTAAACATAATTACCAAACATAATCTGGCAGCATTACATTTCCACCAAAACACATTTTGCCAATAAAAAGTAGTTGTGTATAAAAACAATCTAAACACAGCAGTATTTAAGCAGCAATGCTTATTGTCAAAAGGCATTTGCACCAGTGGTTAAAAGAAAGCAACTGTATTTGACAAAATGTCTTGAGAGTTATATCATATACTTACTTAATTATTCATGTGCCGTTGTGTGATCAGTGCTGCTAACACATTTTCAATCCACGGAAATTAAACATGTGTTTGTAGTCCTTGCTATTTTCTCAGCCAAAGACTGATTTAGGAAAATTCCTAACTTTATTTGCAAAATGCTTGTGGGTCTGAACTTAAGTGAAACCCAATAAAAATCACAGCATGAAGCTTAGAGAAATTGCCTCATTTTTAGTTTCTATTGTTCTGTTTAGTTTAGATTTTGATTTGACAGTGGCAAAAAGGGCAGCAGAAGAAATGCTTTCACAATATCATACTGACAAACAGAACACATTTGTGTGGCTGAGAGCACGTCAAACTGCAAAACTCAAATCACCTTGTCAGACTGATGGGAAACAACAGATTTTTGGTTGTGATATCTCAGAGCTTATGCAAAAAAAAGTCCTCGTGTTCTCTTTTCCAGTGTGACCATAGCTTTCCCAGCAGACAACAGGGCTCCCATTGAGCAGAGACCTACCAGTTGGGTGAAGTGTGTACTCATTTTACTCTATGTTCCCGACCTGCCGTGTGGTCAATGAAGAAAAATAGGCAACAAGAAAAACAAAAAGCTGCATGTCAGAGGAAAATCTGAAGAGCAGGCACTCCCTGATTCACTGGGAAAATGTATTAAAAATGTATGAAAATCCATTCAAACTCCATGTACTTGATCTCTCAAGTGTTGCAACAAACTATCAACTAGGTATTTAAAATAATTCAAGTATGTCTTAACCCCATATGCCTCTATGTACTTTGAAACAAATTTGAGTTGCTATAGCTGCGAAGAGATCCCTTCCTAACACAATTCCAATGTAAGAGATATGGATCCACACTCCTCGCTCTCAAGACAAATGCACTCTAAACTATCGCTGAAGCTCACACGAAGCTTTCAATAGTCTGAGTTAGTCAAATACTGAGGATATCTTTCAAAGCTGGTCTTAACTAAAAAGGCTGATGAAGCCTCAGAATAGGTCAAGGATGATTTTTTTGCAGTGAACGAGGACTGTGGATGACGTGCGGATTCATTTAAACTGAATTGAAAATATTAAATGCATAACATTGTTATTAAGACTAGGGTCAAGCAACTTGACTCATTAAGTATTGTTTGTAACCTCACTTGCAGTATTACTGTCTCACACACACACTCAACATATTCTCTATTGTTCACATTTTTAAATCTCCAAATTCACGGATTTGCAGCAATTACAGAATGCAGTTGTTGGGGGGCTTTCATGCATGGCTTTAGTCCCTGACCTTGTTCTCAGAGTTCAGTGCATTTTATTGAGAAGGGCATAGATTTTACCCACCCCCTTGCCAGAAAACACCTGACTGAGGCAGCCTTTTTCTCCTCCTCAACTGTGTAGCAAACTATGTGACTGCAGGTGAGCTATGGCCTAACCAATCAAATTGACTGCAGGTGAAGCATGAGGTGAGGAAATAAATATCTAATATCTGCAGGTGAGAATTCTCAACCGTCTTGCACATACAGGTTCAAGTGATGGTGTTTTGACATTTAGGCTGTGCTTCTCTGTGTCTCAGCACAGAAAAAAACATTATCCCAGTCAGTGTTTTTTGTTTTCGCAGGCTAAAAATATTGGATATATGAGTAAATATTGGATTATGTGAGTGATAAATTGTGAATTTCTGCTACTTGCCTTTGTATCCAGCTCAGAGATAGCACTGTCACAATAGTGCAAGGGTCTAATTTAATGACACTGTTCAAATTCATTTGATTACTTAAATAGATCATATATTTTTATTTATGTTTATGTGGTCAGTCAATGCTATTTAAACTAGCAACAACAACTTTGGCCCCAGAGACACTGGTGAGTTCTTCTGTACCCTTACTCTAATAACTTCAGGCAAAGAAATACAGTATTTTATCCATTAAAAATAAATTGCTACTATTAAGCTCTTGTGCAGCATATGCATCAACAGTTAGTCAACAGAGGCAATGATAATCACCCCAAGGTTTTACACCTGACCACGTGAAGACAAATGATTGTTTCCTTTTATATAATAAATATATACTGCAGTTGATTAAATTGCCCTTGACAACAGCTATACCTACATCATCCCCTCATAGAGTGCTATGAGCCAAACCCAGTTGTTTTTTATACAGTGTAGACAATAATACACTCTGCAATATATATAGAGTATATATCTTTTTGGGTGACTATTTCTAAAGCATTGCAATCCGTTTTCGCAATATATAGCACATTGGTGTGCAGTACTTTACATGCTGCTGTTTGATGGAGAAGGTCAGCTACTAACATATCTCAATTGTACCTGCGCCTGGGGAAGCTGACTGTATTTCAGGCTCCACTACAAGGTGCTTCCAGCAATGTACCAAGTCGAGCATGTGCGGTTTATGAACAACATGTTTATGTATTTGGTTTCTCACCGTACCGCGCTGGCCTCTCACTCGACATCACCTCGCTGCTCTCTCCCACATCCACAAAAGAAGCCACGCTACTCAAGCTTATCCATGCCAACAGAGGTGGATACATGCTGCATTCATTACTATGGCTTCTCAGACACATCGAACAGTTACCATGAGGGTACGTCCCAGTGTACTAGAGTAATTACAACAGAGAAAGTGGCTGTGTGTTGTGGATTGGTTTGGAGTTTGAGATGACTGCCATCCATGTCTTTTTTTCTGAGGCAGTTGGTGGAAATGAGGCCTGGTGTTGGAATGAGGAGAGTGGATGTGTTGCTTTGAAGCAGCAGGATAGCTGTCAGAGTCAGTCAGGGATAGGATGATCCTATCCACAGCCTATTAGAGAACTGTTCATCAATGCAGCTGCCAATCAGGCCAACTCCTGGTTTGCCCATTCTTATCAGGACTTCATGACTGCTACATATGATGCAAGTTCTGTTCGTTAAGTGCGTCATGGGCTCCCCCATCCCATTCCTCATGCGATTCTAGTGCTGTCGGAAAACTATGAATGCAACAAGATTTTAGTGCTCTGGTCTGTGCAGATGGTGGCAGGGGTGTGGGTTTGTGCCAGTGGGGGAAGAGCTCATCTCTCCATTTTAGCCACAACATTAAGTATTAATCTAGCTGAAAGTAGGTTTTTGCTGTTGTTTATAAACACACTATAGTGTTACCATACACCTACACCAGCAGGGAATTTGTAGTTACATGTGTCAGTTGGCTAAACTCCAAACAGCGATCCTAGTTTAGCAGTCATGACTAAGCAGGTCTGTCAAGCTATGGATTTCTTCTCTGCAGCTCACAGAGCATTTTCCTTGTAGACCACCATTATAAAAGTTTGTAAAACTGTTAACAGGACATGTTCGATTGCAAACAAGGTCAATGTAAAGTTTATGGGCCGAGTGGGAACACACGATTTGAACTGTGATTTGAACTCTAACATAAGTTACAATCATTAGCATTCCCAGCTAAGTAGTTTACTACCTACAGGGGCAACTAAGCATTACTTCCAAGGCCAGGGAGCTTCTTATTAACTACAACAGAACTACAACCCTGCTCAACTATTCCATCCAATGTGTAGTATTTCTACACCATGTAGCCAATCCAGGATGCTCTACTGCTCTACAAGGCTGGACTGGCCATCTGGGCACTTTCAACTATCCTTTTTCTTATTTATTTATTTAATTAGATTTCCCTTGTAGGTTTTTCCCTTGTACTTTTCATTAAACTAACTTATGCTTTATGGTGTCCTCTCTTCTCCTGTGACACGGAGATTATTCACCCTCCGCCATCATGGAGGATCCTCCAATACCTTAAATGAACCTGGAGGAGATGAGGACGGAGGAGACAGGAGGCTTCTGGAGGAGCTTAGAGCGAGGAAACGCCCTCTGATCAAATGTGTTTAGTGATTGGTCAGCTGATTGGTCAGCTGATCTGACAGGAGAGTAAACAGTAGGGCTACAGCGGATCAAAACTACCATGTGGAACAAGAATGATGGCACTGCAGCTTTTTCATTTATTCATAAAACAAAAACTGCTGAATCAATAATAGAAAACACTCTTGTAACTATTATCTTCTTCATGAACCAAAAGGTTTCTCCTCTCTTCTTTTCCGTTTTCAAGTACATCTTAACTTCTTCAGGAAAATATGAGGCGTGCTGTACTGTGGTAACAACTCTCTGGCGGCTCAGTATTACGTGCTTGAGTTATTCTCCTTGTGGTGCTTGTGTTCTTCCAGTGCTGCATCTTATTGCTTATCTCCTGTGCCTCTGATCGCCCATGCCAGCTCCTGTGTCTACGTATGCTCTTGGGTCTGATTCAAAAACAAAACGATACACATTGTTTTGTTTTCCTTAATTGTTACTGAGCTGGGCTAATCACATCTTTAAACCCCTGCCTCTTTGGGCTCAATGCTTTCATTAAACAGCATAACTGCAAAAAAAAATTTTTTTTAAATGGACAAAACTCAACGAAAGTGTGTAGAAATTGTAGGTCAAATAAGACAGGCTCCTCAGGAAGATACTGCCAACTGTGCAAAAGCTACTGATATGTTTGCTGCACGATCGTTTTCAGCACCTGTGGTCTATTGTAGGATTGTGGATGAGGAGAGGGAGAGAGATGAGGGCAAGAGAGAAGGAACAATAACTTGTGGTAAGTAGCAACAATGGGCTGGCTGTCTGGTTCAACAATATGTAATGAGGGATGATGATGAGAGCGCACGGAAGTCTGTGTATCACAATGTTAATGACATTTTTAACCTCTAATATGCTGTCAAAGGCTGTAAAATAGGTTACAGATAATAATAGGTTGCTAAAATGTAAGTCTGTTTATGTTTTACTCTAGTACAGGGAAAACAGGGGTGTGTCCAGACTTTTTTTGACTGGGGTGGCCCAAGTGGGGCACTGACTCTTGCAGGGGTGCCATTGAGGCACACACACCCACCCACCTACCCACCCGCAGGCAGGCAGGCAGGCACGCAGGCACGCAGGCACGCACACACACAGGTTTTCACAGCTATCCTTGTTAGGACATTGCTTTGACTTCCATTAATTGTGTACAGCCTAACCCAAACTATTCCGGCGAGGGAGACAGTGACCTTCCGCACACCCCCAGGCCAGTGCACCCTAATCTAAATTTGAGAAATCAGCTGCAGTCTATCCTTTACCAAACCTTAAACATGACGAATTCATGCCTAACCCTAACCTTAACCTAACCTGTATACATACCATAGCTCCATCCCCAACCAGGACCTCAGAAATGACGTTTTGCCGCATTAGGATCGGTGTTTGGTCCCCATGAGGACTATGGGTCCCGACAAGGACAGTGTTCATGCCAGAATAAGTCCCTAATAGGTAAGAAAAATGCACACACACACACACACACACACACACACACACACACACACACACACACACACACACACACACACGACAATAGCATTCATGTACCATCTTTCATTTACTTTAATTACCAACATCACAGTCTCAGTTTCTCACCATCCTGTTTTTACACATTCCATTCATTTAGCTGACGCTTTTATCCAAAGCAACTTACAATAAGCTAATTTAAAAGATAAATAGCCAAAGTAGGCTACATACAAAAGAAAACAATGCACACTAAAAAAATACTCATCAAACAGTTGCTTTAAAATAATGTCCTGCCTCTCACTGGGCAGATAATCATGCCTGTAGTTCAAACTTCTCAAGCAATCAAGACCCTTAATTTAATTGGTCAATCATGTATGCAGGTCTATTACTCCTATCTGAAAATTAATATAAAATACAAAGGTGATCTATTAACTGTGTTAACACTTTATGCAATAGTTATCATCAATGTTTTGATACTATACTATATACTGAAATCTATAAACTGGAGTTAGTAAGTATCAAATCAAATAAGATGTAATAACTCCATGCAATAATTGAATAAAAAACTATTTAGTCATTGATTTAGTCATTGATTTAGTATGGTATTTAAATTATATAGCTTTTTGCACATCTTTGTCAGGGAATTCCAACAATTCTGGATCTAAAATTAAAACCATGTTAATCCCCCACCAGTTTAATTGTAATAATCTTGCCCTCTCTCAAACCGTTATCTAGGTAAGCCAGGTTGTTCAAGTAGCAGCGGAAGAGAAATGGGGAAGAGCAAGAAGCTGTAGACTACTTGAGTATGGACATTCTGAGCTCCACAGCCACCTGTCATCATCAGGGAGTCAGTCAAGAGCAAGTACACTGGTCCACTTATGTACATGATACTTACTACTCAGCTTTGTAGTGGTTTGAGGGAATAGTACAGTATACTTAAGGGGACGGCACCGGTGCTGTACTGGTGGGTGGCGTTAAACTAGTTGTGTAGGCCCGGTCTGGGCCAAGATGCCAGAGACGATTTTTTGTCTCAATCCAGCTCTGCTGCTCTATACAGTATACACTCTAGCCACACCAACACTATCTGAGATAGCGTTATAGTCAACAAACACATTGCTTGGTTCTCATTCTGAAAGCCTTTATTTTTCTTGTGAGATTAAAAGATAATTATATTGTTTGGGCATGAACAACATCACTGTGACTACTACTGGTGCTCCTTATACAATGATTCTTTATTTTGATGTTTTCTACATGGATAATCAGTCAGTGAGGGTGCTGACCTTTTGCATGTAACATGTCACAGTCTATTAGCACTATATGATGTATCTAGCATAAAAAATGTTATTTTTATAAGGTTCTTATCAGCTGGAGACAAGTGCTAATTATTTGCATCTGATAAAATCTGCTACTGACTCTCATTTCAGACGGCAAAATCACTGTTTACAAATAAGAACCTGATTTTGTCTACCTGTCTAAAATCAAGGACCTATGTTTCAAGAATTTCGTGTAAATCTGTTATCATTGTAAACTACATGTGTTGTGTGAGAATGGAAAGCTTGACAGGTGTAGCCATGGTAGCTGACCCCTTGATTCTACCTCTGTAATGTTGCATGCCCGACGCTGTTTTGTTTTGTTCCTCCCACAAGGAGCGTTTCAGAAGCAGAGCGCCGTGCCTGCCTGATTTAGTTGACTTGCTCAGATTGATTCTTTTTTGGCTATTTTGGGAAGTGAAATCTGATCTGAAGCCAGGACAGGTTGTTTTATTTTGAAAATTGACCAGATTCTCTATGCTGTTCCTGTGTCTGACTTCCTGCCTGACTCGATCTGCTCTGTGCAGCTTGACACGGCTTCCGTCACAAATAGTTTAGGCACGTATTCTCCATGGAGCATGAAATGCACCACGGCGTACCTGGTGGAATTACGAACATTGTCCAGAATGGCCGCGTTTAGCCGGAACGCGGCAAGGACGTGCCTGGTGGAACTTTGTGGTTAGAGTGGTGGGGTCTTTTGTGGCTGTCATGCCTCCTGTTAGTTGTTGGCATTACTGTCCATACCATAGAGATTTTGAGAAACCATACACAATTTTAGTTGCACTAAATTGTTGATAAATATAAATATACATTAATTCAGGTTGCATTTACATTAGGTAACATTATTTACCAGGTTCATTGCCAATATATTCATCAGGAAGATGCAATACCTTCCAACAAAGCTCACTATAGGGATCCCTATCACCTCGGTAGTAGTATTCTTATTTCTGTAAATAAGCAGGTACACATTGTATTCTTCAGGGAAATAAGCTATGACTACGTTGATCTTTTTTCTTATATTTTGGAAAAACGGGATAAGAACTAAAGCCAAAAGAAGTTTTGTAGTGGAAGAACAAACGGTGAGCATGTCTGCCCTTCAACTGGCCGTTGTTAGATTGCATCACTGCTCATTTGCATAAATTTGAACTCGACTTCCTCCTGTCGAAATGTCACCGAGAGGTCTCTGCCCACTGTCTGTCGCTGCACTCTCTGTTGCTCCCCGTCTTCCAGCAGTCATTTAAAATTAATAGGGAACAACATATTTGTTTCTCTAGTTGTAAGCGCAAAGTGAGACTTACTGAATCTAAAAATATATGAAATGCTATTTGACTCAGTATACTCAGATACAGTAAATATTTGTTTGTCCTTTTTTTTATCACTATAAGCAAACATAATGACTGATACCATAAAAAGTTGGTAAATTGTCTGTATTGTACTTGTTTTTGTTCCATCTGCATCCCTTACAAATGAAAATATCACTAGTGTCTCTCGGTGGGTGTAATTACATTAGGGATTTCTTGAATTTAAACTTCCGTTGTTTCTCAACACTTTGCTGAGTGTGGACCTATAAAAAGTAATCTCAGTAGGAATTTGGGCCAGGCTTGCAGTGGTTAATAATTCAGCTCAGAGCTGGAGGCTTTCATTGAGGTGAACTATGCAGCAGTCTTGTTAAACATTCATGTTCTCAGCTATGCCTCGCCCCTGGAAGGCATTTGACCGCTAGAGCGATAACTCAAAAGGTAAAGGCTTCTCATAGATATTAATATCAATTTGATGTCTGTGGTGTCAGATCTGCCCCACTCAACAGTAGCTGTGCTACTCACGACCACTGTTGTTTCCTTATCTCCCTGTTGCAAAGACAGTGTCTGTATGTGCTTGTGGGCTGTTTGTGTTGGATGTTGTTTGGTATGCAATATTGCCCACATGTCTTGTTAATTTTCTCTGAATGTAGAAAAGGTTTAAGAACTGTGAGAGTCTGCCAAATGACTACACACATAAAATATCACAGCACAGACAACAATAACAAGGTGTGACACCATAAGAAAGGCTAGAGGACTTCATGCACAGCAGCGTTAGCACATGATCTCAGCTGGGAGGTGGGTAGTGGGTCTTTTTGGCAGGCATTGTATAAAAAAATATCTGCCCCTCACTCATGTGTGAAGAAATATAAATGGGGAATAGAGAAGTTTAGCTTTCATTGTAGTCAACAACAATGCAGAATCAACAAGGTGGCAATACAGACACTGCTTGACTGGAATAAATTCAAACTGTACAGTCACAAGTGACAGCTGCTACACATGAAGCGTCAAGGTGAAGCGTTTGTTTCTGTGAGCCTGAACAAAAACAACAGCAACAAACACAATAAACGCAGTAATTCTTCTGCTTGAGAGGAATTCTGTTCAAGTATGGGTACACCAGTATCAATAATGAATACCACATGAAGAGATTAAAAACAAGATTTCTTTCTCTCAGACTTTTAAAGATATACCGCAGCATTGTTGTGCTGTGTCTCCTTTACCGCAACACAGAGTGTGCCCATCAATCATGATCACAATACAACAACACAAATGAGCTCGTTTTGGGTGGCAGTGATTTATTAGAACGGCAACTGGATGTGCAAGACTTAATTCTTTTTCTGCACTATCATAATTCATTTAATTCTCCCAACAACAAATTTTCTGGCAGGTCAGAGTTGTGATCAGGGTTTGAATTTTTCAAAGTAGTAGCTGATGTAAATGTTTTTTTGTACTACTTGACTACGTAGCCTGTGGCTACTGGTTACAATTGTTAGGTGATGCAGGCAAGTTGACACAGTCCTCTTTATATCTAAGGCACCTTTGTATTACAGTTTGTTTGTTTACCAACAACTAATTACATCCTAAAACCACAGCAATGCCTGCACACTAGCAGGTAGAGATGCAATTTTGATCTGTTGTCACACGTAGATCAGAAATGTTCATAACACCTAAGTGCCTGCTCCCAAATCAGAAAAGAAATGCTACAACTGCACAGAGGTTGTAGAGAAGTGGACGGGGTGACTGGTAGGTGTATAAGGCACAGGAAGAAACAACAAAAGCATTTTAGTTAAGGTTAAGGTAAAATAATGGTTTAAGTTAAATAAGCATAAACAAGCAATTTATGTTTTTATGCCTCAGTTCTGGCCAGAGGCATTATGTTTTAGGGTTGTCTGTTCGTCCGTCCCATTCTTGTGAGCACGATATCTCAGGAACACTCAGGAACAATTTTCTTCAAATTTGGCACAAATGTCAACTTGGACACAACAATAAACTGATTAGATTTTGTGGTCAAGGGTCAAAGGTCAAGGTCACTGTGGCCTATTAAACACATTTTTTAGTCATAACTGAATAATTCATGTACTAATTATGACAAAATTTCAAACAAATATATAACAGGATAATGAAAATTTATTCATGACATTTTATATCCAAAAGGTCAATGGTCAACTTCACTGTGATTTCATAATATTCTGCAGAAACACTTTTCTGGCCATTATTCAACACCATCATTTAGGAAAAGAGGGGGAGATTAGATCTTCTGTGCTGCCTTGTTGAACATGTGTGTGAAGAATCCATATTTCAGAATTTCTTTGCAGCAACATCCATATTTGAAGCATTGTACAGCTTCAGGTGATTGTTGTTGCACCATGTGACCAAACTCTCGATCAGTCAGTAGATATACATGTATTATATACTGTATGTCTGGACAGACATAGATGGAAATGGTAACCTGATTGGAGGCATACAACCGCAAGGCAGTAACTATAGTTTTTTAATATATTGCCAAGGTCACAACCTTTCCCTTTCCTTAACCAAGTGCTTGAAACACGTAAACATAACCGTTCAAGTTGAATCATGCTTTATTTGTTATGGCTCAATATTGTATTGCA
The DNA here is from genome assembly GCA_037974645.1 of Hollardia meadi. Taxonomy (NCBI): domain Eukaryota; kingdom Metazoa; phylum Chordata; class Actinopteri; order Tetraodontiformes; family Triacanthodidae; genus Hollardia; species Hollardia meadi. The sequence continues at coordinate 9,688,977 of JBBPCS010000204.1, read as the reverse complement.
AGAGTGGATATTGCAGAGGAGACAAATAAAATACTGCCAGTCATTATTTAGCATATATGCTCTGTATGAACATTTTGCAACTTGGCAGATATATTGATTAAGCACGCCCATGGCTCAAGGATTAAGACGCCAACCATGAAATGCAACATCCCTGCTTGGAGTCTGACTGGGGAATTTGAATTGTTGTTTGCACCCACTACAGATGGAAATTTTTATAAATTTATATTTTTCTTACTTACTTACTTCCAACAATGAATGAATTCTACTGACTAATATTGTCAGTAAAGCCAAAACCTCTAATCAAAATCCGACAAAAGTACAGAGCTTATTATTAAGAATAGAGAGACTTAGATAGAGAGAAGCAGTATGACTCATATCTGAGACTGTGGAAGGGGGCAGGGGGACATGATTGAATCCATAATAGAGGATATTAATAACCACTACCGCTCAACATCATCAACCTAAGTCCTTTGTTTTTCCTCTTAAAGATATAAAGATATGAAATTTCTGGATAAAATGTGAATAAATGAAGGAGTTGCAACATGAATGTTTTGCATATATGATTTAGTCATGTTCTCTCTTTCATCTTTAATATTCCTGACTTGCTGGTTCAGTATAACAAAGATTGATAACCAAACTTAAGGCTTACAGCAGAATCAGAACATTTAATTAATTTATACCCTGTTAATTCCCCAGAAATGTCCCCATTAAAGAACATCTCCAATCTAAATACATGCGTTGTTATACATATTTGTCAGTATGATGCATGTTTGTAATGACAGGCTAATTATTATTATCACAGATGTTGGTCATCAACAGCAGAGTTTTACTTGTAATATTCAAAGAGGTTTGAGGTGTGGACGGGACCATTTGATGGATATCCCTAAAAGCCTGCATTAATACCAAGGGTGTCAAATCTAGATATGTAAACATATGAGACTTCACACAGCGACAAGGGCACGAGTGGAGAGATGTATCACTTAGATGACACCCCGGGATTGTCTTTAAGCTTTACTGGTGTTGCGCACATAAATTAAGCTAAACTTGGATCAGTCAATTATGCCGGGGGCGGTGATTAGTGTTTGAACACAAACGTTTTGGAGTTGGGGATTATCCCTGTCAGCCTAGAGACCCCCACCTTCACCTCTACAAGGTGAAAATCTTGATTATAGCAAAGAGGCTGCATTGAAACTCTGTTCATGTCTTCAGATCAATAAATCAAAACTAGAACTCTTATAAATTTGCTTTCCTGTTGTTTAATGCAATCACATCACATTATGAACACATTTCGAGGTTAGTCCATTAATTAAAACCAATACATTTCCACACTGAAAATGGTGTATTCCTTTTTCTGCAAAGCCACGTTATGCCAGAAAACATTTTGTTACATATTGATTCAAGCCTGGTCGATTAATTGATTTGCTATTTGCAACAGAAAATTATTCAGCTACAATTTTGATGATCAAATAAGTAATAAGTCAGCTATTATTGAAAGAACGCCTATTATTTGTTTTCAATGAGGATTCACTGCTTTTTTTCCCCCTGTTTTATATTTTTGGAAACCAAACATTTTAAGATTTAGACTGATGGTCACACAAAATAAATAAGTTGAAGATGTCACCTTAGGGTCTTCTCACTGGTTTACAATATTTTATAGATTAAACAATTAATAGATTAATCAAAATATGCTCGAAAGATCACTGATAGTGGAAATAGCCAATAGTTGCATCCCTATTGGTGATAGTAGTCGTGTCCGTGATCGACGTGTCTCATATAATAACCCTGCACCTCAAATTAATATGAAAATATTGCATTATTAATTACTCACACAGTCAGTATCCTACAAGTGTTTATGCAAGTTCAAAATAGTGATGAAAGTACACATTCGCTAACACTGCACATGCTATGGCCTGTCAGCTACTTGGCATATTTTAACATATGTCTGTTCTTTGCAGAAGGTCTTTGTTGCTATTGTCCTTGTTAATGGTGTTATTAGTTTTGAGGTTTCTGTGTTCAAGCTCTTATGTATTTATCTGCGTCTGTCTGTACTCAGTATCAGTGTTAAATTGGCAAGCTTGGCAATACGTGCTTTTCAGAAAATGAGGGACTATTGGGTTTAGACATCCTCATGGTGTCATTTTTGCCATTTGGTGAATGTGGGCAGTGTAAATTTCACGCCCTCCCTCATTTTTTAGCTTTCCTTTTGGAACTGGCAATATAGTGGAGGCTGTCCACATACAGTATGGTAATGATATTCTTTGTTTCCTTCACTGAAGTTGTGGATTATAATTTAATATGTTAAGGGTTAGTTTCTGTGGCAGATGGCAGATCTTTTTTAATTTATGCGCTCTCTCTTCTTACTTTATCCCCTATCTCACCCTTCTCTTCCTCAGTCATTTAATGCTGTTTATCTTTCTTAATCTACTGTATCTGTTCTTCGATTGTCTGGCTCATTCAACCTCACCCATTAACTGATGCAAGGCAAGGTAACTCCTGAGGGAATTAACAGGTGAAATGTATGCTCTTTATCTCAAGCACTGCTGCACTGCTGTGCTGGATTACATTTTTCCCTGCACAAACCCACCCAATATCTTTCTCACAGTGCACAAACAAGAAGTTTATATGATTAACTTTCAAAGACATTGTAGAGCCAACCCCGCAACTCCAGGGAATTTAAGTAATGACACAGAAAGAAAGGCGTAAAGGTGTAGACAGATAGCCTGCAAGAAGCCTCTTCCTATTTCATACAGTGATGAAATTGATTTATAATCCTCTACTAATCTCTTTAACATAGTTAGAAGATATTCTTTCAATTGCTTGTGTGCCAGAGCCCTGCAATCAGCACGTTATAAAGTCAGATTTACATTCCTTGTTAAAGATTTATTTCTGACACCAGTACGGTATTTGTGATTTTGCCTTTACGTGTACTTGTCCACATTAAATTCTATTTTTGTTTTTAGTGTGATGACCCCTCCATTCCACAAGGTGCTCCTGTGTTTCGTGGCTGCTGTTTGTTTTCTTTAAGGATCCTGGTGAGGGCGGGTCGTCATTAGTGTCATGAACCACACCTGAGCCCAGTCTGGTTTTGGACCTTACCATACGAGTTCTCTCCTCTTCTCTCCTCTCATGTCCTCTCCTCCTCTTCCATCGCGGCGCAGCTGTGTTTTCTTTTGTTTGTTTGTTTTTACAGACACCCACATGCACGCACACATACCTACATTACTAATTACTGACTTCCATGTCCATAAAATTACATGTGAGCATCTTGCAATCCCGTCTCGTCTCCCATTCTTGTCTCGGAGTCACAGAGCCGGGCTGTGACATTAGATAGAGCTAGAAAAAGACTATATTTAAAAGTATTTTAAAGTATTGAGAATATGTGCCTTCTATTGTAGTTAGACTCTTTTCATATGGATTTGAATCATAAATATGAACCCTTTGTGACCTCTATAAAGCTGTCCCTACATTTCTAAGTACATGATGGTAGCTCGACATTACAGGGTGCAGCATGATATCCTTGAGCAACAGGTAATGGGGCTGTGCACACACTTCACTCCATAGACTCCCCCCCCCCCCCCCCATACCTTGATAACCATTTCACTCACAGGAAGCTGTATTTTGTACAGTGCATAATGTATACTTTTGCCACTGTATGAATATACTGGACTGAAGGGTAAGTGTCAAGCTGTATTATTCTCCAAATTTAGATCAAGCACATGCCAGTCAAGGAGGTGAGTGCATAAGTGTCAAAGCCTGTGAAAAAGTGGTAGAAAGAGACAGTAGAGCACACACAAGCCTTCAGATGCTAGCTGCATTAATCTGTATGGAGGAGACCCTCAGCATGTGTATACTCATTCAGCAAGACAGCTGTGGGCATCTTGAGTCTGCCTATGCCTATGCTTCTCCTGGGCTCCCTAAGCCAGCCCCATTCATCATCTTCCAACAGCCTTGCTCTAATTGGGCTGCATCCCCACCTGCTGTCACTCACCACCTCCTCCACATTGAGCTGAAAGAGATACAGATGTACCTGGTCCGGCACAGCCCTGTCGCAGCACACCAGCTTCTGCATTTGAATTGCATATGTGGACAGCTGAGCCCCGGCATCGACACAGAGCTGATCCCAGGCACTGTTCTTTCCTTTTTTCCCTGTTGATACCTGTCTGTACCTCTATCCACAGTGGTGTGGAAGACTGGTAATGATGTGGCCTATCAGTTTGACTGGAGACGAGGCTACAACACTCTGTGGCTGGAGGCATCGTTGCAGGGATCTCTGTCCCCCAGTATGGCGAGGACATCTTCCTTGGGCCCCATGTCTCTTAAAGTTTTGCAAGGCCTAATTTCAAAATAGCTCTTGTCTTATTTGAGAAGAGCCTTCAGAGGCACTTCAGATAAGAATTGCAGATACACTTAAGCTCCCAAGCAGAGGTAGGAGCCATCTAATGAGCTTTTGAGATTTCCCCGCTAAACCTACCATAAAATGTCCAACGCGCATGGAGACACAGCTTCAATTTGTCTTTTCCCCGGTTTCAAGTTTCAGCATACAGTAATAGACAAGACAGCAACCAAAAGTCTCATTTGCTCAATTTGATTTTATTAATAAATAAAGGATTACCACTTTTGTCCAATGGAAGATTGGGTTAAGATTTGTAAGGGCTTGGCTGTGTCTGGTTGGGCTAACCAAGAGAGAAAGATTTGCATTTTTTCATTCTGTTCCTTTTCTTGATTCTGCATACTGTAGACTTAAACTCCCTTGTCAAACATTTAAAATATCCTTGTCCAACTCCATTAGTGCTGACAGAAGCAAGAGTTTGAATTTTCTGTGAGTACAGCCCATTTACTCTCTTGGAAATGACACTGCCTTATACCAAAATGCCTGGGCTTGCTTAATATCATTTCACGATGCATGTCCTGGTGTTCTTCAAACTAAGAAATAATTGTAGTCTTTATGCTGGTTGGGGTATGCAGGAAAAGTTGTGGCAAGCAACACTAATGACATGTTTCTCTCCAACCCCTCTCAAATTTGTTTGCCAAATTGCTTTGTAATGGAAAATGTAATCCATGTTTGGACAAGATAGCTTAGGATGTTCCTTGTAGGGAGGTGGTATGGGTGGATGGTGAATTTTTGGTTTTCATACAAAAAAAAGTTAATTTTTAAAGGTTTTTAAATGATCTCAAAAATGTTTTTGAGGCGGAAAAGTTGGTAAATGGATTTAAGCAAACTTAAGACTTGACCATGCATGTGACTTAAACATCCAGTAAAGCTCCTCACCACTTGTTTTAATGTTGGCAGCTTTTAGATTTAGTCTTAAGATGAAAATGCTAATCAGTTTTTTAGAAATTTTACACCACTACATCACTGCTCAAAACATTTGAGTCCACTTTATTCGACAAAAAGATATTACATTTTAGTCAGCTTTTAGTCAAAATGTTTTCTTACATCAAGCTAATTCAACTAAGCTAATACAGGTATTGGAAATTGAAATCAAGGTGACAGTATCAAGTGTTGAAAATTGTAAAACAAAATTTCACTCTCAACACTTATAAATATCCAGATTCCCCTACCATTTGAAAAGATCAGAAACATCTGCATCATCATCAGCTCCATGTTAGCAGATTTTCTTTTTGAACATGCCAGTTCGATCAGAATGTTCTGTAGGTTGTAAATATTATCATTAAAGTCACACTAGTGCTGAAAAAGATTGGTTGATTAATATGCCTGGCCTCAGATCACACACAAATACCTTACAAATAAATTGCTGTGCTTGGAAACAACAGTTTGACTAGACAGTAATTTCAATGCATGCCATGTTCAGGGCTTGCCATTAATTTTTTCTGATAAGGAGAGTAAATGAGCACAGATAAAGCATTATTTTTTTTAAACATAGAAATAAATAAACTTGCAGATTAAAACATTGCAACAGCAACACACCACAAAAATGGGACCAGGTCTCACATGCTAAAATGTTTTTTCTCACCTTTCACTCGAACGATACAAGCATATATGATAAAGCATTTCAACTGTCCAAACAAAATGTTTCCTGCTCTATTACATAACTGTCAATCCCTCATGTTTTAATCACTAACTTTGGAGCTGTCGTTAGCTTACGCATTAACCCAGCCAACTTTAGCCTGGAAGCCAGGCTCACTCATTCATTTTTTAAATATTGCAAACTGAGAGCTGCTGACAGCTATAGGCTAAACCAACATGGCTTGGTAGCAAATTTGCCATATGTTGATATAGCCGTCTTCCCAATAACACTGACTTAATGTTAGCAAATTATATGCTTAGGTAGCATTACTTACAGTTAGCTGACTTATTGTGGCATTAATAAAAATTAAAAAAAAGAAAAGTGGTTGTGCACCTTCTCTTCAGGTTGGTCGTATTGTTTCCACTTAATTTGTAGCCACAGGGTGTCTCTCCATAGTGGACTACTACTGTGGATTATGTTTTCCTTTCTGCCAAATTCTAAATAACGTGGGTCCATAACATGAAACATGAAAGCCATCATGTTGTTGTCATTACATCACTGTTGGTTTGGGACAGCACCACTCTGGATTCAAGGAATCTGCACACGTCAATCAATGGCAGGGATGTGTTGATTATATTTTGACAGACAGACTAGACACACAATTTGGGGACAATATCATTCATGGACCAACATTAACATTTTGGTCCCATCTCGTCTCATCAGAGAAAACAAAACATACATTTCGTCAGTTATTATTATGAAAGATCTTTTTTTAGCTCATCAACTCCTCATCTAATCTTGGAAAAAAAACAACTTGTTGATAAACATTTTTTGTCATAATTGTCTTAAACAAAATTAACGCTGGCTTCCAGAGGACTAAAAATACCAGCAGAAGAAAACATTATGATTTATGTGTGCAGATGAGGAGACATTTCTCAAATTAATACATGAAACAAACAGAATATAAACATTCATTCTATTAAACAGGGCTTCACTGGCTGGTGCCAAATTCTATATCCTGCCCAGGGTTTACATGATCGCTTCTGACAGCATAACAACAAAGAGGAATAAAGCACCAACACTGAAGTGTTAGTCAGACTGGAAGCTTGAGAGGATGAAGACAACCTTTATTCCTCTCTATCATCTTAGTCCACACTAATGTGTCTGTTTATCAGTAACAATGAACAATGAGTTTATATGTTGATGATCAAAAGCACCAAATAGATATATAGAATAGAATATAGAATAGATATAGATATGAAACCTTTAATCTTACAACAATTAATATCTATCTAAGAATTCAGCTCTATTGAAAGCTAAATGGCACCCTTTAAAATAAAGAGTCCCTCCTTTAGAAAATAGAATACACCCTCTCATGTGACCATATTTCTGCTGCTATATCCTGTCTTGTAAGTTTTGAGACAGGGAAGTTTGAAATGTCAATTTTGTTGTTTCAGCCTGTATAAACATGAATACTTGGCTTTTTCCTGGAGACAACGTTAAGTGATCCAAGTATATTGAGGCATCAGCTGTGCAGACAAAACACAGGATGTTGACTTTGATTGTAAAAACAGGGAGCAGTCATTTGAAGTTGCTTTGTATTGATGTTGCTTCAGGCACTGGGTTCATGATGTACAGTGAGATGAGTGTGAATGAGTCTCGGGATCTGTCCTAATACCCACAGTTGTGGTATTTCCAACTAGTCAAGCCTATACTTCCTTTAATTGCAGATTTGTAAGGATTTTAAGAACACAAAATAGGGCATACGTTAATATGGTCAACCCATCGCTAATGCACAGTAAGTAATTAGGAACTACTAATTAACAAACAAAAGAAGAAAAGACATTTTGGGGGCTAAAGAAGTAAAACAATTAAGTCATTACATTTAGAGATACTGTATCTAGAAATTGTTCTGTCCAAATAAAAAAGAGACTAAGAAAAAAATACAAAATAAGACTGCTTCTGTGTGATAAAAAAAAAAAAGTTTGTATAAGGCAAGTATTTCCTAACTTTTGGGAAACAGTAAAGTAAGAGAGCTTATATAATGCATCACAATTGTAATTGTGTTGATATACTTGTATGATTCAGAATCCTGAATCAGTTAAGTGAGGAAAGAAAATTCATTTTTTTAACTGATAACCATCTGTTGAGGTCCTGTCGAAACTGCTGAGTGTTCAGAGACAGATGTTTTAACGTTTCTGTCTTTGCAGAACACAGGATACACGGTTTAACCTCTAAATTAAACATTCCCTCAGAAACTCTGCGCAAAAATTAACACTCAAGAAAGTTTCACATCACCTTTCTCCGTCATCGGTAGACATTGGCCCTGCTTTGTTTGTCGTCATTATACTTTTACACTCTTTGAAATGCCTTCAATGCCATGACCCTGACAACGTAATTGTTGCAGTTTTCATAGCTGTGTGATACGAAATCCATCAATTACAGTGTTGGCTCTTTGATCCTTGGCTCCTGTCTGAACCTCAAACTGCTTCTAATTATATAGCCACATACATATAGTTAATGTTTACATTAGTAGGAAAGACTATAGTGTCGGAGCATATAACTGTATTCAGACTGAGTGAAACACATTATGAACTTAATTGATGTTTTTATTATTTATTATTTATTAATTAGTTGATTATTGTTGGTGAACTAGTTTAAAGATGCATCACCACCAGGAGCTGGAATGTATTCTGCCATTTTTCGTTGAGTTTCTTATGAGCAATTATGTAACTTTGTGTGTTCGTACTATGATTATAGATGCATATAATCGTGTCAAGTATAGATTACATTTATTATGCATAAAGGAAATTCATTTGGTCAGTGGTGCAAACATACCGTATATACTCACAACAGCAAAACACTACGCCAAACAATAAATCATCCAGAGATGATACATCTTCATCATCTGTTTCTACCCCTCCCAAAACACACAGAAGACAAAAACAGCTGTGCAGATCTAACCCCACTTGCGTCACACACCCAGATAAAGTAGCAATGCAAACTAAAACCGTCATATTATGAATAAATTCATGTGTAACAATAAAACTTTTGAGACAGTAATAACAAATACCAAAACCACACATGGTGCAGATTTACTGCCAGCTGTTAAACATGCGAACGGGAACAAACGATTGCTTGAATCTTGTTTTGATTTTGCACTGCAGTATTCTGCACCTCTGACTCATCTCTAATTCCTCGTGTAGAGGATGAGCAGGTCACTAGACCAAATCGCTTTCAACCTCCCACTGCATTGAATAAGTAGCTTTTTTCCCAGCATGTAATTAACAACATGTAACATTCTTCTACAATTGTATTTTATTTAATATAGTCAAATTTGTATTGTGTGATTTTTTTGTCTCTCCTTTTTTTTGTTGTTGTTGTTGTTGCTTGAATTACAATGTAACACGGTTGAGTGGCTTCCAGAATAACATATAACTGTGTCAGTTATTAGGCAACACAAAAATAGGTAGAGGTCAGTTATCGCTGGGGAAACTGGACCCGAGAAGCAACTCTATTGTTTAATGTGCTGGCCACTCGGAGGGATAGTGCTGCATGTGCGGAGATATGCTAATGAGGACATGCTTTGATTGGGCCACCCACGTCAGTGACTCCAGCTGACAAAGGTGCACAAGGCTGCATCCGCCAGCCTCATTAAAGCCCTGTCCAATTATAGAATAGTAATTGATCGTCTGCTTTGTGTGTTTCTGCCCTCTCTCCTTGTCTCTAAAGTATGCTTGAGGTCAATTTAAAATGCATCAAAGCTATAACATGGTTAAATCCCCAAAGACAGTTGCTGGCCTTCCTTGGCTTTTTGTTAAGTTCATACAAGCACCTGCGTACTAAGTGTTGTCGCTGCTTTCCAGTTTATCACTGCCTCCTCTCACACTGGCAACATGAGCCGTGATGCTCTGGGGGTTGTATGGGTGAAATATGAAGGGCTCCTATTTGATTGCATGTAATATAGAGTGGGCAAACCATTATAATTCTCTTTCTATAAATACATTGATAGAAAAAAACTAGCTTCTTCCTGTGACAGGTGGAAGATGTGAATGAATTTGTACATTCTCTCCGATAATACATGATGGACAAAAGTCAAGATAAGCAATTAGCACGTGTGTGTGTGTTTATCTTACTGTGTGTGTGTGTGTGTGTGGGTGGGTGGGTGTTTAAACGCATGGGCCTGTAGAAATTGCTCTATGTTGGTCATCCATGTTGAAATCATACTTTAAAGCAAATATTCACCATTCCACCCACCCCTCTGCTGGTCTGTCATTTCAAACTGGGAGAAATGATTTGTTTACTTTTTGATGAGACAGGGTGACATGGGAACTCTCCAGCTCAAATAGATAGAAATAAACATGGAAGCATGCTTGTCACAGCCAGCGGCTACCATCAGGATGTCGCAACAACACCAGCACAAACACACCAATTCCTTCAGATCTCCATATTTAGATATGAGCGGTGTGTGTGTGTGTGTGTGTGTGAGCGCAGGAGGCAGCGACTTCCAACAGATTCACAGAGCCTGGACTCTCGTATTGACAGGGACGGTTCGACTGAATTTTGGGTCAGTAAGTAGCAGAGGTCTAATTTATCTCTCTATTAGATCTTTCCTGCTGTATTGCCCCAGCCCCTCATGATTTGTATGCCAACTGGATGGCTCCACTGCAGCGCCATTATGAATAGAGACACTGCCTTGTGTGGTCTCATTATTAAATAAGTAAGGGAATGGAGGAGGCAGACAAACGTTTTTAAGGCTTGTCGGAGAAGACGCCATGGCCATTAGAGGCTGAGCATTAACAACAGCAAGAAAACACAAACCAGAGGAAGGGAGGGGGTGAGCTGGACAAGAAAGAAAAGATGTAATTATGGTAATATTGCCGCCTTGGTATTACAGCCTGTATTGCATGAGAACTGGCTATGAAAATAGCTCAATCAAAAAACACAGACGCAATGATACAGTCAGTTAATTTTGTTAAGGCCATACCTTAGTTAGGAGTTAAAAAATCATCTTTGGACTTCGTAACAGTCTGGGCCTCCTCAGGTGACAGGCTTGAATTCATTAAATGCAACATGAAATGTCCCTTTATTGTTGCCATTCATTACAATGATGAAAGCACTTGGTAATTATCAATTTTGTTTAAGCACATCTGAGTGCTTTGTGTGGCACACTAATGGACGCCACTGGTGAAGCCAGTCATTCAGATTTGTGTCAACGAGTCATTAAGCCGCCTTTGAGGGAAGCCAGCAATCCGATCCATCATGGCAATAATGAGATGAAGATGAACTCATCAATTTCTCTCTCCCAAACACTGCATATGGCTTATACTGTCTATTTCTTCTGTGACTCATTCTACTTGCCACCATCTTTCAACCTTCACTCCCCCATCAGTATTTTCTGTCTTCCATTAACCCGCTTTCCTGTCACCTTTTTTGAAGTCAAACGTTATCATCCAAGCCACTTTGTTTCTATGGCTCTCTCCACTTCTTGATAATTTGTGCCCCTGCCTCGCAGAATAAACTAATGGATACATCATCAGCCAACGTGGCACCAAAGTTTTTTACGGCAGCACACAAGTCATGTCAGACCCTATTTGTACAACATATCAGTTCATTCATTATGCTTAACAACAATTCATAATAGCAAATAAAACGTGTAAGGAAAGAAATGTGTGATTGTGTCAATAAATACATTTTTATTGTCTTTGGTATTTTGTTAAAGCACTTTTTGCTAAATGAATAAAGGTTTGAAACTTAACACTGCTCCCCTCTCTCCCGTGCAACACTGTAGTAAAAGGAGTGGGGGCATGACAATAGAGGAAAGAGAGTGATTTGACAAAGATAATTCGTTTTTTTGTATTCATCTTCTTCTCAAGGGATTTCGTGCATCTAAAATGAAATAAGCTTCCCTCAATTATTTTGTTTTGATATAAAATTTCTTTGTACAGTCAGACGGTTCTTGATACTCAGCACACTACCTGACCCAGAAGGCTGCCTTAATATGCGATTGTTCATTTAGCCTTAAGAATATTGTGTCCACCTGTGACCTCCGGCAGCTCCTGCAGTTTCCATTCCCTCAATCTACAGTTCATCATGAAGCTGGCTGATCATAACCAGCGTTTAATGATTCATGAAGAGAGAAACTAATGGAGTACTTTACACGTCGTAATCGAATGAGGCCATTATGTCGAAAGTAGCTGCTTACTGGGGACTTTGATCAAAGAGGGACTCTGGATATGATCATGAGATGCATCAGATGTGGCGAGATGGCACAGACACACATCAAGCTTTTGGACTCCAGATCCATATTAGCATATCTTTGAAAGAGAGCGAGCACGCTGGTACACATTTACTCACAGGACCAAGGTCATAAATTTCATGAGGTCTTTCCAAAAGCAGACACATTAACTAAGCAAGAAAAAGAAATTGCAAGGCCCTGATTACAATGATAATTATAATGAAAAAAAGCGAGGAGAGACTCAGTTTCATCATGCCTTGTTAATCCTCTTTGTCACCGTCATCTTTTGCAAGATATATTTAGAGCTCAAAATGAACACTGTGGTTCCCCCTCAGCACATATTTTGGTTGTGAGTGGCCAGCAACAACATGTATTGGAGTAGATTAAGTTTAGCAGATTAAGTTTAATCTGCTCATTATGCACTCTTTGATATGAATTTATTAATTTCTCCCCCCCTTTGTGTTTTTTTGTTTTTGTTTTATGTCCCTTGTGTCTTGGTTTAATTATATGTTTGATGGTGTTTTGTATATATGCGTTCAGGTTGGGAGCAGTATAAGAAAGATGTGTATTTAATTTGATCATACGAGTATGTTGCTCTCCTGATGTGTCTAAAAATAAAATAAAAAAATGAACACTGTTGTTATGGTTAAATTATGGTTACATTTAGACAATTAAAACTGCTTTGTTAAGAGAGATGGCTAAAAGGAAATAACAAAAATTAACATTGACTATTAGGTGGCTCACAAATGCCCATCTCCAGTGTCAAAGTCAAAGATTTTGTCCACCCAAGCATCCACCCTGAAACAGGTCATTTCAACCACCCATACTGTCATTTGTTGGGGTGAAGACAAGCATTATTTGCACAAACATGATAGAGTTCTTATCAAATCAATAAATAAATAAAACTTGAACATGGGTCATTCTATATAAATAGTTTGATATTTTGTAATTTGAAATTTATTTAAATTACTGGCTTATTTGCTTTCCTACTCTGAAGTTTCAGGCAACAGACAGTAGGGTTAGCTTAGCATAAAGACTGGGAAACAGGTAGCCTGGCTCTGCCTAAAGATTAAAAAAAATGTCTACCAATATCTTTAAGGCTAACTAATTAACTTATATTGTTTGTTTAATCTGTTAAAAAAAACACAAAATGTTTTCTTTACATTTCAGTTTTTATACAGACAAAACAATTGATGACGTGTTAAGCTGCTAGCTTCTGGCTATAGCTCCACATTTAACACATTAGCACGGGGGTTTATATTGCAGTACTTTCATCTAACTCATTTCTCAATATTGAACTATTTAAGAATTTCAGTGACAAATTGGAGATATTGTTTGTTCTGGCTAAAAAAAATACTTGTTTTCAAATGAGGATCAAGTTTTAATTAAAGTCTTTAAATTTGCATCAAAATATGTCATGAAAATGTTAAAAACATTGGCTGCATGGACAGATATGTACCAGTGAGTCACACATACACTCATGTCTTCGCTTGAACATCCTGTGTTTCTCCGTTCTACCTGACTCACATGTCTTTAGACTGTGGGAGGAAACATGTGCTAACAATGCAAATTCACACACTCAACATACATCTTTTATACATTTACTTTACAGAGACATGCCCACACACACAAACACACACGCATGCAGACACTGATTCACCTCTCTCTCTCGCTGTCTCCTGCTCTGCTACGTCGTAGCTTTGCACTCACTTCTTGGGTGCCAGCACTTGTTGGAAAGGAAGAAGTGTTGACAATTGTCTTCTCCTGACTTGTCACCAAACAACTTTGTCACACTTCACTGCCAGCTTAATTCTCAGACATCCCTGTCAAGAAATGACATTTAATTTTCACACCTCTTCTCTCTGCTATTCTTTCTTTCATGAGTTTTATTTTTGAGCACACCCCCAGTGCATTGGCTGTCTGGCAGTATCGACATCTCTGACAGTGTGGAAGTCTTTAATTCAAATGAACACTCCTTCTTTGTCTTTCTTCCACTTGCAATGTATTTTGACAGACATCATACATACAACACACGATGTCACCTCTACACTACATAGATATATATGATATAATTTGTTTATCCATCTATATAACTACATCAAATACCACCAATTAGCCACAACATTAAAACAGAAACAACTGACAGTTAAAAAGAATACCATTGACCATCTCGCTACACTGCAATATTCTGCTGGGAAACCCTGGATCCTGGCATTCATGTGGGTGCCAATTGACACAAACCATCTGCCCAAACACCCTCGCAGACCAAGCACACACCCCCATGGCACCGGCACACCCCGATGAAATTGGTACCCCAGCAGGACAATGTGTGTTGCCACACCACAAACACTGCTCAGGAGGAGGAACGTGACAAAGACCTTAAAGTCTCGACCTGGCCTCAAAATGCCCCAGATCCAAATCTTAATTAGGTCACCATATGACAGCTTCTGAGCAAGTTCTGCATGGATGTGGATGACGGCAAGATCACTCAGACGTTCTGCCCCATTGATGAACACAGGTATGTTTAAATCAGCTTAAGTTTTGAAAAACTTCACTCAGCAGAGGCAACTGTTAACTATGAGAGTTAATGCAACAGTAGAGCAATCCAGAGATTTGGATAGAGCTCTTGAAATTGGTTACATGAAGAAATGTGAACATCTCCAGGGCAGTTGTTTGTGGTGACAGTTGTGGAACTTATTGTTATTGTTTTGCATTCACAGGCTGCGTGTTTTAAGCAAGTTAACATTTTTTAAACACACCTGCAAGTGATGCACTAGCGTCATCCTGCAGTTTCCTTGATTTCCTCTTTTCTGTTCCTGACTCCTGCTGCCTTTTTGGGGCCATATCCAAAATTGTCGCAGCAGCTTCATGCTACCCGTCAGGTTTCGGGGAAAGTGCAAACCACGGGGACCTCGCTGTGGGAGGGGGGCACCGTGATTCATTTTATCAGGCTATTTTGGGCAAATATGTTTATTATGTATTGCCTGATTACTATAATATTTTAATGGTAGCTACAGTATTTTAGCTGTGCTTCATCTTAAATTTAAAGAATTCATCATTAACATTATGATTGAAGATGATCATTAGGCTGTTGGTGCCCCTTCCAGCACTTGGTGCTCTACGCAAAGCGCGTTATAGCCTCCTGGAAATCTTGTTTTTTTTGTGCACAAATAAAAACTCCTATTTGCTTCAGATGATTACTATATACTGTATAACAATATTTTATTGAAATTCTTAATAAAAATTAATGCTTAAGATCTAAAGATAAATGACCAATAATTGATTTAATTTGATTTAATTTTTAATATTCGAGACAGTCTGACAGACAGATACAAACATACATACACGTGATTCAGAATTCTCATGTCTTAAAAGCAGATTTTTGTGGATGTGTCCTGTGTTTGAAGGAGCATGGGATGCACGCTTCTTAGCCGAGTAAATTAAAATACTGCTCCACTTCTTAGTTTTTATAAGATTATAGAGACTGCATGTCCTAGTCTGTCTTTTTTATCCTTCCCATTACATGTAGGATGAGAGCTTAACTTCCTAAGGGTTTCCATTTTTGGCAGGATCAATAGCCAAGTGCTCGTTGGCTGAAGTGACTGGTCCACAGCGTTGAGTCTTCGGAGTGAGCCGTGGTTTGACAGTGCAGTCCACATTAGCAGAAAAAGAGGTGAGAAGGGCTGTGCATATCTACCTCAACTCTATTTCCTCTCCACAAGTTTCAGGCTGTTATGACAGGTCCTTTTCATGGTTTAAGTAAGTGACTGGAGGGAGCTGATCCAAATGGCTGAAACAGCCCCTGGTTCATTATCAAGAGACCTAGAATTTGAGATTAAAGGTGATTACACTCATCCATCCCCTTTCCTGCAAAAAAAAGTGAAATCTGTTTAATCCCCCTCTCTGGTGCAGCTTCGGATGGTGTCCAGGGACGGCTGGCATCCATCACTGGCCTAAAAAAAGCACAGAACATACGGAACCAGGAGGAGCCCTGGCCCCGGCTCGCAGGGAAGAAGGCCAGTTGGCCGGTGAACAAGAGGTGCTGGGTCTGATCAGGCAGAGGGAGACGCCACTTGGCCGCAGATCACAGCGGTCAGTGGGGACATCGTTGGCCCGCCGGCTTGCATGTGGAGCTCTCATGGAAAATGGGAAGGGGGGCTGGGAGTTCAGCGTTGACCTTAGACTCTGGACTGCAATCACAACACGGCAGGGCTCTCCTTCCAACCAAATCCTCGCCGTCTCCGACAGCCTTGACTGACAGTTCTCGGAGCTGCATGCTCGATGTGTTCTTACTCTCCTGTAGTTTCTGATGGATTTTCATGATCTAGAGTGAGATTCATTCACAGATAATCTGACAACCATCATTTTTTTATGTAAATAATGTTTTCCGTAGATTTTTATAACGAAACAGTTTGCATATTTCCCTGACCTGTTAAGAGAGACTAACAGATGGAATCCAGCCACACCACAAGTTTCTGAATACATTGTTTCTTGTTTGAAACCAGTGAATCCATGTGTGGATTCATGGAATGGTAGCCTGGTGAGCTGAATCCATTTAAAATTTAAAATGATAGACCATATTGATCATCTAGAGTTTTGTTCCCATGAAATGCTGCCACTGAGGTAAAGTTCACACAGTGTCTGCAGAGTGATTCCATTTCAACAGGGCATTGAGCTGTTCACAAGGTATTTTGTGTGCTGTAAGACAAAAAAGTTTTTTTCCCCATATCTTTGTATATTTACACCCCCGCTTCTGTGATTTCATAGATGTTTGTAAGTAATACAAATCACAAGCAGAGTGGGTTTTTTTATATATTGCAAGCTGTGCAGGGCTTCAAAATTGAGGTTTAGATTTGTATTTTTAATGTAATTTCAAAAGAAATAAATAGGGCTGTAGACTTTGAAACAACTCAAGGTTTTATCGTGTCCATTTTGTTTAATACTTGAATATATTTGGACCTGCCTTTGTCTTGGCCTTGGGTGGTTTTCTGTCAATTAACTGCCATTTTATAACAAATAAAGAAGAAGGTATAAATCAGGCCACTGGTTCGCAACCTTTTTGCCTTGTAACATCCCAAAAGCTGCCTCTATTTGTAACCCATATTATTCTATCTATAATTGAACTTTTTAATTTGTTTAATGTTCAGAATTTGCCTACTGTTAAATTAAAGTTCTCCCAACAATTAGCAGTTTGCCAACGCTTCATTACATTGACTCTGTTGTGGCTGTGTTTACATTGTGTCGACTGCAGGTACCATAGACATGTTGTAATGCGATGAAGAATGGAATAACTTTAACAAAGCAAAAGAAATTATAGCTACCATTTTATGTATGACAGTAAAATGAGTGACCTAATTGGATAATATGCAGAGCATATCCCTTTCTTGCTGCTCCACTGAATTTAAGAATTATCAGTAAGAGTGAACATACATATATTAATTTCCACAAAATAGCAATAGCAGTATTGATAAAAATCCCCAGTTGCATATTGTATGATCTGTGAGCACCAAAGAGTGATTTTTCTCTCTAAACTCATATTTTCTTCATTTACTAGGCCTATCTGTTAGAGGAAAGACTTAAAACTGTTCAATATTTCACACATAAAAGAAAGATTAGAGAAAACTTGGAAAGAATAAATATAACTTTGGGTAGCAGATTTTTCTTCCTTCTTCCGTGAATTATCCAGCAACCACTGGAGTGCAACCCCTTATTGGGATCCCAAACCCCAGGTTGGGTACCACTGAATTAGCCCACCACACAACATAGCAAATGTAAAGCAATCACATAAAAAAACAAACATATAAAGTACAGTGGAACAATCCAGCTGGTTTACATATTTATCTGGTTGTGATTTAAGTGTTCATCTGTTGCTGCTCATAACGTTAATGTATGAACAGGCGAATTGAACATTGAGTGAGTTACACTTCGTAACACATTCTATGAGGGCTCCTACATTACATTCTATTGGTGTGCGATGCTTATCTCAGTATTGATTGGACACCTGCTCGAGCTCAGAGCCAAGAGCTCAAAAGGCGATCAGGCAACCCAGTCACTAGTGATGCATCCCGCGAGCAGTTTCAGTCGGTCTGTGTTGGCTAAACTGGAGAAAAAGTACAAGTTGGGACACACTAAAGCATGAGGAGCAAGAGCAGAAGAAAAATCTTGTGGCTTGTGTTCCACTCTCACTTTTCACACTTTAACAACTCAACCTCCGTGTCTGGCAAGTGTTCTGCTGCTAGCTCCACTGCTAGCCAAGGGGGACACAGCTAGCTTCATGTAGGTAGCTGTGGTCATTATGTAGGAAGGCAGCTGTCATAATGATGGAAGTGAGGATGAGATAAATGAAGACAAACGTGTTGGAGTTTTGGGATATTGGACATTGTGAACATCGGGCATATCGTGAAATTAACATTATGCTACAGTGGATTTAATGTTGTGTTTCTGGATTGGATTGAAACTGAAACCTTCTGGATGAAAACGTTAATTGATAAGTTGTTTCATATTCATCTTTGGTGATGACATAGGCTTGCCAAAGATTCTGGCTATCTGGTCTGCTTTCAAAAATTGTGTGTTTGTTGCTGCTTGTGTTGCAGATGCCGTGTCATCTTGTTTGTTAAAAGCAGGCCGCACATTGCTTGCACACTTGTTTGTTGTTTGACTTTTATATTCTTTATCTCTCTGAGGTTTGAGCATTATTGGTGAAATCCATGGTGCTCTTGACCAGGGTTCTAAAACAGCCAATCAGCAGCTGTGCTGCATGAAGGGAGAGTTCACCCCCAAATCAAATATACATATTTTTCCTCTGGCTTGTAGTGCTATACATCTGTCTCGAGTGTTTTTGTATGAGCTGCTTGTGGTGCTTAAAGCACCAATAAAATTACCAACAAATTTTGGTTGTGCTTCTAATATCATAATACTACCTAATCAATCGAGTGAATTCCTATTAATCAAATAGATTTTTGTTGTTGTATCAATCTGCATCAATGGTCAAACCGCTTGTTTGATTGACATTTTCACAGGAATCGAGTTTCTTTACATTGATGTTGCTCTTATTTATGCTCCAGCCAGAAATCATCAGTGGTTTTCTAAATAAAATGATTAGGTTGACAATACTGTTGTGTTTTTTTTTTATAACTGGTGAGTTATCTCTGGCATGCTTATGCCCCAGTTACAAAGATACATGCAGTCGACTGACCAAGACATGCTCTGAATGAATTACTTAAAGATAACAAGGAACTCACTGATCTACAGCACTAAAGATACAGATTAATAGGCCCCTTGTCCTCACTTAATTGTCTTGTTGACAGCAGATGATCAAGAAACAGAGGTGACCGACTAAAGTCTCTTTGTACCTCAATAACTCCTCTCCCCTCACTCCTTTCCCCACCTGTCAGTGTGACACAGAGTGAAAGTCAGGTAAGGACTCTTACTGCAGTGTGTCACAAACACAACACGGATGAGGGCCAGACCACACTGCTGGGAGGAGGAACAGCCCTTTGACCAAAAGCGGTGCTCATGATTCATTCATTACATCGTTAACAGTTTCCAAAGTGTCAACAGCTTGTCTTTGAAGTGATAATCTTAACATTGAGGGTGTCCTTGAATTTCTTCTCTCTATTAAAATGCTTAATGGGAAATGATTTCTATAATTCAGAAAGGGGGAGTTCCCTGAGCGTTCTGTTAGTTAAACCATGTCTAATAAATCTTTGGGGAAAAGACAGAAAATATGGGAAGCTCCTAGAAAGCTCAGGGCATTTCTCTCTCAGTTTGCACTTTATATTATGTTGCTTCACACTTCCAACGAACTTATACTTTGACAGTTATTAAAGCTAATAATCTACTGTTGATACAGTTACTGCATATCGTAAGCTATTTTAGAAATTATTATCAAATATAGTATATATATATATACTAGACTGAAGTATAGGAGCTTAATTTTACATCTATATATTGAATAAAACCACTTAATATAGATACTTGTATATATGGGTCAACAGACCATTGAACTTCAACACAGAAACCCTGGTGCACAGAGTGACATTACAAGCCAAGTTTCTGAAAATCTTCACCCTGGACTGTGTCCCAAAAGAAAAGATTTTCAGCGACCAAAAATGCAGTTTGTGTGTGGATGAAAGGCCAAAATGCAAAGAAAAAGCTACGTGTAAGGGTAGGATAAGGGATTTTAGTGTGGCTGTCTGGCACTGGAGGGGAGTAGCAAGATGTTGGATTGAAGAATGGCATGCAACCCATGCAGAAAAAATGCTGTGGTGTTATTGAACAAAAATCACAAAGAAACAGAGGGGAAAAAACCCCTAAAGTTCCAGGAAAAGGAACAAGGAGCAAATATGCTACAAAACAAAAAACAAGTAACTGAAATAGCACAGCCTCACAGCAAGCTGCTACAAACAACATCCCCCCTACAGTTAATGTCCAAGTGGCTTTATATAGGCTAACCCTCCTGGCCCCACCCTAATTGGACGAAACCATTGCACGGGGTTAAGTAAACCAAAGAGGGAGATATAATATGACACCTTATCTCAACAGGAACATAAACATTTAAAGGCCAACAACATTTCAAAGCCAGCACCTATTAACAGACTCTTTCCCCTAGGATGAATTTATTCTCCTTTACTCTTAACTAGGCTACAGTGTCTGGTCACCCAGACAGAGGAAGAGATTACTGGGCGCTCCCCTTCCTCTCCAGCCCAGCTGGCCAAATACTACAATGACACTAGTAGAAAAGGAGAAAATGAGTTAGATAATATCATCACCAAGGTTGATAGACACTATACAAACAAGCATATAAACCCGGATAAGGAAAACATGTTTCATTTCAGAGCTTATTGATTAAATTAGAAATGAACCCACTAATTGATGGCTCCACCCTGCGCCTAACTAGGCACAGGTGGCTTGACTAAGCTTCATGACATTGCTATGAAAGAGTTGAAGGGGGAGCAATGAAGTCGTGGATCTAATAAAGGAAATCTGGATACAGCCTCGGAGCCAGGGCCCCGTTCATTCCTATCCAAGTTGCTCAGTGGCGCATGGAGAAAAAGAGATAAATTTCCCGGATCTTCCGCGTAGAACAGGTGCACTAGTGACCTTCCAGTTTGGTGCTCCGCTAACTTAACTGGGAATCAAATAATTTAATCATGCAGCTCCTCTAGATTTTACAAATGTGATCGAATGGATCAAATTCTGATATTGACACAAGCCATTTTGCGACACTCAAAAAAATGTATTCATCTATTTCAAACGCTCCTTTCACATTGTAAGCTTATGGGGAAAAAAGTATTTTTGGGCCCCTTTGCATCAGGTGATGTTGTAATTACATGGTTTGGCCACTATGTCAAAATGGCTTCACAGCCTGGCGCTCTTCCTGGGGACTTGAATGAAGAAGGCTACAGCACATAGCAGTATGGTGGACCATGCACCAGTTTATCTGAAGCTGTAGTGTTGTTACGTGTATTATACTTAAAGGTTTTTGTGTTATTTTGTTTGCACTTTATGTGGATAGATGATGATGGATTACTTCAGCTGTAGTTTTATACATTGACATTACAGCATTTGTTAGCAGATATGGACATTTGTTTAAAATACTAAAAGAATCAAAGTGAAGTCTTGAGACCAGACATAAGAACAAATTCTAAAAGTAGAACTACAGCACTGCTAATGTTCAGTGAACTGATAACGTTTCCAACAAAGCAAAAATTGAAACAAATCATGTTAGCAAATATTGTTAATTTCTGTCGTTAATAATTTATCTGGACATAACATCAAAGTCAAAAGGAGATGAGTATAATGGGAACATCCAGCTTAAAATCTGCCACATCAAGAAAATCTTTTAATACCAGCACAATTTATTTCAACTCTCCACCATAAATCACTCATATAATTCAATGTGTTATTCATTGTATGATTAAAGGCAGTCAAGAGCAGGGGTAGCAATTCCCCAGTAAGCATAATCCAAGCTCATTTCAAGCTTATGTTCTAAGAGCGGACTTTAAACACAGGCATATGGTGATGGCTTTATATCATACTTAGTGATCCCAGTGGGGGGTCTAATCAATAAAGTACAGGATCTTTAGATGTTGTTTTGTTTTTTGCCTTTTGCTAGAAGAGCCATCCCTGCTGTGAAATCCTGAGAATTGAGCAAATTAAGCAACTGTCATACTGTAGCTTTTAATCATTTTGTTATACAATGATGAAACCATTTATGACTGGTTTGTGCTTAGATCAGTCTGAAAAAATACTTTGTGTGAAATACTGTGTATAGTATACAATGCATTTTTTTAAGTAATATGATAAAAGGGAAGACAGATAGCGATCTTTTATTGTCCCCAGTTTTCTCAGAGATATGCCCCCCACAGGACATGGTGTATGTTCAGTTTAGCTGGAGGCAGGGGTTGATTCAGAGAGGGAGATAAGCTCTGCTCTTCATAACTGGGCCATTTAGTCCCTCGTGACCCAGCCTCTCTGCCTTTGGCAAGCACATCATTTTATTGTGACCCCAGCCGGCAGCCAAACAGTCAGCCTATAAGCCATCAGTAATGAAAAGCACTAATTCCAGCCTAGTGAACACAAACAGAGAAGCCCAATTCATATGCATGTGCTGTGGTTCTTCCTTGCACTCCATGTCAACCCTTTCATCCATTCAGACCACCCCTAGCATATAGCACCCTCAATTTACTTGACAAGCAGAGTAGCCCCTTGAGGCTTGTCTCAGCTAAAACAATTAAACGGCTACAACTGTTGGGTTTAAATTTTCAAGACATTGTCTCTCTTGTTAAACAAACTAATTTCATCAATAAACATTTGAAATTGTCCTTTTTTTATCTTTGGGTGATAGCACTTTATGCTTCAGTGGTTCTTACATACCAACCCCATAATTTACATACAGTATGACATTTTGTAAAGGCTTGATAAATTACTCTGCATCTCATTCAACTGAGACGCTCCCTCTTATGTTTTCAGCTCAAAGCTGGGGATTAGAAAATGAATCTACAATTCCCCTGTTTTATCACACATGTTAAAGGTATTATGCACCGCCAGGAGACTTTGCATGAAGTCTGTATTCTCAGTCGGGTGCATTTGCAGAGGCTAGACATGCCAGCAGGGCTTCACAGCCCACGTCTGGGTGATTCTAACAGCTGTTTCTATGAGCCTGGGGAGAGAGCGTGTCAAGTAGGATGCCTTCTGCTGTCACAAGCTCCTCAAGGTGTTTATTAAAAAAAATGTTAATGCCATCAGCACAACACACACATCAAGACTTGGCCCGTGTGTCAAGGATCTAGCAGGACCCAACTGTTTGCACTTGTGGGATGGTCTAGAAGTGTGTACTGGTTTTTCACACCTGCACAGCAGGAGATGTCATTGGGCACCATACTTCTCTGAAGTCCCTGAGGCCACAAGGGGTTTGCTTTAGATGTCTTAGTTTCTCTAATGTTGGGAAATATTGATCAGGCATTCTAAATTAAAGAGAGAATATTCACTTTCACACAAGTGGACACACATAAATGCCTTCTACAAACACAGACACCATCTCTTCTTTCTCCAAATATCCAAATATAATGTTTTAGTTGTCTCAAACTTCTATTGTTTATTTCATGTTGACTTCATGAGTAAAAAAAAAAAATCAGCTGGCTGAGCCAATGGACCAACACTGATTTAGCGGGGTCAAGTTAAAGAGGAATTTAATACCAGTGATTTCTGAATTTTATTGACCTCTATCTACAACCAGGGAATAGCAGCAGCATATGTCGGTCTCTTGAAACGCTTACA
Organism: Hollardia meadi; assembly: GCA_037974645.1. Classification (NCBI taxonomy): domain Eukaryota; kingdom Metazoa; phylum Chordata; class Actinopteri; order Tetraodontiformes; family Triacanthodidae; genus Hollardia; species Hollardia meadi. Next base: position 9,664,989 of record JBBPCS010000204.1, on the reverse strand, counting down.
GTTGCTTGGAGAGAAAAATACAACTCACAATTTCATCATAGAAGCGAGCTCATCCAACAAAAATATCTTGAGAGGAGGAAATACATGCACAGGATGATCCATATTTTTATGCGAAAGAAAGAACTCTTAAAAGAAATGTTATCTTTAAAATCCTCAGTCTCCTTTGCCACAAGCAACATTGTGCTAGTTCTTTTATTTAAAGGTATGCAGATAATTCTGTATGTTTAAGTTTTGCTCGACTGCAGTCTTTTTTTTTAAGCATCTTACATGTGACTGTGTTGTTTCTCTGTAATCTTTGGTAACAATCATGCAAGCTTTGCTGTTCCCTTTCATTCATTTGATTGGGGTGTTTATAGTGCATTCAGCTTTCATGAGTGTGAGAGGAAAATTTGTGTTTTGAATCAGGCTGAGGTGGTGAATGCAGAGTTCCTACCAATGACCACTGACCATTAAAGATGTGATGTAGCTACATTTTAACTGTGAAGTGCTTTAAAGTGTTTCACTCTGTTCTTTCTTGTTAGTCCTTGACATAGTTCAACAGTGGCCTATTGAAATCCTGATAAATACCGTTTGAGGACAATATAGCTGTACAATGTGTACACTTTTATAAATTCAGTGATGATAAACTTGTAATGTATGATGTTTTGATATTTGGCCATTGGATATTTGCCAGACAGCTCATGTAAAACTGTCTAAAATTTACAGTCTTTTTATTTTGGTATCAATGTCAAAAACATGTGCTTGATATTGTTCTGAATTTATCTTCCTTTTTGTTGTTAAAATGTGCCTCTGATATGTTTATAAATTTTAAAATAAACAAAACAAAATATGCTTATGCTGCTGCTGATGAAGATGATGAGGCATAGCCACGAGCAAAGTCGTATCATCTAAATTTAAGGGTTGGGTGACAGGTACTTGACATGCTCTTGTCCCCGTAGGCTCTGAAATAGCAAACCTGAGGGCAAGAAAACTGGCTAAACCAGTTGCCAAGAGACTAAATTAAACTACTTTTCTCTGAGTTGTGTTATTGTGATGCAAGAATTGTGCTTTTAGTTTTACGAGTTGGTCAGATTTTGTTTTTGAGCAGCAGTTTTATTACTTTTCGCCTTCAACGAAGATCTTTTCCTTTATAGAAATCAAATTGTCGCGAATGTGATGTTTCCATATACTGTATATAAATGCTGTATTAGTATGAATAGAAATAATTCTAATTAGCTAATCCACTCTCAGTGAGAAAAATATATGGTCCTCCCTAACGACAGGATGTTTTTTTTAGTTAATACAACACTATTGGGAGGAAGAAAAAAAAGCACACTCACACAACACACAAGCTATAGAGAGGCTCATCACTAGTGTGGCACTACAAACCCACAGTCGTCACCTGACTTTAACAGTGTCATTATGGTGACGTGTAAATACACAGCATTACCACTAATGAGAACCGTATTGTCAGTCTCATCATGGGTGCCCTGATCAGCTCAATACTGCATGGCACGTTGAAAGACGGAGCAGGCACTATGTCACAGGTAACATGGGCGGTTCATTCAACACTGTTAACTATCAGCGCCGGGGCTGAGAGCTATATTCATCAGCCTGGCGTTAATTAATGCCTGCATGACTGAATGCAATAAGGGACGCGCGGGAGAGATAATGCACCCCTACAGGTACAACTCTGCCACCACTCAAAGATATGATGATTAATTCATTCTTGTCTTCCGCTCTAGAAATTAGAATCAGACACACTGCGTTTTTGTGTCAAATGCTTTGGCAAATAAAACAAGAGTCATTTTGATAGTAATTAGAAGCCTGCTGGAGAAAGGTATCACATTTATGGCATTTAGACAGCTCCAAGATGCAGCCTCCCAGTGGATTGAAGATAGACAAACATGTGTATGTTGTCCCTGACTCGGGGCCCTTTGATTGTAACAGATTGTCAAGCTAGTAGTAGGTTATTTGAAAGTGGGTCTCTGGAACACCAGCTTTGAGGTTAGGGTTAAATGGGATTGCTCCCTTTGAATCATTTTGATGACCCACCACAGCTGAGTCTGCAAGTTGTCCTGCCTGCTTTGAAGTGTATTATGTGCCTGAGATTGAGCAGGAATCGGGGCTTATCACACACACGCACAAGCACACACACACATGCACACACTGCATCTCAGCCTCAGCCAAGTATTTTCGTATAAATTTTATAAGATCTATTGATTTATTAGGAATATAAACTAATATGAGTGCATTATTCAAATGCGAAAAGACACAAACAGCATCGGAATTTTCACAGTAATATTTGTGTTGTTTTAAATGTACCTAGAGTCCATCCAATGACAAATTCCCCAGATTATGTGTTAAACAATGTCATGATTACAGCCATTGCATGCAGGACCTCCCCTGTTTTTAGCTGTTGTGCGCCACATGAGCTCCATCTGTACTCAAAGCCTTCACTGGTGACATGTGGCCTGTCCATTCTGCTCTATTAAAAGCTGTGTGCATGTCAATGGGTCTCATGCTGTTCCACAGCAAATATGTGTCTTGTATTATGGCAGAGAGATTAGCAACATCAAGCACAGCGACTTCCTTTAATGTCAGCCTCCCTTTGATACTTAACACTTTAACTTAGGCATGATTGAGATTAGATCTTACACAAAGTAATAATAAAGTAAAAAGAGGGTGATGTCCCTGACAGTTGAAAGAGCTTCTTTTGACTGTGTTGGCATAATTATTTATTAAATAGTTTTGTCAAATTTGCACTTACTGCATGTCTGGTGTTTACAGCTTCACTCAGAATCTTTTTTGTTTCTTGTTTCTTTTTTTCCACTCAACCCTGATCTTTGTGCTATGCTCAAAAACTCATCTGCCTACCTGCATTCACTTGTGGATACAAACACACAGGCATAGGCACCCAGGCTGACACATACTGACACACTCTTACCAACATTGCCACAGAGGCAAACAGACATGCAGCACCTTCATTTTCCCTCTCTCTGTTTCATCTCCCTCCCTGGGTCATCTGTCAGCCTATTTTTGCCCTAGCCTGCTGCTACCTGAGGGGCAGTTGAAAGGTGGTAATGGAGGACTGACTGAGGCCTGTCACTTCATGCACTTTCACCTCAGGGACTCTGAGTGGGAAAGAAATGGCCAGGCCTGCCAGATGTAGCAGTCACTTTTAATCAAGTGCATGGCTGTCACTTCGCCTGTATTGATCCCTGTAAAGTCCCCCAGGTAGCCTGCAATTCGACCGTTTTCTACACCACAACAACTTTCCTCTCACCTTTCAAACAACTCCCCATGTGGTGGCATCTTGGATAAAATTAATCATAATCCGGCTCTGCCATGAGAAACACCAACCACAGAAAACAAGATCAGACAGGGTCATTGCACCGGCCATTTAATACGCACCCACAAACGTCTCATGTCATGATGGTGGACAGATATTTGCACGTGATTCATGTGTCTGTGGTTCTCACTAAATTGGTGCATTCATGCATGACTTTGTGTATCTAAAGACAACATGCCTATTAGTGTTAAAAGCTTAACGTGTTAGGGTGCATTAGTAAATCTTCATCTTGTTTGGATGCAAGGTTAGCTTAAAGATATTGAAGTCCATATTTGTCTTGTTTTCACCTCACTCAACAGGAATGCATGCTATTGTGAAAGTGGGTGAAAGTCAGGATTTGGCACCTTGCTCTCTCCATTTTTTTTCCCCAGAGATCTGTTGCAAGGCTCTGGTTTTATTGTTCATTTGCTAAGGCCACAGGGGCTGACTATCACTGGGTGATAACTCGGCAGGATGATGAGGGATGAATTCTAATGTGGATCCATCACCAATAGGGATTTGAGGGAGGTGGCCAGGAATGAGAGCTGGAGGACTCATGGGAGATATGGGAATAAAGTATATCATGAGCGCACACACACAAGCAAACACTGATGCAAACAGAAAAACACACACATAAACACGGATATATGCAGCTGCATGCATTCTCCTTTCTGCTGGAAATTTAAGCCACGTTTATGTTTAATAACCCCCCCAAGAAAAGAAGAAAATTGAAAAGGGAGAGCAGTTGCAGAATAATCAACTCCATCATCAAGACACATGGTTGAGTCCATGTGGTAAACCTCAGTGACAGATGCTTAGAGCAAGAGTGAAAGGAAAGGTGTTAGGCAATGACATGTGAAATAGAGGGCAGACTGTCGAGCCCCCTGCATTGCAGATACTCCACTGCGCCATAGTGGACAGACAACACTGAACAAGCCAGAGCGAAGACACACTGTTTGAGAGGGAAAAAAGGTAAAGGAGGAGTTTTATGTGACCCAGCAAATAAAGTTAGAAAGTTCCAAACTTGCTTGCCACAGGAAGCAAAATGTAATTTTATATGAATGGAAAATTTTACTAAAGATGTTGATAGGTGTGTAAAAAGATGCCACAGTCAAATTAATCTGAGTGGTTATAAAGCATATCTCATGCAAAATGTTAATTTTCTCTGGTGCCAAAGAAGTTATGGCAACAAAATGATGATTGTCTGTCTTAATATAGTTTCCCAAAACATTAAATAGGTTACGCTCAACCTATAGGGACAGAATAATTTCAAGATATAGATTTTTAGTTCTATTCAACTGTAAAAACCCCTCGGGGAAACTGGATTCTTTCAGCCAAAGATAAGATATAGCTAATAATAATAATTTAACAGAGAGTACTGGGATTATTCAACAAGTTGCCACCAGTTGAGTATGCTGACTATAATGCATTGCATGAATAAAACTGTGTGAGGTGACAGACTTACAGGTTGAAGAGGATTCTACTTATTCTCACTGCAGAGAAGAAATGCACAGAGGTACAGAATGTCCAGGAGAACAAATATACATATGCAGATATTCTTTAAGACGCTGCAGTCTCGTTTGAGATAGAGTTGCAAAGAGCAAGACAGATAAGACATCTTCCATCCACAAAGGTTGTACCCAATACTTTCAGTTGTCAGATTTTTTTTTCTCATGTTATCAGAACATCTTGTTATGTAAAGCACATCACAGGAAATTTATATCGCCTGCACAGCTCCAGCATAATGCAAGTCACCACGGGTGACTTGGGGAGAATGCAGGATGAGTGGGGTCTGTCTTTTGCAACTGAAGTATCAGCCCTGGCTTTCTTATAACACACGATGAAAGGATCCCGCTCTATCCCCTTTATGGTGGAACAAAGATTTTGCACTGCAGCATACATAAGGGTCAGCGGGAAAAACCAACAAAAGACATGGCTTCACCAATGCCTTCTGTCTTTTCTGCAGGAAACAGACTGATGGCTCTATTAAAGCAGTGGCGCCATACACCCTGGGTAAAATAGCTGTCAGATTTGTCACTTTCAAATGACATACCTATTAGGAGCTAATAAAACCCCTGAGCTAAGTTGAGCCAGCCAGCATATATCAAGGCTATGATTTAACAGAAGGATGAGATGTTGAGGTGAAAGACAGAAAGATATTTCTTTGCTTTTGTGTAAGCTTTTGTTTGCCTGGTCGACCCCTGTCAACTTAGACAATGCAGTTCCCTGAGAGTCTAATCGATGCTGCAAATGTCAACGACTGGCTATGGTTGCATCAGGCTAAAACATAACTCTCAGTGTTGTGTTGTTATCTGCTGGACAAAGACTTCGACAGCTGATGCCCAGTCCTGGGGTTAGAGCACAACATCTGCAGAGGCTTTATCTTCAACAGACTTTGCATCTCCTGCCAGTGATCCAACCTAATCTAAGAGGTGTTAATCAGGAAAATCTCTCTGAGCTAGCTGCCTCTTTGTGTGAACTGCATGTTATGATAAGAGGCAGGGGTTTGTCAAAGGTTTGCTTTCATTTGATTAGTAATTATGTCTTCTCTTTAAAAGTTTCTTCATATTGGATTTATTAACATGTGCTGGAATGCACACACACACACACACACACACACACATGCACACACAAACCTATTGTAATTCAAGGAGCATCTATGGTGGAGATTGCAGTGCCGTGTAATTAAGACAGCCCCCCCACCCAAGGGTATCATTATTGTACAGATGCACAATAAAATACTCAGCCACACACCCACACATAGGCATGGTACCTTAATTGGCCTTACTCTCACAAGAGGGTTGTATTTTTATAATACATTGTGTATTGACCTAAACTGAACTCCCAAGCCTTCACTGTTGTGACGTAGTTTTCAATATATGATGGCAGATTTTATCACTGCAATAAAAGTAGATTGGTCACAGTACACTGTCTTTCCCAAAGCAAATAAAATTTCAGTAGTCTTGAAATTATAATGGGACTAAATCAATTTGATCAATCAATACATTCATTAGCAATTATAAAATGACGGCATACCCGAGTGTGAAATGTTTAATGTGCTAAAGGATGAGGACATGACTGACCTGACCGAGGAAAGACAATCCATACATGGCATCTGGTTATAAAGATACATTTTTTCCATGATAGTTGACACTTTTTTTTGTTTTTTAAAAAAGTATTCTTGACATTTATCTGCGACCCTGTCATACCATATTTTTCCCCTGTGTGTATGTGTGTGTTTTTTCCCTTCACAAACAGTCTTTGTCTACTGCTAACCCCACTGTTGGCTTGAGGAGGCTGCAGGGCAAACCTCTTCTCATCCCAGTTCGTCACATACCAACGTTTTGTCATGCACCCTTCACGTCGTGTTCAGACGGACAAGGTACCCTTTGGCTAAAGTTTGGTAAAGTTTAGGCAAAAAACTATGTGGTTAGGTTTAGGCAATGACTGGTTCCAAACAAGACTCGAACTCTGGTCTCCAGGGTGAAAGTCGTGTGTGACCCTCCACTAAACCTCGACCTCCATCCCTCTTGGCGCTTTCCCGCTTTGGAAAGTACGTGGTGCTACATCATCAAGTCGTCTGATACTGACGCGGACGGCTTTACATTGCTGGTACACTGAACCCTTGTAACGCCAAAGGGTACCTCTTGTGTCTGGATGGGACTAACTTATTTTAAGCTGTCAGCTAAACTTTTCACCGGGAGGGCACAGCACTCATCATGCACCCCACTGTGTAGTTAACTAAATCGACTAGGATTCACTTGTGCAGTAACGAGGACAATAACTCCTGCTGGGTTTCAACCAACTGGTGGTACTGTTTTTCTCATGTTTGTTCAACGTGCCTTTGGCCAAGTCAATTTATTTATACAGTACAAAATATCAAATCACAAATTTGTCTCAAAGGATATACTGTATAACACCTTATGCCCTTAGATCCTCGGTCTATTTAAAAATAATTTACATGTTGCAATGCAGCAACCGATAGTGAAATACTGTAAACGGTGAACTCTCATTAAAAGCGACCTTTTTGTTGAAAAAGACACACTGAAATACGAAGGAAGTTAAGATGTAAGCCGTTTTGAAGGCAAAATTATAGAAAGACAGTAAATATTTTTAAAAAACACTCCAATCTTGATCGTGTTTGATAAGTCTTATAAGTTCATGAGTAAAATACTAAATATTTGACTGACAGGATATATAACTAAATGCACATTTGGCATGTATTTTCGCAAACATAAATATTTTAGTCTATACTGCATTGTTTTTGGTTTGGTTTTTGGTAAACTCAAACAGTCAAACTACTTTGTTTGATTGTTTTCTTTTAACTTTATTAAGTTAAAACCATTTACATTGCATTAGAATGTTATTAGTCAATTTATTTATGATACTCATCTGTTCCTGTATTTTTTTGAATGTCAAAATCTACTTTCAAGTAGCGTTCAGCAAATGTGCCTTAGGATTACCAGATACAAAGAAACAACATCTATTCTCTTCTATCTATCCCAGACTTTCAGTGCCGTGGAGAGAAACAATCGGCCTATTGCTATCCATCTCTTCCCGTACTGGAGGGACACTGGGTGATAAATTCAACTCTTACCAACGCCCACTGGCAAAACACCAAGCACATGTTGTTCCAGAACAAATACCTTTAAAGTGTATATTGTTCAGATTCTAGTGCTGTGTACAGTTTGCGATACCCTTTCCAGTCAGAGAGTCACATTATAATCTGTCATTGCTTCAGCTAGACTTCAGCTGGCTGATTACCCCATCATCCTGCCAGACATTGTCCAAAAACTGAAACTCATTGTCTACAAACTGAAACTCCTGAAACCCTGACTTATCCAAGTTCTTTAGGATCTCATTGATTCAATTTGCTCCTTTAATGAATAGTGGCTTCTCTTTGCCAAAATGTAGTCTGGCACATTATCACCAATAAATGGTAAATGGACTTGCATTTTTATAGTGCCTTTCAATTCTACCGACTCCTCAAAGCGCTTTACAATGCTTGTCACATTCACCCATTCACATACACTTTCATACACTGGTGGCAGAGACAACCATCCAAGGTGCCACCAACTCATTAGGAGTGGTAACCATTCACACATAAACTCATACACCGATGGCTATGCTGGGGGCAATTTGGGGTTCAGTATCTTGCCAAGGACATGTCGCCACTCTGACTGCAGGGGCCGGGGATCGTACCACCGATCCTCCGATCAGAGGATGATCGCTCCATAACACTTCACAAACTGTCAGACAAGTAATTTTTTGCAAGTCCAAGTCCAAGTCTCAAGTCTTTGAGCTAGAGTCTGAGTCAAGTCTCAAGTCTTTGGTCACAACTCTAAGTCAAGTCTCAAGTCTCTTATGGTTGTAATGAGCATTTATCTGCAGCATGCCATCCAGTATGCTTGGAACACTGCATAGCTATATCTAAGGAATTCAATGCATGTTCTGTATTGTCATTATCTTGAGTATCGGCATTGATTAGACATTTGGTACTGTATATGATCACTTTAAACAGGCTATTGCAATGCAATGTAAAAAACAAACAAACACACAATGAGAGTTTTTCTTTTAAGTAATATCTGTATTTTGCCTTGTAACATGGACTTACAGCAGACAGACAAAAGCAGAGATATTTTATTTGTAATTCTCAAAATTTCGGCATCACTTATGATGTAGCATAGATTATTTTAAATGCCAAATTACCACCAAGAATAAAATGTTACAATGCAGCATGCAATATTATAGGTGCATCAATATGTACTTTAGTTTACTTAACAAATACAATGATAAGTTACGATACTGCATGGACTAGTATGCTAGCTATGAGCCCTTGGTTGATTGTTGAGGTGTGTGTAGGTGAGAATGGGTAGTCACAATGTATTATAAGCCCATCAGTCAACCTATGGTTTACAACTTATCATGAGCGTCAATAAGATACTTGGACTTATAATTCATTATAAGTCTATAATGATTTATGACTGTTGATATAGTGCATAAGAAAGCATTATGTGTTTTTACGAGTTGAGCTTACTTAATAAAGAAATATAAGAGTAGTATCGGTCTTTTCATCTTATTATTGGAAAAAGGCAGATACAGTAAGTTCATTTCGCAAAATGTCAAACTATTCATTTAAATAAGGAGGAATCCAGACCCGTGGAGGTAAAAGGCTTAATGACGCAGAGCTTTTAATGCAGTCTTTTAATGAGCATTGCTCCATGTTACTTGACTTAGTGGCACCTTTCAAGGCTAGGTTTAGGGCTGTCTGTAACAATTCTCTGTGCATGACAGACTCGATCTGCGACTAGAGATGGAAATGTCGTAAATCTGTGTGACTATGGAAAGCTACTGGGCTCAGAGTACATCACCTACATCTTAAAGATCTTAAATATTCTTTTAATGCTTTACTAATGGAGGCCTGGACAGCTTACTTTGCTAATTTAATTTCTTCTTCAAAAGGAAATCCTAAGATCTTATTTGACACTATTAATAACATTGTTTCACTGTGGGTCTCTTCATTACCATGTTTTTCTATTGATGATTGTAACAGGTTCCTCACCTTGTTTGTTGATAAGGTTATTGCTATTGGGTCAGGTATTCAACCTAGGACCTGCCCACCCAATTCTAATCCCTCTTTGTCTCCCACTGTCCTGGACTCATTCGAAACCATCAGCTTACAAGATTTGATGGAGTTGGTTGGGAAAATGAAGATATCTTCTAGCCCTCTTGATATATTACCATCTTCCCCCTTTTTAAAAGTTCTGCCAACTATTGGCCCTGCAGTATTGGGTATTGTTAATTCCTCCCTGTCTACAGCACGAGCCCCTTTGTAATTTAAACATGCCACTATCCAGTCCATACTAAAGAAAGCTAACTTAGACCCTGCTTTACCTAAAAACTACTAAAAAAAACTAACTAAAAACTTGGTACAGATCATAAACAGCTCTAATATTGTCTAGCATTTATATGCTGATGATATCCAGCTCCACTTCTCTTTCAAACCTAGTGAGACTTTTAAGCTATCTAGGCTCCATGACTGTCTAAACCAGGGATGGCCAAACATTTTTGGTTGTGGGCCACATAGAGAAAAATATAAGGAGTCAAGGGCCAAACAATATTAAGCGCGGCGGTTTTCAATCAGTTACACTGCAAGAAAAACTGTTTTTAGAGCAGAAATCCCCTGTACCATTGAAAATTCAATTTTCTATCAAAATAACTATATGACACTACTGAACAGTTTAACTGTTGACATAACAGTTGTTTATTGATGTGCTCACATATTACAGTAGGCATTTCTGCATCTTAAATTTAATTTAAATTGACACAATAAAACTATTTAAAACTCTCATTCAAAAGGCCGTGCAAAATAAATGGCTGCGTAAAACATGACAACAGGAGAAAAGATCAAGAAAGGGACAAGGCAGTCTCCAACATTCATCCAACAATCCACCGTAGTTGAGAAGCTACATGTAGCTAATGCTACTAGCCCTGTGCTCTTTAGCTGTTAAACGTGTTAAAAAGCACCAAAACGAGACCTCCAAATAACTTGCGCTTGATACATTGTGGCAGGCAACAGTGTATTAAGCGGTAGGTGAAAGCGCGAGTTGAAAATATTCAACTCAAGCGAAAAGTTCACGTGTATCGCGGGGCTTTGCAGAGTGCAGAGCGGGGTGACAGAGCCACCACTCGCCCGCAGACAGCTGCTGAGCTCTGGGGAGCTTTCAGACAGAGGGGCGGGGGCAGAGCGGAGCTTGTCGAGGAATAAGTTCGGATCCGATGTCCTTTACTCTGTGAACGGACAGACGTATAGCGAGGATAGAGTGGACAGAAACAACTCGACTGACCAATCACGCAACTTGATCACACTCAGTCAGTCACAGAGCCACCCATTGGGCTGGCCCTCTGCGTCCAGAGGGTGAGGGAGAGAACTGCTGCCTAGAGATTAGCAACATTGTAAACAGTGGAGCAGTTGTTACCAATTAACAGCCGGCGGAAAAGTAAATAAAACTGTAACATAGGTTTAGTAGTTGTTCCAGAGCCGTAAAAAAAATGGCAGCGACATCTAGTGTTGAAACTAAGAAGTGCAATGTACATACAG
>JBBPCS010000204.1:9620216-9647103 GCA_037974645.1 Hollardia meadi | reverse complement strand
CCGTCTCCCAGTGACCTCCCCCCAGCCACCCGACCCCACCTCCCGCAATCCCCCCGGTGCCCAGTGACCCCCCCCCCGCGACCCCCGCCAGTGCACCGCAAAGCAGCGGCCCAGCATCAAAATGCAGATTGGGCACAGTGAAGTCCGACGTTATGTGACCTTTTTCAAGTTTGAATCACTTTTCTATGTAGAGGCATCGCAAAGTTACATGGCCTCAAACACGGGTGATTTTTTATGTCTCGTTACGACGATTTCCCATTATTCCTTATGGGACTTTTTGTCGTACTTTCTTGCGATTTGCGTGAACACCGTTTTGCGAATCAAAAATTTGAATAGAAGCACACTGTTCCCGATAATTCTGCATGTTTTGATGTATTTTTCGTCCATGTCGTCCCAAAACTGCGGGACTAGTTACGCGGCGAAATTTGGGGTCGGAAGAACAAGTCGGGAGTCAATCCTAGGGTGAGGAGAAGAGTAATCTGTGCGCCTTGGGAGGCACACAGAATTAACACAGTATTTTCTAATAATCATATTATCTGAAGGAAGCATATATAGGGTGAATAGTATTGGTCCAAGCACAGGACCTTGTGGCACTCCATGACTAACTTTGGTGTACTTGGAGGACTCATCACTAACGCGTACAAATTGAGATCTGTCTGATAAATAGGATTTGGAACAGCTTAATGCAGTTCCTTTAATGCCATTTAAATTTTCAAATCTTTGTAATAGGATGTGATGGTCGAAAAGTTTAGGAAAAGATGACGTTTGGTTTCACATAGGATGTGAACCCTGATTAACTGGGTGAAAGTGTTGAATATGGCTGAAGCTTTAATGTCGGGTTGTTTTGGAAGCACCCAAGTTATTATTACTTTAAGTAACATACCTAAAAATGTAGCCTACTTAAAGCTTTATTTAACAATATTTCTGATATTTCCCACATTGAATGAAATTACCAAATATATAAGAAAATGTTTTTAAAATATTCGATTTATCACAGCCGATTGTAAAAAATTATGTTTCTAATTTTTAGACACAAATTAAGAATATACATGTCGTAAACTATAAGATACAATTAACCATTTAGAGACCATTTTAACAGAGGAAAGTCAGGCACATTCAAAGTCTCATGAATTTGTCTATCCCCTCCTCTGCTCTTCACTCTTCCTTGATATTGTATCTGTGAAGGCAGTTGCCATAGAAACATGACTTTATTATCTAACGACCCTTTCCTACCTTGTGCGAAATATCTGTCCACTTACATTATAATTATGTTTGTATGAATACTAAGCTGGCTCTTGAATTACTACAAGGTATCAGTAACAAATATCACAAATTCTCATAAAACTACAAATAACAAAAAAAATGCGTAATGTGTGCAGGTGTGTGTTTAGTATATGGGAAGACGCTTCTGTCGTAGACTCATATTCCCAAGGAAGTTTATCATTTGGACCTTACTATACTTGTCTTATTTTTGTAATTTGATTGAGCTCCTTTTTTCATCACACATAAGAGACTGAGGGTTGTGGTGGGGCCTTAGTGATTCAGCTGCCTGTTTTCTGAACACTGCAAACATTTCCCACCTGTAACAAATAGGCAAATGTGAATAAACAACATAAAGATAAATGCACTGGTGAAATATGTCATTACTTTCTCATTACTCATTATGAAACTGTCTAAATCAACAGCTGTTGGGGGCATACACAGAGACTGTTATGGCCACTAAGGACAAAACACATGCAGTGTTGAAAGCACAAAAACAGAAATTCTGCAAATATTTAAAACACAAAAAAACAGAAATGTGCATAAAAAAACAGAAACATGATGGAGGGGAGTGATGGACCTAATTCAACCCAGAGCAGCAAAAGTGTTCCTATTAAAGCTCATTGGCAGGCAGCAAGGAGAAACAAGACCAAGAGAGAGAAACCAGAGGTACATGTGCATCCCAAGAGGGCAGCAGAAAGCAATATTTCTGTAAATTCAACATCTGCTGACATGTTCTCTCTAGGCAGCACTGCTCTCTGCACTGCTCAACTATTTTAGTGTTTAATTACTACAACGATGTGAATGTGATGATAACATTTTATTCCTACGGACTACAGAAGATTTTTTTTGGAAGGGTGTACCATCTCAGTATATATTGCAAAGGAATGCATGTAAGATTTCATTGGAAATTGATGGCTCAGCGTGAGACAGGCTAGCTTTTGATCAAAGCACAGCAGCTGACATCTCAACATATGTAGATGAATTATTAAAAATACAAGTGACCCCTTGTGAAGAAATAAATTGCTGCTCCTCCTGCATCCACATATGCAATATGTCAGCTCTGGAGGCAAAGTGGAGCTTATTTTTTTATTAGCTTGAATAAGAGCGGCAGCCTGTCACTCCAAACTGATGTGCCATGGAAGGCTGAAGCTTTGCTATACATCTGTAAAAATGTGCTAGTGTTCATTTACTGGGTGTAGGGAAGCGTTTCAGCAGAGATCATTAGTGTTACACAGGATGATCAAACCCATTTGTATTAGAGATAAAACTCACAAAATTTATGGTTAAAACAAAGTGGATTCCATTATGACTGAATTGATAGATTTATAACAACACTTATGAAACTAGATAACTGAAATGATGCATTTGCTCTTAGATGTACCATGTTTTAATGCAGACACAAAATGAACTGATTTAAGCCAACATGAATTGGTAAAACAAAAACAGCCTTGATTTGAGAAACCTCCTTATCATTCATCACTCCTGAAGACAAACGCACTGTTACATGTGGCAAATATATCATGAGCTACGCCCAGTGGCACCGTTTTTACAGTGATTACAGTTTTCTGAATTCACACCTGATGTAAACTGGTAAAAATGTTATTAGTGTCTCTGTCGGTTGGCTAGCTGTTTAGATTCAATGATCGCATTAAAGCAACATAAATCAGTACTAATTGATTTATCACATGGATTGTGCTTCAGTTCAGCATCACAACCAGCGTCAAAACATTGGTAACAACATGCAGACTAGCAGAAGTCACAAAAAGGAACACTACAGTAATTTGGTAAGTGATAACTAAAGTTGGGCTTCAAGTTGCAAGATGTAGGTCGAAGAGATCACTGACAGGTTGTAGACATGGCCTACGTTTGGCATTTTGGTCATTGTAGATGGTAAATAAATCAATGACCAATAATTGAGTGATACATTTTCATGAATTATAAATTTATGAAATCAAGCTGTTGTATGCACAAGCTCCGCCCTCTATTGGAATCTATGGGTAATGCTTTCCTCAAATCAGGATCACATATCCACCCAGTTAAATTTGCATGAACGTAGCCAACCATCAGGACAAGCTTACTGGAATACATGGAAGCCACAGCGCATATAAGGCCATGAACCCGCCGTCAACTATCCTTTTTCTCTTCAGCAATCAGCGAGTTTTCCCACTGTTTTATTCTTTCTCCATGGATGGAGTCGCCGCTTCAAGAACCTTGTGCATTCCAGCCTGCCCAAGCCTCATCGCTGGGATGGACACACACGTTTACTGCTTCAAGTGCCTCAGCGGTCACCATGCAGAGAGTTAGGTCCAGCAGCCACCAGCCTACGGGGAGTGCGAGGCAATGAGACCACTTTCACCGACTTTCATGACTGAGGAACAATGACGATGAAAATGAGCCAGAGCTGGAAATCGACAATGTTGAAAATCCTGCTTTCATGTGCCCCACACCACCGCCGCTCCCTCCCTCTTGGGCGAATACGTGATCCTAACTAGTGGAGAGCATTACCCATAGAGTCCAGAGGGCTCTGCCTGTGCTTATAGAGCAATACAATATCGTAACCTTCCACTTTTATCAAAGCATTCCTGATTTTTTAAATCAAGTAGAAGCAAATTTAACATTCCATATACTTTCAATATACTAACTTTTGTCATTTAAGAGTAAATTCATCAGAGAGAAGTTTTAAATTCCCTCACAAAAGGGTTAGGGTTGCAAAATCCAAATTGCTTGTTGCTCCATCAGTTATCTTTCAGTATCACATAACTCAGCTTATAAAAATTTGTACAGCAAACATAAAATTAACAATCATAAAATTAAACTGCAGTCATGAGTGATTATTGATGCATTATTTTACAGTGTGTAAATTAAACATGGCTTATGCTTGTGCAGGTTGAATGGAACAAATGTTGAGATGTGATGGTGCTTGGGGACGTTGGGGAGGGCCTTGAAAAAATTGTAACCCTGGGGCCCATGGTACTTTAATGCGGCCTTGCCAGTTTTATTCAGAGAAGTAGTAGGAGTATTGGTGTAGGAATCTAACTGACAAATTTACTACTGTTTATGTCATAAACATTTTTAGTTCTAATGGTGTGTTCAGAACGAAAGTGAATAAAATTTTTCGCATTGGCCAGATCACATACAAAGTCAATGGAAAGATGCGAATAGACGCAAAGAGACTGTACTCTACTTCATGAGAGAGGAAAGAGGAAAAAGGAGAGAGAGAACTAGAGTCTCTAGTTCAGTGGCTGAACTGACTTCAAACACACAGACACACACATTCTCACCTGCCGTTGATCGCTAGCTTACATAACATTTTGTTGGGTGTGAAGTAATTAAATGGAGCAGAAAACTGCAAGAAGCAATACTGGAGGCCAGGCAATCGTCCCATTCCAAACAGGCTTATTTTGAACGGACACTGCACTAGTTAGTGTATAATTAGCTGAAACGAAGAACCGACGTGTTTTCGATATCTACAGAGGTAGTGGGTTCTCTTCCATGGAGTCCAATACAGTAGCCCAGAACGGACAAACTAAACACTGGCTGTAAAACAGGTCTTTCAGGGGTTGTTGTTTTTTTTAGTGGCCACTGTAGGGGAGGGTGAGATGAGGGATGTTCAGCTGGTTGCAATCTGCAACCAAACCTCCAAATGCCACTAAATCATACAGACTGAACCTTTTAATTTAGGGTGTTTTCACACCTATAGTTCGTTTGCTCTGGTCCAACCCATTAATCAATTTGTTAAATTGCTGTGTAATTGCCAGTGTTTGGTCTGTGTTCACACAGCATTTACAAGCGACCCAAAATTTGTGATGTGCAAGGAAACTCTCGCATTACATGTTTGCATTTATCACTTTAGCCAAATTATATAGTTTGAAAGTGTATCAATTTAATTATACCTATATCAAATCTGTTTTTATCATTGAATTTATGAGTCACACTCAGGGCACCAAATGCACTGACCTGTGGCGACACATATTTTGGATTTATTAGATAGGTTTTTGTCACATCTGTCTAATAAATCTGTGTAGTTGTTTTGAAATGAAAATAAATAAATAAATGCTTTTTTACCCACTTTGTATGGTTTAAAATATTAATTAAATGTGCCTAAAAATTCAATCTGTGGTGAGTTTTGGTTTAGAAGACAAAGCTATATACCTTCTGAAGTGAATGCACTTCACAGAACTGTGCACAATTTAACCAATAATTATCAACGATTTTGCATACCAATTATTTAGGAGCAGTGGTAGCCACAGCTCATCACCAGGGGATGAACTACAGTTCTTCAGCCAGTGTTTTAGCAGAAGTATATTACCCAACATGCCCCTTTTTGTGGAGCAGTAGGACACAAGTTCCACACACACAACATACAAACTCAGGATCTTCTTGCTGCAAGGTGAGCCACTGTGCGACCCAAACACTGTCTGTTTATTTATGCCCTCACCCTATGAGTGTGACTTCATGTGTAACGACACTGGACTGGTTTGGAAAAGGGCCAAAGACAGAAACAGAGAAGAGGAGACCTAGAGTGAGAGTTGGCAATTTCACTGTCATCACTTAAATGTGCAGACATTCAGAGTTTGTATTTCTTTTGCCACTCACACCTGAGAGTATCCATAGAAACATTCCCTACAATTACTCCACTTGAGTAGACTGACATCAGCTGGTTGAGTGTCACTGTTGACTTTCCCCCCTTATAGCATTTTCTCATCTTGTGTGAAAACACAGATTCTCAACCGTATTGTTACAAGTCCCCTTCAACTACAGTAAGTGCTCAACTAACTACTCATATGTAACATGATTCATGCTGCAGGTGGAAAATAAAGAGCTACAGGTGTCTTCTGCTTTTTATATGATTTGTTTTATCTTGCGGGTCAAGGATGAAAAAATTCTGCTCAGTAATTAATGTTTAAATTCTGATATCGAGCATGAATGCAATGTGACAACACTAGCAGGAGATCTTCAGCGCAGAAAAAAGTGTACTAGTTTATAATTTATGCTAAGTGAAAAAAATACCATATGTCTGCCATAAGAATTGCAAATCCTGAGCTTTCTCACAGAGGGAATTGGTTGGCCTTCTGTTGTTAATCAGCAGTTGTTTTAGAGGTTATGTCAGATGGCACAGATTGTGGCTTCCTGCTGGATAAAATATGTAAGTGTGCATATAAAGATGGCTTCATAATCCACACCAAGTGAACCTACCAAGTAGATCAAAGGAAGCAGCTGGTTTAGGAGATGCATGATCACCCACTCCCTGTCTCTCCAGCCACTATTGATAGGGGCAGAACTGCTAAAAGATGAGAGAGAGCTGCCAGAAGCACAGTCTTGGTGGAGTCAAGCAGACTCTTCTTAGGCTCAGATAGTAGGCTTACCAAGATATGGGTGTAAGTGAGTGCAATTTGTAGCCTTGACTGCCATCAGTCTAAAATGCATCTGAAGCCTCCATCAGAAATGATCCAGCTCAACTCATCAAATCAGCTTCATAGGTTGTGAAACCGGTGTGAGAATTGTTCACTTCTGCAGTTTTTCTCAGGGGGTCTTCGTGGGAGGGATAGCACTTCAACAAGTAGACCATAAATTGTGAGAAGAAAAGGTCTGACAGATGAACAGATGGGTTCAGTATATTACTCTCTCTGCCCATCCACCTTTGGCTGATGAAGTGAGGTGAGGAGCGAGAAAGGAGGTGGAGGGAAATGATCTGTGTCAAAGCATTAGACCAAATTGCTCCTTCACCTGAACATACAAATGAGGTCCAATGGCGTGAGCAATGTCAGAGCAATTAGAAATTATGTGTTTGGAGTTTAGAATTCTTCCTGCATCTGAGCTCACCTGAGTGCACAACCCCAGCAGCACAGACACTGGGTAATCTTTAGTTAGCAGCTTATGTAAAACAAAGGACCAAAAAAAACAAATAAGTTTGCATGGTCCAGAATCCAAAGAGTTTGGGACATAAATGCAAATAATTTGCACTCTGTTTCACTGAGTGAAAATTACTTGAGGGGGTAAGGTAAATTACCTCACTTTCCAGCTACATTTTCAGTAGAATTTCAACAACTTTAATACTAAAGCATGTAAGCAATGTTATTGTGCAACAAGTTTATTTATTTCAGATTTGGCAATTGCTTTTATGCAGTGTGTAATGGTTTTGGGTCCGCGTATCTTGGTCAATGTGGTTTTGAGGGTGTAACCCTAGGGTAGGTTAGGCCAGTGGTGCCTAGGTCATTTTCTTTCTGGACCAGGCTGGCTGTGGACCCCTAATTCTTCACAGTTGTGGCTTGAGTAATCGGAAGTAGGTGTGCCGTGGTGGCTAACCCAAGTTGGCCAGGCTCCATGTGGTGGGCCAATGATGGTCATGGCAGGGCAGTCATTTTTCAGGCAGTGTAAGATAGAACAGATATTACGATATTGCAACCCTAGTTCTTTCAACACATGCGGAGCCTCTACCTATGGACCCTGCCGCTTCTGTGCCGCTTGCCTGGGAGGGATAGTTGATGGTGGTTTCAGGCCTTGCATATACGTATGGTGGGATTCCCACATATTCAGGCAGACTCGTCCTGTGCGGCTTGCTACATTTATGCAAATTTTCAGGGGCGAATATGTGATCCTGATAGGGGGGAGCATTACCAATAGACTCCAGTAGCAGGCTCCATCAATGCTTATAGAACTAGGGTTACTGTATCGTAACATTAGGGTAAGGGTTAGGGTTACAAAAAAAAAGTTAAATCATTTACTTTTTGGGGTAAAAGTCTTAAATCCATCTTAAAGCTGCCATGCACAAAGACATCCTGATATCAGCCACAGAGTCATTTCACTTGAGCACATAGTGGTTAATTGCCTTGCTCAAGGGCACCTTGACATTAGGTTGTGAAAAAGGGAGAACACCACTTGTTCATTCTCCCCTTCAAGGTGTTGGGGGTGTCAGGGGTTTATACCAATAACCTTCCAATCATGAACCTATTTCTATCAGCTTTAGGCTACTACAGGCACCAGAAATCTCAGTGCACTTATCGTGTCATGAAGATGTGTCTCACAGAATTTTAAACAGGAAAAAAAATATGCTTAATTTCTCTATTTTGTCACATCATTCAAGAAGGCTATCATGCAGTGAATTTAATCTGTTTGTCACAGAGAACAGTTTGGCTGATAGCTTTTGACAAGGGAAATGCCTTATCTGTAGCTGATGAAAAGGGTCATCATCATTCCTAATGGATTGTAACAAACTGGAGGTGGTAAAGGGGCTGTTTCCTTTGGCAACAGGTTGAAGATGCTCTACCTGTTTGAAGTGACTGATATATCTTTTGACATCTCTGTGAGATAAAGGTCAAACATAAACAGTGTGGAATACAGAATTTATCTGAGGACTGAGATAATGTGTTTTCTATAATAAAACATAGTAATTTAAACTTGAGGAGCTTGGCGTTTTATTGGTGTTCCTTGTGTGATTATCACAAATATATTTCTTTGCAAACTCAAGTTAATGAAGAATGCACTGGAGCCTAGTTCAAGGTAAATTATCCAATCTTGTAAAAATCATGTGAAGAAAAAGACAGTGAGAAAAAAAAGCCACGATTTCACCCACTTGAAAATAGGATGTTGTATATTCTCAACAAAAACAACAACATTTATTCAGTCCTTAAAATCTGCCTCTGAGTGATGTAGTGGGTTGAGCTAAAATAAAACAGTAAGTGTGAATGTCAAGTGCAAACAAAGAAGGGTAAACAAATGAAGGTGTCCAGAACAAAGTTGTCTGTCGTAGCTTAGCAATTGTTTTTGACTGATTTATACCTGAGTGATAGATCAGAAAATATGTCAGTTGTCCTTAATGGCAGTTATCAGAGCACCTTGACAATTAATTAGAAGCTTGTTTGCAGAGTTTACCTATTAATTGAGAGAAAGAGGAGATTTCTAAGGCATTTTGTAATTTCTACAGCAAACTGTCACTTCAAGGTCAACAACTACGGTAAAGCTCAGTATTGAGTAAAATGGACAATGGAAAATCTGTGGGCTAGCATGTCTGGGATGGGAGGGGTTGACTGTTACAGCTAAAATCCCTGTACTCAGTATTGAATATTTAATTTTAATAATATTTGCCTTTTGTATAATTATACAATAACATTCTTCCAAACACTGGGTACGAAAGCCCTGAAAGTATTTCTTTCTTATTATCATAGCTGATTGATATAATCACATGATCTGCATGTCATTGGGTAGTGTAATAAGAGTCCTTGGGATTCACTTAGTTGAGAGGATAACTCAATTTCGTAACTTAATATTGTCTCTGTGCTCATGCTAAATGGGAGGTATCATAAAAATCCCCACTTTTTCAACATCAAAAGCAAATACTCCCCTCAAACACATGCATAATGGGCACGTTATTAAAGTTTGTGGTTTAATGGCTGAACTAGGCAATGACATAAAACTCACATGTGTCATGCATTTGATATTGATATGGAATTTGCTAAATTGTATTTTGTACTGCCATTATTTAACAGAAAATTTCCAGCGCCAAAGATCATTTATTGGCATTTATTTGTGGCTTTGTTAAGATAAAATATATTATTTGATGTAATTGTGTGTGTCAGTCAGCACTAATGAATAATGGTCTGAGGATATGAAATGAAACTCTGTGATTATTTATTACTTTGGGTGACATTTAACTAAATGCCACATATCTGTGCTGCTTCTCCTATGAGATGTGTGGTATGTAAATGTAATTTCCCTATCGCTGTACAATTCTGTAATTTGGCAAATATCACTAAACAGGACACTTTCTCAATTATGAGGTTGAGTTAACCACAAGAAGGCATTGTGTTAATGTTTATTTTACAACATTTATTATTGTAACATTAAATCAGTGCTTTTTTGCTTGTGACCCCTTAATACAAATCTAAGTCTACTTTGATCAATCATCTATAGCTTGTGATCAGCACTATATGAACATTTAATAAATGGCTGCACAACATGAGCAGATATACGGACATTTTAAGTGTTTATTAATGTACAGTGTTTGTCAACAATTCTAACTTCTTTATATTATTACAAATGTGTTTTACTATATTGTCATTCATTATCTGTTTATTCGCCTGCTTCCAATTACTGCTTTTGTGCCCGCAGGAGGAGTTAGATGTTGACAAATAATGAATGCTAGAGGGCGGGGGGGCATGTCACCATTCTGTTTAAAGAGGCAAAACTATGTAGTATTTCACAAGGGAAGAAAAGAGACAACTAGGGAAACAAATTTCTCAGAATTTTGTTTTCCACTATCCTGTCCCGGTATTCACCTGTCAACCCTTTAGAATTGTCTGATGACCCCTTTTATGGGTCCCTACCCCTAATTTGAGGACCACTGGACTAATTTACCATTTCTTACATCAAACATTATATACTGTATCATTGTGTTGTAGTATTCAAGATCGGTCTTGGTCTCGAGTTTACCTTTTTGAGGGTCTTGGTCTCAGGTATTTTGACAGAATACAGGAGTCCATATAAAAGGGGAGACGTTTTATGCTACATTTCTGTTTCAACTCCAAGTAGGAAGCTGGAGATGGAGAGTGTGCCATCCTGCATCAATAGTCTTGAAAATGGACTTGTTATTTTTTGGTCTTGGTCTCGGCTCGGTCTTGCCTCCTCCAAAGACTCAATCGCAACAAAATCCCAAAGTCTTGGTCTCGACTCGGACTCGATATAGGTGGTCTCGTCCCCATCACCACTGTATCATCAAGAAAAGACACTGGAATTCTGAGACCTGAAATACATTACAAACAGCAGCTTGTCGTTTATTGTTTTAAGGATTGATCAGCTTCCATAAACAGTTTATTCAACATTTAATTACCTAATTTATTTTAAGAAAATAGTCACTTTTGAGGCAATCACAAGAACACTCCAAAGTCTCAGCTGGTGCGCTGTGCTTTACCACCCAATGGCCCAATAAATTTTTATTTTGCTCCAACCTCTATCCAACCGAATAATGCGTGGTTAAATGAAGTAATCATTTTTACTGGAGACATCACTCACAAGAAGATAGCAGGTAGGTATATCTCTTCCCACCATATGGTCATGGCTGTCAAGCGCGGGCCAATCAGAAAGCAACAATTTGCCACAGAGTTCCATGTTGTGATTAAATAGTTCCAAGGACAGCTCCGGCACACAGGAAGGCTCTTTGACCAGACTGATACTCATCTCCGGCTATAGATTGGAAGTGGTGGTGGAAAAGCTATGTGGCTCTCTCTGTCTGAATTATGTTATGTTATTCTTTTCCATTTTCCCCCACAGGCTCACTGTGCAATAGACTGTTATTTTGGTCTCATGAATATAGAAAATTTCAACTTGACTCAACTCTGTTCAAATCATAAAAAGTACAGAAAGGAGCGAGGTATGAATATATTTCCAAGATGGTAAATCACAGAGAAGGGGGCAGTGAAAAATGAAGTCCCAGAAAAAATGGGCTATTATACAACCAGGTCTTTGATGTAATAAAAATAGATCAAATAAGTGATCATATCTTAAATTTTCAAATGTCTACATGTTTTGTGTATAATTTTTGCTTTGTATGTTATTGTGATGACATGCCATTAATGGAATAAACTGTTGTATTTATTCTGTCAAGCAAATTTTAGAACATAAACTCATTTCTTGTTTTCTTTGCGACAGTAAAAGGGATAAAGACCCACCAGTGACAACACGTTTCAACAGGTTTTAACTGGTATTGAAAGAAAAGAAATTACTTCGAAAGACAGTGACATTTAAAAAGCTACAGTAATTTACCCCTGACCTTGCATTTGTTTGGTGGGCTTTATAAAATTTCTGCTTTTTCTGTTAATTCTTTCAGATTTAAATATTTGCACTTTTCACACAACAGATGCCAGTTTATTAGGAGATTAATTCTGACAGTAAAAAGGTATTAGTGATTGTAGTCACAAGTCATCTTCTCCCTACATTGTTGCTTGCAAACAATGACTAATTATTCCAACACTTAAGTACAGCTAAATGTACTTAGTTACTTTCCACCCCTAACTACCCCCACCTTCCAGAATTAGTCCACAGGGCTACATATTTTCCTTGTATTGAGTGCTACATAATGAGTGGTTACATGCAAAATGTTTTCGTATTTGCAAGTTGCAGTGCCCATTACTTTAAATGGATACACTTTTGTTTCTGTGTTATTTAAGTGGTATCAGCACTGCGTGACACTAATAAATGCCTGACAGCCAACAATATTTTGTCTTCATGCAAATAGAGAGCGTTCTTGTCAGCGAGACCTTTCTCCTGTCATCATTCACTTTTACCACACACACTTAATAATCTCGTTCGTGTACGCTTTCGTGTTGTCACATTTTAACAGTCCACTCTGACAAGTTCACATGGAAATGTCAGAGTCGTGAAGCGCACCTACAGTGCACTTGTCACCAGAGAAGGGTACTGCAGTCACAATAGTGTTTCTTAAAATAGATATATGCCGGAATACACATTAATAGTTTGAAGTAAAGGTTTTATTTCATTTCAGTGAACCTGTAACCATGCGACTATCACCCTCAGGTCAGGGGCATTATACCAAATGAATCACACCTGTGGGTGCGATGTCACCGCTATTTCGGGCACCCACACACTCTCCCTGTTTCTACTGGCTGGGAAGGAAGCCCACCTTCACTGCCGAGTGACAATGAATGGTTACAGGTTCACTTTCATTCATAAAACCATGTTTACATATGTAAACTTTCGTTTTCCTATTCTTTTTTTTTCTTTTAAAAGAGTGTGTATTAACACTTTGATATTAGTGCTCTATTAGTGCTCTGAGAGATATTTATCAGCTTTCAAAAATCAAAACATTAGCTTGGATCGGTTATCTTAATGGCCTATAGATGGCCTCTTAATAGAATATTTAATGCTTGGACTGTGATTTTATGCTCAAGCTTTAACAACAAATAAAGTCTGAGTAGCATACTGTACATAGTGGCACACGTAGTGCTTCACATTGAAAGGCAGCCTGGGTACTTTAGTTGAAATTATTTCCCAGCATTTGTATCTTTATGTCAACATATAAATGATGTGAGGTCAGTCACAAGAATGATTTATTGCAGTGGCACAGTAAGCGATAATCATTGGCTTGTATTATCATTCGGTGAAATCCAGAGAGGACATAAGTGATGCACACTAAACTGCACCCACAATGTGTGCTTTTGTCTCGCTCGAATCCATCTACTGGATTTTGGAGATAAATGGGGAAACTGCCTCTGACATTAAGTGAAAGATTAAAGCTTTCATTTTGATAGTTGGTGTGAATTAAAACCTCTGAAAAGACCTTGCTTAATGTTTTAGACCAGATAAGTAGCATTAGCCTGAGACAGCTTAAGAGTTCAGCCCCATGCATGTTATTTGAAATCAGTTTCAAGATGATAGTGGCTGAGAGGGAATATAGGGATACTTTATATCTTATCTGGGAACCTCGGGTGTTTAATGGGCTGCCTATAGGATTATCGCTAGCCTTAGCAGATGTTCATTTCCAAAACATATGTCAAGGCTTAAGCCTGGTGTAAACACTACCAGTGGACAGAGTTTATCAGTTTTGGAACAGGCTCCATATTTACAGCCCCTAAGCAGCTAAGCTAAATATGTCAGCTTCACAGGCCTTTCCAAAAACCGCCCCATCACCTTGACATGGCTGGCATTGGTTTTTTTTAAAAACATTTTAAAAAAGTATCAGCTGGATGATAAATCAAATCCAAAGAAGTGTGGAATTGGACAAATTGGGGTACATTTTCACCCGGTTCTTATATTGTCAGGCTAAAATTAAACTACTCCAAGATTAATTGTGTAACAACTTAAGAGTGCATGCAACCATGAGTTATGCAGAGAATCGAATGTTACTATGGACAAAGACACATAATGACAATCAATCCCAGAGCAAGAAATTGACATTGAGCTGCTTTCAAATTCAAATTTAAGCTCTTGAAACAGCCAAGGCTAAGGTCATACATACGAGCCCTCTTAACTGTGTTTTATTACAAAATTGCATAAGCAAATGGAAGTCCTTAATCAAGACCTATTGTTTGTAAAAATATATCCACCCTTTTTTAAATTTCACATTGCTTTCCCTCAGGAACAGAAAGAGAATGTGAGTGCATGTGTGTGAATGGCTACCGCTTCTGATGAGCAGGTGGCACCCTGCAAGGTAGTCACTGCCACCAGTGTATGAATGGGTGTGAATGGGTGAATGCCTACTTGTAATGTAAAGCGCTTTGAGTGGTCAAGCTGACTAGAAAGGCGCTATATAAATACAGGACATTCACCATTTACCAATAGTATGTACTTTGTAAGAGCAGCTGCAGTACAAACTAAAGGAAAAAATAAAAAGTAAATGCGATTTGGAACACTGGCTGTTTCTCAAAGTCAAGGATCCCTCCTTGGAAGTCAGGTCCTCCAGAGGCTAGGCGAGACTCCTTCCTAGCATACCGAGAAGACACAACTGGAACAAGCTAGCGAGTGTGCGTCATTGCGTCATTCTTCTTCTTGGCTGTACACCGAGCTTCCGGTCTTCTGACTGTACCTACTGTCCGTTTCCATGTGCAGAGCCAAAATAAACATGAAAAAACTGAATAAAAACCATATATCCATAAGGATGATATACGTGGTGTGCACATGCCTCACAACATGATCCAAATGGGCACAGGAGGATGTACTCTCTCCTGATTACATTTACGCTATGCTGCGCTTCATGTTCAGTGCTGCGCAAATAGTAGGCCTATACATCAATAAACATACGATATGGTAAACACGTTAGTTCACTGTGTAATGTGCTGAAGATCAGTGGTGCAGAAGCATAGCATCCGAGTGGTGGACAAGACGTGAATACTGATTGATCTGATTGTCCAACGCACTCTCTCAAGGCATCATAGGACAACTAATAACCTTGGTAACTGTTCTAAACCCAAAAAAATTGATAAATAGTCACAGAAGACGTTAAGTATTAGATTCATCATTATGAATTTATTGTGCAAAGTGTCCATAAAGACACTGAAGTTCCAGGCTGGATTAAAAACCATCTGAAAGGGCTACGATCGCGGCGGAGCCTTCTTATCACCGGAAAAACTATAACAGTACGTTTGTAGTCAATATTGTTACTAAGAAAGTAAAAGACATCATGCATTCTACTTTTGCCTCTGTGGGTTAAGGTGCATTACTGCCACCTTCTGAACTGGAATGTGGATCGGAATGGGTTTTATTACAGCTCTTAAGTCCACTCTTTTCCAAAAATGTAAATATAGCCCTATACCCCAAATGCCCTGAGTTGGATCTGTCAAATTCAGCCATTTCAGGATCCTTCCTTGACTGAGAAATAGCCACTGTGTGTTGACGTGGGCGCGGCTTCCCACCTCTGAGCACCTGGAGCTATCACCTAAACAGTCATCGCCATCTCCTGCTGCTTAAAGGCCCTGGTCTGTCCACCACTCATCGCCAGACAGTTCCGTCAGTCACTAGTGGTGTACTCTCTCCGCCGCTCTACGTGAGTATATTCTCCAGTGTTGATTCTCTTGTGCCTTCTAGTAATTACTGTGCTCTTGTGGTCAGATTGCTTCAGCCTGCCACGTCATCACCACTCTACCTCGAACTACTCAGCCAAAGCTCCTAAAACTATGTCTCTCAGAACCTCAGTCTACACCAGCCTCACTTGCTGAGAACCCAGCCTTCGCTACACCTTCCACAGGAGCTCATCATACTACAACCTGTGCCCACCTACCCTTCCCCTTTTTAATAATAAATCCCTTTAAACAGGCCTGCTGCTGGTGATTTGGGTGCCCTAAATATAATTGCTTTGTGGTAACCTATACACAATTATTGAAAAGTGCAGTCTTCTTCAATAAAATAAACCAAGGAAATATTTTCATTATCAGGGTTGCTACTGCTGTTAAAATAAATAAATATAAATCAATACAAATAAGAAAAACAGAACTGTAGAATCAGACACACAAAAAAGAAGAAAAGTCACAAAACTTAAGGGGCTCTACAGAGGCACACGTCTGCATTTTACTGGCTGCAGAATCGTTAATCGGGTCATCAAATGACAGCTTCTGAGCAAGTTCTGAATTGAAGCTGATGCACATGCAGCGCGTGATGCGCCTGTACATAACGGCGGCGCTGCCTTTAAACCTGCCTCTGCTTCTATGTCTGCTTATGGCCCAAAATATTATTAATGCCCAAACAAAACAACTTATTTAACAAAACAAAACAAAATAACTTGTAAACTAGTAAATGTTGTTGAACAAAGCACCAGTTGCAACAGTTCTTTGAGCTGTCATACTGTAACAAATCAATTTTACACTCCGGGCAGAACAAGGATAACCTGCACATCTACAGATATGTTAATAACAATAATGACAGTGCAGAAGGTGCAATTTGCATTGAAATATCTTAGAAGATAAAGGCATGTAGATATGATTCACAAAAATTTAAAAAAACAACTCATCTTTCCAGACATGTGTCAATTGCCCTGCAGTGTAATGGCTTGAGAATCTGCTTTTCTGAACCCTGCCATAAAAGAGTTAAATATGTGTTTGATAATAAATTCATATTTTACATGGTTAGGTATGCTGGAGGGGGGAAAAACACAACATATACTGTTGGTTGCCAAGCAATACAAACTTCATGTCCTGCAGCTATTACTGTACAAGGAGAAATAGTGTTGTGTTTCTAGCTACAATTATGAGAATAGAACTTTCATACTATTCCCATTTCTAATTTTAATTTCTAATTTTCTGAACAGACTGGTTGTACAACATATTTCCATCATCTTACAGTTAATGTACTACAGGTAATATTTCTTCCTCAAAACCCCCATTGTCAATTCATTTTCAACAGAATAGGGGCCCCTCAAACCAAAGCAGTCATATCTAATCATTGACTGGCATTTCTATAGAGTGATATTATATTTGCCTTCCCTGTTTGGCCAGTATATTATTAAAGCATGTCTCCCTGAAGAGTATTCCAGCCACAAGGTTTCTATGGCTACCACCATTGTACCAATATCTGTTATGAGTTCTGTGGACATCACCTCTTAATTACTTCCAGGCAGCAAATCCTCATTTCAAATCCAGCTTACTTCTATTCATTACAGGGTATGGAAAAGGTGTGGCCTGTCAAAGATGGAGTGTAAGTATCAAAATAAATAAATAAATAAACAGTATGCCCAGTGGCTGTGCTCAGAGGTGGGATCAGGAGTGATGAAACAAGAAAGAAACTCCTCAGAATAACAAGTCTTAAGCTTTAAACTACCCTCCAGAAGGCAAATAAAACATGAAGGATCATAGCAATGATTCAGAGGGGAGGATGTGTGTCCTGTGCGACAGCCTTATGAAGGGGAGGCCAAAGTCTGCTCCAGTTTATTTTATAGAGCTTCTTCTTCCTATAAAACGCAGCTGCACTCGGAGGAAAATATTTCCTCATCCTTGTCACACCCAGCATGACCCAGAAAACCAAATGCATGGTCCTGATTGATTTCACCTGTACCTGGTCATATTCCATTTCTCACATACAAACTTAACAAAATTAACACAATTATTTTGACCCCTGTACTGATCATTGGGATGTGGCATTTATCGTGAACATTTGTAATGTGGAAAAAGTAATTTTAATATATACATTTTTATCATTGAGAACTTCTTGAGGGGTCCTGGTGGTAAGTAAAAGCCCAGTGATCTTCTACTGCGCATTTTTCCTGTCGTCAACAAGTCTCATGAAAAGACAAAACGATACAATAACAATAAATCGACATTAAATCGATCCTGCTGATAATGATATTGCCTGTGAAGCCAGATATAGCTAATTCTTTTGTGCCATAGTTGTTTTTTTAGTCTATCTCACACACACGTCATCCTGGCGTTATACTTGATACCAAACCCAATCCACAATCTCCAATATCACCAGCATCATTAAAAAGGCATAATTTATAACCTTAACATCGCCTGATTGATTCAGGATGGGGACTTTTGTTGCATGTCATGCCCCTCTCTCTTTCACAACATACTTCCTGTCTGTATATCTACTTTCACTGTCCAATAAATGCAAAAAGCAAACTCAAAATAGTGAGACGAGCCCGGTCTCATTCCCAGGGAATTAAATACCGACACTTTGACACGTCTCTCGGGCCAACATATTTTAATGAAAATCCAACCTAAGAAAAGACAATATCTAATATAAAAGACCCTCACACTGTCCAAATGGATAAAACTTCAATCTCAGGTGTGACAGGACAAACCTGGGCTGCTAGTAATCTCTCATATAAGATGTTATATCTACAGCATCTATTGTATGTTACAGCAGGGGTCACAACTTTCCACATTTTTATGTTAGCAAGAAAAGTCAATGGTTAACCTCCTCAGAGTATCAAGTTGGCTTAAAGGTGTATAACACCAAGCTATAAAGTTCTGCTGAAAGTGCTGAACTCTGCAATGACTATTTTGTCAGTGTGAGAGTCATAAAGTGGCCTGTCCCACTGGAGGATCTCAACTGTGCTATAACACTGCTGTCATGACACCAGTAACAGACTCCATATTGGCCTGAACTGTTGGTATTTGCATGTTTTTTGACTGTAACAAGTTATCAACATAAAGTTTGGATGTAATGCGGTCCCTCCCCTGGCAGGTGTTGAGGCGCACTGCAGTTGCCTCTGCAGCTGTGCCTTGGTAGTTGTAATGAGCGAAGACAAAACTCACTCTGCGTCCTCCAGCTCCGTGTCCTCCAGTGTTCCTATCATACAGAAAATCACAAACTATCGAAGCCACTTAGACTTTCGAAATACATTTACAGCATGTAAATCATCGACTCAACACAAGAGAATAAAGAGGGAGGTATGAATGCTGCGAGCATAGCGTGAAAACAGAAGTGAAGAATGTGCTGTTTCATACAAAAGAGAATCATTGTCACCTCGGATGAAGGCAGAAATGAGCTACAATCAGAATTTGATGCAATCAGTCAGAATGACTTTTCTATTGAATAAATAATTATGTTCTGTGAATTTTTATAGATTTTATTTCTCCTCCTGAAAACAACAACATTACTGTTTATGTAAACTATGTTACGTATCACAATCAGAAGAAACCTACAATAAAAGGTAAGTCATGTAGCAAACCTGCCTGTTTCAGTTCTCTGATGTCAACGTGCGAAATGTGCTTCTTTGTCCTTTTGTTGAAAATTGGAGTTAATCTGTTTTGGTAGGGGTGTCAACATAAAAATGCTCTTTTGAAAACAAGTAATAGGATTTTTTTTTTTTTTTTTTTAAAGAATCAACAACACAGGAAGACATGGAAAATTAATTAAAAAATAGAAATTATTTATGGTGGTGTGGTTGGTGGGGCTTGTGTGTGTGAAAGGGGGAGTGGAGCTGGGAACAAAAGTAATGAGAAATATTTGAAATTATTATTACAATGTGAGGGCTCCCTCCTTAGGGAATGATAAAAAGTCTGTGTAGATAGGTTCAACCTGCTACCTGGATTTTTTAAAAGCCCAGCCCATCTGCATGCGCAAGTGGACGCTTATAACTGGCATATAATTATGGATCAAGGATATCGCAACCTTGCCTGGGAGTGTGTATGCTTGGATGATGCGAGACTTGTGAAAGTCAAACAGCTACTTATGAGTTGAAGGTGCATGCCAGCTGACATGAAAAATCTGGTTTGTTGGCCTAAGGGCAGCAAAGGATGTTGGTTGTGGAAGCTGAAGGCTTGTGATTACTCCCTGAAGCATGCAGCGCTCTGCATGATGAGCTACCTCCACATGACTCGGACATCCACACTGACCTCTAGACAATGGTCATACACGAGGACACCCTCGGCCGTGAGGCTGAGAGACAAATGGGCAGTGAAAGATGTCGGAGGGAGAAGTAGGAGATCAGTCAGAAATGTGGACAGCGCTGTGCTTGATCCACCTCTGTGCATTCAATCAATTTCTTTAATTCGTTCCAGTTGTATGTTATTTCTTCTCTTAACATGTATTTTAATTTCCTTAAATTAGCTAGATTTTCTGCAAAATCTCAGCCAAATAACATATCATTAAACAGTGCAATTGTCTATTGGCTCAGAAAATTTTTAATGTATCAAAAACACCTTCAAGACTCTGTTTTGTGTCTTTACTACTACTACTGTACTAACTATTGTCTTCATTACTGTCCAGCGTGATGCCTTACTTGTGCTCACAGAGGGAATAACTCAAGGTGGTGGAAGTAGGTTGAAAATTGGGTCTCAGGGGGTATTTTGATATTTAGTGTAAGGATTGGGGGTCAGTAGATAAGTCAATCTCAGTCCAGTTGTAGTTGCTGGCACTTGATATAAGCCCACGAAGACCACCATCAACCAGAACAACTTAATTAACATGTAGGTTAAAGCTTCTTATATAGTTCAATTTGTTCGTGGAATTGATAAAGTGAACATTCCTGTCTTCAAAACTAACATTACAGGAGAAAAAATGACCCACAATGGCATTTTAAAGGGGAAGCCCCTTCTTTTTAAAGGGTCGAGAAGGTCAGGGAATTAAAGTCACCCTACAGAAAACCAGTGAACAAGCATTTCTGAAACATCACAAGTTCACGGCTCATGTGTTGATCAGATGAGCCAGAGGAATGTGCTCCTTCCACACAGCATACATATTAACATTGACTCAAGGAAATGACATATTGGAAGTGGAGAAAGTCGGCTCCTTGACAGGGAGATACATGATTATGTGTGTTTCACCTTCACTTAATGAGAAATTTTGAAGTATTTTGTTCCTTTAATGGTTTGTTGTTGGCAGATACAAAATCCAACTAACAGCTGTTGAGTATTGACAGGATTAGATATAACGCTATATTTGCATTACACAGTGAAAAAAAGATGTCTGAGAAAATAGTGGCGAAAAATAAGAGCTCCAATAAATATTGCCAGTGTCTTGCTAATCATGCTCTAATTATATCACATTATACAGCAATTATTGCTCCTTTTATTTCTGAATGAGCACATTTAAAAGAGAGAATACATATGAGTTGATTAAAATTATACATTAGGTGATTCAATGAGGAAATGTTAGAAAGTAAATTACTTTGTCCCTTTGCATGAAATATAGTTAAATGAGTTTAGTTCCATTTGATTAAATTCACTGATAAATTGGCAACATGTTCCTTCTCCCATGTTCCCACTCTGTCTTTGCACGCTGCTGCACCGCTGTGAGAAATTACCTGCTTTAATAGCAATGTACTGCAACATGAGCACAACCCTCAAGGTTTTTTTTTCAGATGCTTATGCTATGCTTTTTTCATTCTGTGAATACAAGCATAAAACCTTGGCCTAAAAATGTTTTTTAAATGAGTGCCACTATATCTGTCTATACCATCTGTTGCATGCATGGTGAGCAGTCAGCTGGCTATCAGGGAAGCCATAGCAACAACTACATTAAGAGAGAGAGAGAGAGCAGGAAGGAACATATTAACATAAGAGCTCCATACATTAGTCTTTGTTCAAAAACAGACTGAACATCAGCATGAGTATGTTCTTGTGCGTCATGGCTGCAGGGTGCCGCAGCCTCAAGCCCAGTCCCTCATTTGAAAGAGTTTTAGTTGGGAACTTGACCAAATGAGGAGGAGGAGGAGGGCAAAACAAATGATACGCTGCTTGCCTCAAGGCAAAAAATCTGCGAAATACAGCGAAATTCAGATGTTCAGCAGGCTTTGATAACAGAATCTTTCAGTTCTGTACAACCAGAACCTTTTTATAGTTATCTGTGTTGAAATAAATGTTGGGTAACAATAAATAGTACAATTAATAAATGGTTTATATGGCTGTAGTGAATGAATGGATGTTACATCTGCAGATTTGTATCTTCATTTTTGTAAATCACAGTATCCAAGAGATCAAGGTGATATCTTCAAATAGCTTGTCCAAAGCCCAAAAATATTCAGCTTACTATTATATAAAACTGAGAAAAGCAGCAAATTCTCACATTAAAGAAGGTCAAACCAGAGAACACTTGGCATTTTGCTTGAAAAATTACTAAAAGAAATTAATCAATTATTAAAACAGTTGAAGATGTCAGTAAAATGTCAAATTAATCACCAAAAACAATTTATTCAGCTCAAAAATGTTTATAACTCACTATAATATAATGGACAGCATATATGTGTCATTTCTAAGTCTTTATTATTGTATTTGTTAACAATTATAACTTGTGTGAAACATCCTTAACTAAACAGTAACAATATACAGTAAAATAACACTGTTGTAAACATGTGAAATGTGTTTTTATGGATATTATATTGGATTTTTTTATATATTTATTTACTATATTTATTCATGAAGTTAATTGAATTTTTTTTAAATTAGTAAACATAAGATGTGCCCTTCATTAGTGACTGAAACTCTGGAAGAAAATCTAACAAGTAGACGTTGAGTTGAGAATATCAAAATGTCTTCACCAGCTCTCCACACATTTATGAACAGTTTTAAACTTGCCTGTGAATGATTTACGTGTGTAAACAATTAATAAATGTCTTTAACACATTAAGGATTTGTGTCTGAATGATATATTGCATATACTGTTGCGCAGGGGAGTCCCCAAAGACCAGGACTGAGAGACATGGCATTAGAAACACAGGATTTCAAATAAATTTTAATTTACAAAGTTTTAAAAAATGATGTTCTGGACTGTTCTGCTGACGAAACCTGATGTTTTAAACCAAGTCTGAAGGCACCTTCTCATTCTGCCAGCTTTACGGGTAGCTCAACATTGTGGTGGCAACGGTTATGAGTTTAAAACCCAAATGATGCAGAATGAACATCTTATAACTGTTCAGGCTTTGTGCTGTGTGAATTAGAGGCATTGATTCAGTGTTAATGATCCAGACAGTTCTGCTTATTGACCCCATGTGTTTCTCATTTGTCTTCCTTCTTTTCCTGTTTTTTACATCTACCTCCCTTTTCTTCTTCTTCTTCCTCACAAAAAAATGCCCGCAGGAGCTATCATTTTGTTCTTGTAATAGCTCTATAAAATCAAATATTTGTGTGGATAATCCAATACAGACATTCTATAATCAGGTAACAAAAAGTATTATGCTTACAGACTTTGTGACTCTCTCTAGTTCAGCTCTTAAAACTTCAAGATGCCCAATTATCTCTTCTTTTGTTTGAGTTTTAGGTGACTACTGCAGGTTATAATACAGAAAATAAAGTTAAGGATCATCGCAAGCTTTATGTGAGGTTTCTTCTTCTACTCTAGTGTCACCCTTAAGTGACCTCCTCAATTTTGATAGTAGCTGAACATAAATACAAGAAGAACCATTATTTAAATTTAATTAATTATTTTAAAGTGGTGAGGTGAATTATCCCTCTCCGGAAAATTAAAATATACCGGTAGCTGTGTCCAGTTCATGGCTTCTTCTGTTGAACGGATGAGAAAAATTACTGCATTAAAATAATTTAGAGCCCTTCTTTGAATTAGGGTTAGAAAATAATGGTCCATTTGAATAGTAGTAGTAATAATAGGCCTCTAAATATCTTGTCTGCAGAAGCAAATCATGATAATTAGTATGTGATTAATAGGTCTATTTTTCCCCCAACTGCTCATAAACGCAAAGATAATAAAGGGCTGTCGTCTATTTGTCTAGTGTTGCCTTCAACTTATTTCCACAGGTTTTTTTTTTAAAAGCACAGTCTACATTAAACTAATTCACATTATCATCTTTATGAAGGTTTCTTTATAATGTCTCTGTACAGTGAGAGCAAAAAAAAATAGCAATTACAGTAAAAAAGGTCTGGAATGTCCAGTTCCATTGCCTAGTATTTCAAATAAAATGTGGCTGATTTTTATTAAATCATAGATTTAAGATGTCACACCACGCGAGGTAGATGAAATACTACCTGTAGTGTTGATCTATGTTAAGATCTT
Source organism: Hollardia meadi (assembly GCA_037974645.1). Taxonomy (NCBI): domain Eukaryota; kingdom Metazoa; phylum Chordata; class Actinopteri; order Tetraodontiformes; family Triacanthodidae; genus Hollardia; species Hollardia meadi. Next base: position 9,622,947 of record JBBPCS010000204.1, on the reverse strand, counting down.
GGTAGAAACAATCTACAAATCTATGCTTGTTGTTTAAGATCTTTGCAGGACAAATCAGAGTTTCTGCAAATGCTTTCAGTCACTGTTGGCTAATTTACAAGCTGGTCTGGTGAGGGCTGTGTGTTTCTTTCTAACCCTAGCATTACAGCCTAAATACAGATAGACCTATTCAATAGGTCATCTGAGCTGCAGCGAGCGACACAGCTGGTGAAATCTGTAATAACAGGTATAAAAACTGGAACTGAAAGTATCTAGTAGCCCTCCTTGACAAAACACGGATATAAAGAAAAAAACCACGACCGCCTGGCTGTGCAAAGAGGCTGTGCCTAAAAAAGCTTTGCTCGCTGACGGCGCAAAGTGTGCTAAGATAACAGATTTAATGAAGCAGTCTGCAGGTGATGATGAGAAGTTTGGTGAAGGGACAGAAACATCAGCGGGGTGAGGGCAAGGAGCAGTGTACGCTTAGACCATAGACTTATGTAGAAGCTGCATTGGCTGCTTCCACTATTTTATTTTAGATTCTTCATTTTTTTGTGTACTATATTAAACTACTATTATATAATATATACTATATATTGAATATATATATAAGAAAACATCCTTATTAATTTGGCACATATACCACACAATCAAATGCATTCACTGTTTCTCAGCAAAGCACATTGTTTAAATCCTTGGGTTCCATCAAATGTGTTCAGTGCATTCCCTACTTTATTGAACATCTGGAGGGACAAATTTTATGTTTGACATATTTGGTTTGCCAAATATGTATTTGCCATGCACTGCGGATAACTCAAATAGCGTGAAACCATGCTAAGACGTGTCATCGCGTGGCCCCAATTCATGTGTGTATGGTGTCCTTGTACATGTGCTAACCGCTCCCTCTTTGGGGAGCCAGATTGTCCTGTTGTACGTCATTGATTTTTCAGGAGGTTTTGTTTTGCAATAAAGACTATAAAGTGTGACCAGGATCAATAGATAGGAATAAAGTACATGATATTCGCTTTATGACACGACACAGCCTTTCAGGTTCTCTCTCTTGTGCCGTTTTACTCGCCACCAGCAGCTGTAGTGAAGGTCAAATAAGTGTGGTTGTTTGTTCCCCTCATGTGTTTACCCTTGATTTCTGCAGTGCAGACGACACGGCTTCATCAACAGAGCCAACCTTGTTAATCCATCTCTGCCACTGTTGTTTACTGTTCTGGCTTGTCTTGCTTACATCACTCTACCTCGAGAGACCTGATTCAACATTCAGTTTTAACTTTACTTCTTGAAGAAAAACCTATGTGGAGGGCTTGTCATTTTAACAATAACATTCATCCTCTGTCTTTCTACTGGTTTAAAAGCTGTATTTTAAGAACAGAGGCAGTGGCTACACCTGCTGTAACAACAGTTACAACCACTTCCCTCTTCCCATTGAGTGTATTCGCTTACTTTACCTGCGTAGCCTCTATATGTTCCACTTTCCTAAACCTTGGCTTTAATGTTCTGTGCTTGGTTCACCTTGTATTGTTGTAACTTTTGTTTACAAGAGATTATTAGCACCATTTAGCGAGCAGTTGTTTACTCTCATCACTTCTTTGTAGGGAATTAAGATTACAGGTAGTGATAGCATGCATGTTATAATCCAATTAATGCATGTTGTAGGATTGGTTATGTACACTCTCTGCCTGTATTATCTTATGATGGAGCCTTTTGTTCACAATGAATGGTAGCAGATTTGCAGCAGATTACATTCACCACAATGTCTGTATTATCATGTTAGGCATCTCAGATAAATCACATTATCCAATTAGTACTGCATCGCCTGAATACTGCATGTGAGATCATATTTGAAAGATGCTGTGCATGCCAGCTGCCACAGCACAACAGGTGTAATGGCGATATCACAGCAGAAGATGTTTTCACGCATCATTTAATCCTCGTTCACGTCAGTCGCTCAGAGTACACATTCACACATTGTGCCAGCTGTGTCACATTGGTTTATGCTTCAGAAAGATCACTGGCCTAAGCTGATGACTTAGGAGGGTGAATTGTTTGGCAGTTGAAGTTAGAGTAAAAACCATAACGAGAGCATTTCAACTCTTACCCAGAGCCCAAAGCAACACCTTCACAGTGCTTGTTTTGTTCAACTAATAGTGTAAATCTCAAAATTATTCAAATGAATTGAAAGGAAAAGCAGCAAATCCTCCCATCGGTGCTGCTTAAATCATGAAATGTTTTTGCATGAAAAATGCCTCAACAATGGTCATTGCTGCCAGTTCGTTTTCTGTCGATTAACTGACCAATTGTTCCAGCTGTACTCAAGTAAAGTACAAGTATCTCAAATTTGCATTTCGATAAATATACTTAGTCACATTACATTCCACCACTGAATGATGGTAGCATGAGGGGAATCCATGAAAACAACACATGTAAATGCTTACATTTCTTTATTGTTTGCCACACTGACTGCCGTGGTCACACGGCAGCACAGGGGTGCAGTGGTTAGCACTGTCGCCTCACAGCAAGAAGGTTCTGATTCCCAGGTGGGCCAGGGCCTTTCTGTGTGGAGTTTGCATGTTTTCTCTGGGTACTCCGGCTTCCTCCCACAGTCCAAAGACATGCAAGTTGGGTTAATCTTGCTGGACGCCCACTGCTGCTATTACCTACTACTGTGGTCCTGCTGGACTCCCACTACTACTATTATTACATAGTTATTACTATTATCATTATTATTATTATTATTAAT
>JBBPCS010000204.1:9596219-9615437 GCA_037974645.1 Hollardia meadi | reverse complement strand
GCTTATGGGGCAGATGGCTGCACTTGCTGTGGAATGTGCCCTCTCTGAGGCAAACTATAAGTCTGTTTGTTTCCAAATGAACATTTTATTAAAGAGCACAACTAAGTCTAGATTTAAATGTAAAAAGTATGTTTGTAGAGTGAAATTTGTGGGAGTAATGGCAGTTTTAAAAAGGTTTTTAAGATTAGTTTTTTAGCTGCTCTACACTGTAACTGTTGGATTTCCCCACTCTAAATCAGAAACAGCGGGAAAACTATCCCAAACGTAAACTGTGATTGTGGGAAAACCGTAACAGATATCAAAATGCAGATTGGGCACAGTGAAGTCCGACGTTACGTGACCTTTTTCAAGTTTGAATCACTTTTCTATGTAGAGGCATCGCGAAGTTACATGGCCTCAAACACGGGTGATTTTTTTTGTCTCGTCACGACAATTTCCCATTATTCCTTATGGGACTTTTTGTCGTACTTTTTTGTGATTTGCGCGAACACCGTTTTGCGAATCAAAAATTTTAATAGAAGCACACTATTCCCGATAATTCCACACGTTTTGATGTATTTTTCGTCCATGTCATCCCAAAACTGCGGGACTAGTTACGCGACGAAATTTGGGGTTGGAAGAACAAGTCAGGAGTCAATCCTAGGGTGAGGAGAAGAGTAATCTGTGCGCCTTGGGAGGCACACAGAAGAAAAACATAATAATGTTCTTTTGTACAACCAGTTCAAAGACGTTTGCCACATTATACTGTAATACAATGCTGTGAATATATCACATAAATATTGCATTGACACCATCATTGTATCAGAACACTGTATTCCAGTGAGCTCATTTGAGCTAAATTCACAACCCTGCACAGAGTTATACTGTAAACTTCTAGAGTTAAAAACCAATATTGTCTCGCCTTCTTCCTCCTCCTCCTCCTTTTGCGCTCGCTCTTCCTCTCTGTTCTCCATGCTGCTCCCCCCAAATAGTGGAGGTCACCTGAGGCCTCTTTTATGCTCTGACAGGTGATTGAAATGTTTTTCCAATTGAGTTTGAACAGGTGAGAAGTGAGTAAAACCAACTGGAAAATAGGGTGTGGCATTTTGAAGGTCAGAGTTTTCCAGGTGAACAAAGTGCGCTACATGATTTGATTTGTGTTTAGAGTTTTGCAAAAACATGATTTAGAATTTAGAGTTTAGCAGTCTGGAGTTTTGTTATTGATAACATGAACTTTGAGTTTTCAGAATTGTATGCATAATTCCAGTTTTTGTATACAATTGAGAAAAACTGTAAGAGCAAAAAAAAAAGGAACAGCTTTTTTTACCAGATGGCGACTGCAAATAGAGCAAAATATACTCTGAAAGTTTGTAGGCAGCACTTGCCTGAAGTACTACAAGCCATTTTTGAGCATAAGTACTGTAAACTTTTTTTAAACTCCAACTTGGTCTGTTGGATTTGTAATGGGCCTAGCTTTTGGTCACAGTGCTCAATATGTGTTTGCAAAAGGGACAAATACAAAACAAAACAAAAATTCCTATCAAAACTATCAGACCTGAAGCACGAGGAGGAGGATAGAGTAAATGTTTATTTTGTGATTCTTCCTGGTTTGCTTAGGCTGCTCCCATCAACCTCTGCTCTAATCTGTGAGTATCTGCAATGCACTCCAAACTAAACTGCTGTTTATTCTATTCTGTGGGTGTCAAAGCCCCAGCCTGCCACTGAATGCTGGGGGGACTGAGGCTCCCAGGATGCTCAAATCTGCTGCTGACACAACACTATTCCTGAAAGACCCGCCACTTGATTTACCCAAGCAAAATGTCACAGTAATTGTGAAGATTCCTATCAATGGGAAAGAGCTGACGAGGTCGCGCAGCTATCAGATCTGACAGACTTAATATGTGCTCAAATGTTGCCTGCCACACTAAAGGCTTGCAGGTTGACCAATTTCACTGGAATGTTCCACCTCGGGTGGCATTAACCGAGCCTTCGTTATTTTCACTTCTGTGAATTAAGTTAAATTAATTACATGTGTGTTGTGCGTGTGTTATTAAGACTAGCAGGTGGCATGCTGTAAAAATACTGTCATCAATGCGGTTTATCAAATTAAGCACTGGGTATTATAATTGAGTTGACACAATGGGTAAAACTTTATAACAGTGACAGATTATTTACTTAAGTACAAGGACCAGAACAATCATGAAAGAGTAGAACTAAACATCTGGAAACAATATTTTATTACTTTAAATCCAGTTAGTTTAGTCCAGAGGTATTATAGGGATTGGTTCCCTCCAAAGGGTCACATGATGAATCAGAGGGGTCGTCAGATGATGAATCTGTATTCATGTTTTGTTTTTGTTTTTCTCTAACCTTTGCTTTTTATGTGAAATTTTGAATAATAATTATTTTTCTCATCTCTGTTTTTCATATTCACTTCATGGAGATGGAAATCTGAAACAATTGATGAATTGTTTCAAATGTTTAAAATTTGCTCATTTGAGCTCTAGAAAATTAAACACATTGCACACCTCTTCCATAATATACTGTAAGTATCAAGAAGGTCTCTCTGTCGAAAAGAGATCTTTAAATGGCTGTTCAATCCAGTGTTAACTGGTCACAGTACTGAACTCACCTGCAGGTGCAAAAGCACAATAACAAAGAAGTCACATGCAGCCTGCTGTCATCGAGGAAACTTAAAAAGAAAGAATGATCATTACGTCATAATAACACTTGAAACTGTTTTTATGTTAGACCCAACCCTGCCGAAACACTAAATATTTTTTATTTAAATATAAATTAGCAAAATATGTATATTTCAATATAAATGTAATATAAAACAGTATTGTGAAGCCTGCCAAACTTTAATGTTTGTTGTAATTATGCCTTTTATATTATAAATCGGTCTGTATTTCCAAAATTTTTAATAAAATACAGCCATTTCCATACAGTAAGAAAAAAAAGAATATACTTGGAAACTAATTAAGTAGGTATAGATCACATTATATATTATGTTTTAGAAATATTATTAATGCTACAATAAAGAATTTGTTGTGAAAACGTGTGTTTTTAATTTAACTGATTACAAATACATGTAGCAGCCACAACAAGTCACGTTATCTGCCCATCAGGAAACTTTGTAAACAACCTCGGTACTGGATTCCCTTCATCGAACTACCCTCAGTTCATCTCGGAGCCTGTGGTCGGTCTCTGTCTGGTGGTGTTCAGTGGCCTTTGAGCCTGGTACAGTAAGCTTCAGTTAACGGTTACTTCAGCAACAAGTTTGCCATCTTTTCATCAGGAGAGTTCAGGCAGAGCAACCGGAGGGCATCAAAGGGAAAACCAGAAAATATCTTCTACATAAAATATGATCCTGTTTCATCCAAATCAGTGAATAGAGTTTGTTGTATGTTTTTGTCCAGTAATCTGTGAGACCCACCCCACACGCGTTCTCCGCTCCGGCTGCGCCCATCTGATATTAAATATTAAGCTAGCTCTTTTGTTAAACATTGATTGATGTAAGAAAACTGGAAGAAAGAAGTTTTGATATAAAAATACAAAGAAATGTATTTATGTATTTATTTTTTTTGCTTATATTGGCACACAATATGACCATGCTGGATGTAATCTAAAAGGGTTAAAAAGACAGATTTTTCATTTCAGCTCACCTTTAGGCTATGGTTTGAGGCATACCATATTATTCCAGATGCTCCCAAGGAAACAAGTCCATCATGACGGAACGCTTCCCAACTGCTGGGAAAACCATATCCATTTTAGGGTCACACAAGGGAGGGGTTAAATAGCATGCAGCAACAGAAGCTCCTCAAATACTGGTGTGGCAGGTTAGATTTTGTTCTTTTCCTTCTGTCCCTTAAATTGTCACCACTTGGATCTGATGATTTACTGGAACCATAATTGCTGGGTGGTGCTGTTCAGTGTTATATCTGGGCAGGTGACTGCTGCTTGGAAGTGCGCTTTCTTCTTCTATCTGGAGCCTGACTGCTCGTTGGTTTGCTGTGCTCCATATAGCCTGGCATGGCTGGTTCAGATGTCATGCCTCTTTATGATCAGGATACTAATGGCATTTTTTAACAAAGAACTGAGAGGCTTTCTACAATGGAATCTCAGCTTGCACAGCACAAAAAATAAAGAAAGAACAACTACCGTTTTTTACCTTCTTCTTGAAAGTAGCTTTTATTGCAAACACAACTGCCTTATTGCACAGTTTCACTGCGAGTTGTGATGGGAAAAGCTCCTCAGGTGACTTCTATATGGCTCATAAAGTCCCTTTCCACTCCGAAATGTGTTTTGCTTATTGTTGTTTCATTTGGATGTTTGTGCTTCAATGTTTAGAATGACGCATGTGCAGAGTTTGACACTAGAGGGCTGTTTTCACATTCATCTGCTTGAGGGGGAAAGTTCTGAAAAGTGCTCAGATCTCACTTTAATGTACGTGTATGAAAAGGATTTTGCAACCTCACAACTAGTTTGGGAACCAATAATGGTCCAATATGCAACTTAAATATTGTGATGTGTAAACTTGAAACCTCCCGTGCTCATACACTGAGAATGGACTTTTCAGGAGATCAGCAGTTCAAAATGAAAAAAATAGATATTATTAAAAATATTTGCATAAATTCTGGGTTTCAATAAAGTTCAGAAGTTCAAAGTTTTTATTGTCATATGTACAAGGTACAATGAAATTCTGACTTGAATGCTTCCCCAGACTAGACAATAAACATTAGAGCAGTGAAACATTACAAACTAGAAGGGCACTCGGAGAGCCCCCCATAGGCAATAAATAAATACTGAATAGCAGTGTAACACATTTTAATAGCAATATAAGTACAATATAAAATTAGCAATATAATGAGAAATATAAATAACAATATAAGCGTAGCAGTGGGAAGAGTATAGGAATTGCAATAGAGAGAATACTGGGGCAATTTTACAGAAATACCAATTAAAGTGACGGTGCAAAGTGATGAGCATGGAAGAGATCAGTACAAAAGATAGCTATATTGCACATTAGTGAGTGTTAAACAGTCTTACAGCATTGGGGACTGCATTCCATTTCTTGAAGTCAATAATCAGCTCCTTAGTTTTTACTGACATTAAGAGACAGGTTGTTGTCCTGACACCACTCTTCCAGGAGCCTCACCTCTTCTCTGTAGGCCGTCTCATCATTGTTGGTGATCAGGCCCACAATGATGGTGTCGTCAGCAAACAAGGAGTACAGCAATGGGCTCAGAACACTGCCTTGTCGAGTACCGGTGTTGAGGAGATATTTCTGAGTAGTCGTAGTATGAGTCATCTTTAAACTTCTTTCCAGATTACAATCTTTGCTTCATTCCTTTTTTGTCTTTTTGTGCACAGACCGGCTGTGTATGTGTAAGCCTATACTCACACAGCACTGTTTTGCACTGTATCGCTCCTGATGAACAGGTTGGCACCTTGCAGGGCAAAGCGTGTGGTGAGGAATTATGACCCTGAATAAATAAAATTTGGATTCATAATGGCAGGCAGTGATTCTGAGCCAAAAGCACAGCTTGTTGAATGTGGTGAAATCCAGTCACAGCCCAGTTTTTCTTTTTCTTTCTTTTTTTTGGTCTCCTTTTTTGGTCATGTTATGTTTTTTTGCTCATTTTTTGCAAAAGTGGTCCTCAGAAATATTTTAACAACCAGAAGTGGGCCTTAAATTACAAAAGGTTGCTGGCTTAGTGTTCCTGTTTGAAGTCAAGTGTGCAGAAGTGACTGGGGAGCAAAAGCAGAAAAAAAGATACTTGAACACTTTTTGAAGTAAAAAGTAAAACTTATAACTTGCAAACAATTTGTGTAATCAGTTATACTTAAATAATAACATTAGAAGTGGCACATACAAAGTTGTAATGCTACATCATAAGTTAGCCTATACTCCGGTATCCGATCAAAATGATCCCAAACATTTCAACATTGTTTCTAATAGTAGCCTATAACATATCTCACAAATTATCTCTTCTCTTGTAAACCTAACACACACACACACACACACTATTTAGCTAGCTATTGTTATAGATCACAATTTAGCTTACATTATTTGGGTAAAAGGTAACAACATAGCAAAGCTTTGCAAAATTAACTACAAAATTATGCAATTAGCAACAAAACAACAAAATGTCTATGGTACATACAGCATATGATCAATATTCATGATCAATACTATATTTAATAATAATATTATTCTTGAAATCCAGGAAAGTAAAATAGTGAGCACTGAAGGCCTGGTGCCACTGTACTGTGTGCTTGCTGCAAACCTGAAAAAACCCACCCATGCGAGAAGTTTGTGTCAGAACTGCAAGAAAAAAAAAGGTCATGCAGTGCAGCGAGCTGGCAGCGTAACCACAAAGCTGACAGTTAGAGCACCAAAAGTCTGATGAAAGAAGCAGAGGAAGAAACTGTAAACACAAGGACATTTTTTTTAAAAAAAGCAAAATACAGAGCTTACCCAATTACACATTTTTTGAGTGAGTCTTAAATTCTTATTTTTGTTTCATATTTAATACATTTTTATTAGATTTTTTGTTTTTGCTACAAATTTGATTTCATAACTGAAATTATCAGAAAGGTAGAATTTGTTTTTCCACATGCAAACTGTTTCCTTCTGAGCTGGAATCTTCTGAAAGTGGTAAATCACTACTGTATTTATAGTAAGTATAGTATGTATATCATCAAAGAAAAGCTTTGTTTTTCAGTCTAAATCCATTTGTGGCTTTCCACCTTTGAAATGGCAGCAGGCATGCAGGAAAGACATCTGCCGTGCTTTTAATGGCTATTGCAAATGTTTCAGTAATTCCACTCCATCTGAAACTTCCCTCCCCTTCAGCAGACTCCTAAATTACAGCAGTGGAATGAAGCTGAGGCTCTTTGCCTTGCAGAGTGTTCTTATTTTACCCAGCTAAGACGATTAGAAAGATTGCTCCTGTGGGCTTGTATCATGGAGGCGAGCAGTCAAGCCAGCAGTCAACAGATTCTGTGGAAAGATGTGAGTCCAATTTTGTTTGAATTATTGCACTTATATTAATTGCAAACAACAATTTAAAATAAATGCCAATATTTAGTGACTTTATGAATACTGTGTAGAATATTAGGTCATACAGTGAAAAGAAAGTGGGAGCAACCTTCAACTTTTACAGCTTATAAATTAAGTGCAGGTGGCAGTTTTTAGTGGCGTTTTAAAAGAGAAGGGAAAACCCATGATATAAGCTTTAAGTGGAATATGTCAGAAATGTCCCTTTTGTGAAATCAAAAGGGACAGCTCCTTTCCTCCGAATAATAACTTTTCCATCTAATTCCTTCTGGCTTTTCACCTTGGCTCTCTTTCTTTATTTCCACTCTTCTATCCAGTCTCACCTGAACCGTTGTATTTGCTGAATATCTAGAAGAGCTTCTGCTTCTCACATTTAAGCAGCATTCAAATATGCAACAAGAATTGTCTTTATTTGAGACTTTATTATTCCGTAAGAGGGGAAGCAGGGATTTTGGGCTTCTTCCTGCTTTCATACTTCACTTGTTACAGTTCCTTCACAGCACAGTATTATTATCTTTTTATATGAAAAAGTAAACTCTTATACTGTACATCAAAGAAAGGGCTATACGCATCATCAATACACTGTAAGTGATGTATGGATGATTTATTTATTTTTTTAAATCATCATTTCAGAATACTTTTCAAAGGAATTAAAATGCCTATGAGAGCAACCACTGCCTCTGCTTGTTGATTATGTAGGCTACTTGTGGTTTTTTGGGTTTGTTTTTTTTTTCTATTGGTTTTGTGAAGAAGCGCTCCTTCTTTGTACCATAACAGCAGGGAGCTCATGCAGACACTCTTCCTCACAAAGCTGAAAAGGAATTGGCTGATTCTGAACCCCTGAACCTTTAAACACTAGTTGGCTGGTGCTCAGGCTGCTCACTTTTTCTCACTTTTGCCTTTATTTCCGTCTGTCTGTCTGTTTCTCAATCCCACCTACCTCTTCTGAGTAATATTCAAAGCCCATGCAGAAAGAGGTTTGTCTTCTTGTTCAGTTTCCACTGCTTATGCAACCTTCCACTGGAGAGCAGAGGATTTCAGCCACTGTTTTTGTTTTTTTTCCTTCACTTGGAGAAATTCACAATGTAAGGAATTTATGGCAGTCTATTTTTCATCATGCCATAGGAATGTTCAATACTTTGATGTGCTTCACATTTTTTTGTGGTTACTGTCTCCAATATGTCAAATAAAGAAGGATAACATTGCAGGATTCAATAATGCAAAGTTTTTTTTCTTGAATAATGTGTCCTCTGTCCTTCCCAAAAGTCGTGCTGTTGATGTATTTACCAGAAATCATAAGTTCAATCTATTCAACAAGCACACTGTGCCGTTATAGCCAAATCATATTTCCTCCTGTACATCATTCCACCTACATACTGTATTTTTAAAATAATAATGAAAAGTCCAAATGAAAAATATTATTCAGAACTATGCAATTATTCGAAATAATTACTACAAAGTCAGCATGTTAAGTACTGTCCAATCTACGGCAGATTAACTACTGCAACAGCCTAAGCCACAATAGAAGCCAACCTGCCTCATCGCCATTTTAAAAGACACAAAGATAAGGAACACCAATTTCACTAATTGAAGTTGGTTCCTTTTTTTTTTTTTTTTTTTTGCATATCTACATTTCTGTTGTCCTCCGAGATCATATAAAGTGGTCCAGTGTGAATGAGGAGCTTTCAGTCTCTCCTTGCTGGAGCTGTGGTGGAACAAAAGCCTGTCTTTATTAATTTGTGGCCTCAAGCTTGGGGAATTGACTACAACGGGAAGAGTTTCCATTTGAGGAAAAGTTTAATGAACATAACCATTCTGTTGTAGCAGTCTGTTCTTCTCTGCGCCTGGCATGGGGATGATTGTATTCTTGTCATCAGTAACCTCATTGGTGGATACATTTTGCAGAGTGACCAACTCAAATGGCATCTCTGGATTAAATGCAGTAATGATAAAAAATAAAAAATAAAAAAAAGGAAATTAACACGGGACAAACAGTTGAAGCTCTTTGGCTTGGATGGACATGAAACTCTCTGGGTTGAAATGCAAAAGATGAACAAATTAATCAGAACATTTCCAATTTTTTGATAAAAAACCGAAAGTACAAGCCAATACAGAAAATCTTTGCGGGAGAAGTCAACTTTGACTCCCAAAGTGTGCATTTCAGCAAGATGCATCGAGTCACGCTGCTTAAAATTCTGTTACGTGTGCCGCTAATGGTGCGTGAAAGATAAAGTTTATGCTGTTGAGGAAAGTAAAAAATAACGCAGCCCGCAGCTAAAATCAATTCACATTTCATTTCATTCCATAATGAAATGTTTTGAATTCATTACAGCTCTTATTTACACTTCTGACAGGCTTTCATCTCCCCTAGCAACAGCAGCTGAGGCTAATGGGTGTTTTGAGCCGTCTGCCAAAATGACGGACAAAGTCAAATTTTTCAGAAACAATGTTGAAATTACTAAAACAGGTGACCACAACATAAAGCTATATGATTGTTACATCAGAGGAATTAGCATCTTCTCACACTTCGAAACTTTAAGCCATAACTTAGCATCAAGACTATAAACAGATGGGAACAGCCTGGTTCTGTCTAAAGGTAATGAAATCCAATTACCATCAATTTTAAAGCTCATTGATTAACATCTTGTCAACATGTCTCATTTGTTTAAATATGTGTAAAAACAACAGTATGGGAGACAAACCAGATATTACATGTTAATCAGTCCGTCGCGAATAGTCCGATTTGAACAGAGCCAGGCTAGTTGTTTCGAGTCCTTACGCTAAGCTAGCAGATATGTTGACAGTGGTATCAATCTTCTTGTCTTACTCTTGACAAGAAAGCTCAACCTATATTGTTTGCAGGTCGAGATGGGAAAAGCGAAGAAGGCCAAGTACTACACCTACCAGCGCATGGCTCTGGTTCTGGCTCTGGTCTTCCTCGTTTTGGCTCTGTGTTTTTTCAGCCTGAGGTACCTGTGGAGCCCCAGTCTGGGGAAGGTAAGACTAAATATCAGCTCACTGTTTGCCACTCATCCGCCTAACTGTCTGTTGTTAAGTGTGGCCTGAGAGTGAGAGATAGATGAAAGACACCCTGAGTCTCCACATCAGCAAACCATACAGGTCACATCAAAGGGAAAAAATATACTCGAAAGGAAAATGGACGACCACACAAAGAGCCAAAGGCAGTATCTGCAGTCTGTATTGTATTCTGCAAGATTAAAAGATGTGTGAGCTATGGAGAAGGCAACTGTGTTTTGCTCTGCTCATGTTTTGGCTGTCAGATCTGTAATTTCATGAATTTGTGGACTGAACCACAAACCACTTATACGGTTGCAAATGTTGGCCTGTTGCATTTATCCACTCTCTGCTCACATAGTAAACTTCTCCTTACAATGACGGATCCTGATAACTCAAAGCTGACCCTAATTGCTGTTGACCAGAGTGGCTGCAGCAGGACTGAAACCTCTTGGCAATGTAATTGGGATAAACTCTTGTCCTGGCAATTCATCTTGTAAAATCCAATTCAATCACACTTGATGGAGAACATTTTCACTCTGCTTCTTTCCCGTGATTTCCCCAAGAGGCCAAAAAAGCTAATTTGCCCGAGCTAGAGGGGGAAATACATCAATAATTTCACATCCAGAAATTGGAAGCTCTATATGTTCTGAGCACCGTTGCAAATGAGAAAAATTATTATAATGAAATGATGGTTAAAAATGAGTACATATATTTCATACCCGAATGCATAAGTCTGCTTTGTGTGTACTGTAAATGCCACAAGATAAACAGAGGGAAATGTACCTGCAGGATATTGCTTGCCGTTACACCAACATCTTTGTTATGGATAATAAACAATTATTCAGAATGCTGCTATTCTTCAATTTCTACATCCTTTTAGGTACAAAGTTAAATTGCAGACAGTCTCCTCTAAGCTCAGGTTGACCAAGGCTCATCTTCACTTCCTGTGTAGAAGCCATTGTCCATGTTCTCTCTTTTCAACATAGATATGAATCACCTTTGAGCCATCTCCTTTGTCCTTGTTAAATATTTCATGCCGGAGGTAGAGGAGTCATTATTTCCACACTAATAAGCTGTGATCATTCTCACGTGGCACAAAATGTGTTGATGGCAGAGGTTGCCCAGGCGATGAATATCAAACCTGCGGAACCCAGGCTTTTGCTTTAATGGGGTCTTGAGGGGGAGGCTCATTCTCTGGCCTCCACATCAGCAAGTGAGATGGAGCCACTTCAAAGGAAAATCACCTGTCTGTCAGATGGGATGGAAGCTCCTCAAACACAAAAAGACAGTAAAAAAAAAGAAGTTATGTATCCTCAGCAAAATAATCTAGGAACTACTCTGAAGGTAAAAGGATGGATGGAGATATACATATTTTCTTATAGAGAACAGTTATGTCTGGATTTTTTTTTTAAATTTAAGCACAAAATGAGCATTCTCAAGTCAAGTCAAATAAAGTATAATGCTTCTGTCAGAGTCATCAAACATATATAATAAATCTGTTTTGATAAGACAGAGACAAACAAATAGATACATATGTAACCATAGAGTTAAATTATTTCTCCAGCTCCCAAAAACATCTCGTCTCCACTTCCTCCCATTGTACAAAAATGAAGCCAAAATATCCCGGATACGAGCGCTGCCATCTTGCGCTGGTGACGTAATTTGGAGCCAGAGTCTGCGCAGTAGTGACCGGGCAGCGGAGCCGCGGTATCGTGTTCCCACCCACCCAATCACGAGCAGGGCTCAGCTGTAGCTTCAAATAACTAATTAAAACCAAACTGATCAGAAAAATGGACACTTGAATATACATCAGCGTGATAAGAACTACCTAAAATGACAGAAACCATCTTTGGGAAAAATTTATTTAAGGTGGAATTTGAGTTTTTAGTTTGGCCCATGTCCTACTTGATATTATTGAGGGGGAGGACTTTATGACCTATACTGCAGCCCACCACCAGGGGGCGACTATCTGTAATATCAAAGGTGTCCTTTGTAGTGACCCTCAGAGCTCAGAGTTATTTTTTACCATCAGCTAATTTTTTAAGGTTTTACAGCCCACATCCTTACTGTTTTGTTTCACTCTCACCATTGTCATGAGCAATGTTTTTTTCAGTGAAAAGCAATGATAAACTCAATGTGCACCACTTGTTGGCAACTATTATCCATAACAACTTTCTAACATATTTGTTATTTATCATATGTTATTATTTGTAATTGCTACTGTTTTTATCGTATTGTTTTGTATTTTATTCCATTATAATTCCTATTATTTTAATTGTCTTATTTTATTTACCTCATTGCAGTCCTGAAATGTTTTAATCCTGGATCATCATTATTATTATTATTGTATGTAACGAATGTTAACTTACATACACTTACATTCATGTCCATCACTGTCATCGTACAAAAGTGATTTCTCAATAAGTCACTTGACAAAAGCTTCTGTTCTTGCTTTTCTTAACTCCCAGTGGCCTGAAACATTGCAAATTTAGTAGTAACCACACTACGGTGCAGATTAATGGATTCACAAGTGAAAAACACATTTGTAGAGAAGTTTATAGAGAGAGTTCCTGATGTGGTTCCTTCACAGTTTGAAATCAAGTTTTTCTGCAACTGTTTTGAGAGACTGTGAACAACTGAAAATGTCGGAGGTGCAAACTAGCTGTTAGAGTCACACCCTTTTCAGAGTCTCAGAGTCTTCCAATGAAAGAGGTGCAGGAGCACACTAGGAAGGAGCCGAATGTTGCTTAGCCAGAGGTGTTGAACAATATGGCGCTTTACTTCCAGGTTTAATACAATGGATACTCTGCTCTCAGTGGGACTTTTTCAAGTGAAGGATCAAAACTGTCAAATCTGAGAATCCACAGCTTTGAAAACAACAAAGAGCACCCCCTAATGCTGCCTTAGATAATAAAAGCATTGATAACAATATATGTTCCGCTTTTAAAAATCAGTTATTGCAAACTCTTAAAATGCAAATTGCAAATACCTAAATCTGTTTTGTTCTCAGTCCATTCTTTAACTTATGTTCTTGCATTTTAAAAAAATTACCAATGGCTAGCACTCAACCAGAACAAACAAACACACACACACATACACACACACGTATTGCATACTATACTACAGTAGATCAAACACATTACACAGCACTTTGACCTTAGCATCCTAATTAGAAGTCAGAACCACAGCATGACTGCAGCTATGAAGGCTTCTTGTCTATCCACACAGTTCACCAAAGCAACACGACCTTGTGCGCCCAGCTTTGTATAAATAACCACAAACTGGTAATTTGCTTTACGCACTGTACTTCAATATGACATGATAACCGCTTGGGATCTTCCTTTAATTACCTGAAAACATATGTCGTTACAGAAGCCTGGGGAAGATACTTTGCCATTATTTTATCTGCCTGTGTGTGTGTTCTTGTGTGTGTGTAAGGGCGTGGTTGTGCTTGCACGCATATGGTTGCGTATGCATCAGTGTGCATTGTGTGTCTCAGTGTGTAGATTAGGTGCCTCTGCATTCTCTTTTGGCTTAAGGCAAATTTCTGTTTACTATGTGCTCATTATTGTTCTGGGCCACAAGGCTCACGAGGGGATTTTGCCTCCTTGTAAATTAATCCTCTGTTATTATCAGTTTACATCAGCAACTCTGTGGAAAATGGAATCTGGCTGGTGAATCCAACTTTTTTTTTTTTATTAAAGAAAATCGAGATGTTGAGTACTGCTGTGTGTAATGTCTGTAGTGCACAGCATCCAAAATCTAAATTGTGATATTATTAGATGTGATATATTTGGTGCTATTTTTAATTCATAAACCACTTTGAGTGAGATTATCTGCACCAGCAGCCAGGCACAGAGTAACTGTGAACCTGTAGACATTGTAAACTAGTTTTTCCTGGGGAACATTGAATAGCTCACAGGTGCTGCTGCTGGGCTGTATGGCAAAACTGCCTAAGAAATGCATGAATGTCAGACCTAAGGAAAGTACTCCATTATTCAAGCTGAAATTGCGTTGCTCACCTTGACGCCCTTCCCTCTCCGGTCCCAAGGTAGCTGCTGAGTTGTCGCTCCTGATGGCCTCTTAAATGCCTCACTGTCAGGACCGGCTTCTTTAATGAACACTGCTGCGCCTGCTGCTTCTCCACCGGTCACAGGTGTATGGCTTTTCAAGGCCGGGCCCCCCTTTGTTTATTTATTGCTCAGAGGCTGTGTATACCCAACAGTCCCCTCAGTGTCCACATGTCAACATGCAACAGGGGAGGGAGAACAACAAGAGCAAGATTTGATCATGACATGATTCAATCTTCTGTCATGCACCTTCTTTTTTCTTTTTTTTCTTTTTCTTAGTTTGTCTCCAAGAATAAAACAAGACAGCGCTAACTTCTCACACTCTGTTTACTCAGTCTCGTGTGGAGGAATTATTATTCTGGGGAGATAGCACGGCTTATCTAAACAGCTGGTTTGCCAAGATCTTTTGGGAGGCATGCCCCTCAGTCTGTAATCTTTTCTGATTTTACACGTCGGGCTCATTCATTCATTAGCAGGCCAATGTCCACTGGTGTTTCTCCCTGGCTGTTAAATTAGGCCACTACAGACTCCCTCCTAAGATGATGCATTATGCCTTCTACTCGAGGAACAGTCAGGAGGCGGGAGGGGATGCAGACCAGGAAAAACAAAAGAGAGTTGTTTTAAATTGTTGCCAGCGGAGTGCCTGAGGTAGGAAGGCTTCATGGCGGTTGTGGCACATTGCCTTCTTCTGGGACTGTAAGTGCTACAGAGAGCGTGACAGCACTGTAAAGCCCACTGGGAGTTATTTATTGTGCCACACAGATTTTTAGCGTGTCAGTGAGTCTCTTTTTAGAAGCTAGAATAATAGGGGTGTAGGAAAAATCACCATCTTAATTGCCAGTGCCTCATTTTGCCAATCCACCGGAAACTCATGTGCTGCATGTTGTATGTACAGTGCGGTGGGTAAACACACACAAATGCTCGCCTTTTTTTCTTTCTTTTTTTTTTCCAGACTGTGTTTCTCTCTCTCCTCCCCGTCTCATCAGTGTGACTGCCAAGTAGACTCCTCTGCTCTGTTGTACAATTTAGAATGTGATTGAGCTTTCACATCCACTTTCACTCCCCCAGTAAGTCTGCACCACTTGTATCCTCGATGTGCATTCACAGCCCCAACGCTGAAGCAGAGAAGGAAACAGCAAACTAGGAATACTCTGTTCGTTTTTTGTTTTTTAACATATTTGAGTTGCAGATCAGAATTTTTATTATTATCCTACCCGGATGGAACATGGTTTTAGAAAGTAGTGAATCTCTACTCTGAAAGCTGGTTATGTCAGTGTGCTAAGATATTTATCTGTCAGCAAGTAAAAAGTGCATTGACTTTTTGCAAGTTTGCCCCATTAGTCACCTTGCTCAATAAGTGAGGAGCAATGCTGCATCTAAATCATTCCTGAGGGTCTGTGTCTGGTGTACAGTTTAACGCTTAATATTAATAACCTTAGCTAATTAGTCTTTCTTTTTTTTCTTCTTTTTTTTAAAATTAGAACTTGGAACAACTCCACGTTGGGATGTTCTAATTTTAATGACACGCATCCAGACCTGCCAGGCTTTTTAAGATTTTTTAAGACTGGTAAAATAAACAGCAAAAATACATGAAACATCTAGAAAGACCTAACATCTAGTGAATTTTCAAGTGTTGACACAGGAAATGAGCAAAGTAAACCAGACGGCTCAGTTTTTAAAGCTGTAATGAACCTCGCTAATGATGAGATATTCATTTCCGAGGAGGGAAATGTGAAGGAAAAAGTAAAGTTGAATAGACCTTTTCATAGCAGACCAATCCAAAAGATGCGTTTGTCTATTATTTGTTGCACTGCATTGCAATATAAAAATGTCACTTATGATTCATTGGAAACAACAAAGAATCCCTGGTTTCCATAAAACCGGATATGTTGAAACTTAACATTTAAACAGACTTTTATGCATTTATGTAGTGCTTTGCAACACTAGTCACAGTATAATATTTTGCATGTAATATCAGGCATTTTAAGATTTTCATGTGTCATACAGTCCACATTTTTCAGATGTGCAGGAAATGACAAAGGGAGGTGACTTTCATCACATGACCTTTGTTGTCTTAGTCATGTGACCTTCAGTTGCATTTTGGTTAAGTTTAGGCAAAAAAAACAAAACAACTTGATTTAGGCATCAAAACTCTTTGGCTAGGTTTTGGACAACAGCAGCATGGTTTAGTATAAAATCAGTTTAGTTATGTACACACGTCACACGTTACTTCCGTCAGTCTTAATAGGTCAGTGTTAACTTTTGGTTTCACAAAGTCAAAGTTGCAAATTAGTTATTTGAACCCAAAGCATGGGTTAACCTTAACCAAATGGTTTTGGTGCCTAAACCTAACCAAACTGCAACCTTTTCACAACCTTAATGACAGTCCAAAACTTAAAGAAGCTTTATTTTGACAGGGTAAATGGACGTTGCATATATCTATCATTGCTAACTTGACCGTGGAGCCCTGCATGTGCACACCTGAAAATAGAGGGTTAAGTAGAGAGTCATAGTTTGAAGCTTCATGACCACTGACCAAGCTGCTGTATTTGATGAGTTGGGAGTGAGAACATGTTGGAAACATACCAACATAACGAATCTGTGGTTTGCAGAAACTTGCAATGCCAACATTTTTGTTTGGCATGGGTCCAATAGTAGTGAGAAATCAAGATTCACTATAGATTTATTCAGAAAGTAAAATGACATTTTAAGTGCAGCATGGACTGATTTTTGACAGTGAAGAATGGAAAAACCAGTGATGCTCATTTAGCAAACATCTCATTCAAATTCAAAGCATAGAGAAGCCTACCTTGCTCTCAAGTTAACTGTCTGTATATCTGGAGAGTCTTTGCCATTTGGGCAAAGCTTTATTTGTATAGAAGCTAATTAGAGATATGCATGAAAAGAAACAAAAAAATAAAAAAAATAAAAAATCCAATTTGCCCCTTTTTGTTGATAGCTTCCCTATTAGAACCTCTTGATATTTAAAATGCATTATATTTTGAAACAACATGTAATTGTGATTTCTTTTTCTTCTTCTTCTTCTTTTCATACTGGATGTGTTGCAGCAGCGTAGTTATCCAGCAGTCATATCCACGAGTATTATTCATGACAGCTGCTGCTCGGCTGCTGTTTCTCATTTGCCCAGTAAATGTACCTCACTTTGTCAGCTGTGGGTGATAAAACCTGTCAAGATTCTTTTTCTGGTATTCACATTGGCAGCAGAACTGACCCATTGCCCTGCATGAGCAGCTACAATGTGAGCGGATAAAACGGGAGGTCCAATTTATGTTGAATGTATAGGAGGATGATGCTTGTTTTGATTTTTCTGTTCCTCTCCAAAGTATGAGTGTAGACCCATAATTTTGGAAACACTGCTTTCTTCTAACCAGTTACACCACGGGTCTCAGATTCTTTAAAGTAAACCGTGTCCTCTGGGCTTTTGTCTCTTGCTGAGATAATGTGGAGCTCATTAGCTGTCTGGCAGGAACAAAAAATAGCTTGGGTGACATGTTGCAGGGTTTAATTAACAACAATGCTGTCATACACTACATATTAATATCAAAATTCATTCCTGCTGAGAAAAAGATTTTTACACTGTCTATCAGGACTGGAGTTTAAATGTAATGTAGACGTGCTGTCATGCCAGTTCACACCTCTAAATTAGCATGACAATAAACATATTTTAATTTCTTAAATCAAAATTTAAAATATTTGTTGCTTTTATAATTACATGTAACAAGTTTCACGTATTTGTAACACAAGGTGCAGAGCTGAAAGTGATAATTAAGAGTTCAGGTGTATTATAAAGCTGAAAAGTGCGTTATAAACCATTTGCATTTTCATGCATTTTCATTTTTAAACATTTTGTGTGTGTGTGGGTGGGTGTGGGTGTCATATTCTGGGAGCACAGTGCTAATTATGAAATCTTAATAAATATTCAACACATTGCTTTATTTGTAATGATTGGTTTGGTGTGCAAATTAATCAAACATTTTATATAATATTATTCAGACATGATGTTTACGTTATAGTTAGGGATTTAAAATGCTTTATTTTCCTGTGATGGAAGGAATTTAGACTTTGTTCCTCCTCCTGTAGCCTCATTTATGACTTGAGGACTGTATATTGGTTACTCCGCAATTTTGTCCTATGGCATTCGCTCCATAGACCTCATTGTGTCCAGCAGTTTGAATATTCACAGATGTTAGCTTTCTGCACAGAATGATAAAATGTTTGCAAGAGCCAAGGTTTAAATCCAATATTTCCAAAGACTGGGCTTTTCTGCTCTTCTCTTTTCTTCTTCACTGGAATAAGTTCACTGCACAGGCTGTGGAAATTAAAAGACATTTGAAGACATCTGTGGGATCACAAAAAATACATTTTAAGACGTACCCGCTGCTGAATAACAAGTAAAAAATATTATTTTGACATGTTTCTAAGGTTTTTGGAGGAAATGCTATGTGACTTAATCACAGAGTAATAGAGTGCTGATGACACAAATGGGGCTATGCTGGGTGTCAATGGGTGTCTTTAGTTTGGTAGTTGACATTGGCTAATGTCACACTGAGAGAAAACCTGCTCATTTACCTCATTCACAGAAAATAAAATCATATTTTCTGTTCTTAATTTTATAGTCCCAACCACTTGCAAAAAATACAAAAAAAAGAAGCATTAATGTGGACTTTAAGTGCTTCATTTGCATATCTGTCATCAGTGGCTGTCTATAATCGGCAACGTAGGTTTGGTAATAAATAATGATGAGTCAAATGATAGTGCTCCAGAGTTTCTTTTTTTTTTAATAGCATCAAACAGTGTTAAGCTGTAGAATCACAGACCCAAACCACTGGGAGAATATTGTTTTGTGTTTCCCCAGTGGGTCTTCAAAGTATTTTCAGTGTTATTAAAAAGAAGAGTAGACCAGCACTGACATACAACCCACACAGGGGGCATGATAACAGACCGGGAGCTTCTCATCATCAGCACCCATAGTTCCAGTGTGATATAACCAAGTGACTCTGCATAGGACTATCACTCCCTCTTAAATTGTGTCTTCAAGGCAGAAGCATGGTGTAAACAATGTTTGAA
>JBBPCS010000204.1:9541006-9565617 GCA_037974645.1 Hollardia meadi | reverse complement strand
TCTCTCTCTTTATATATATATATATATATATATATATATATATATATATATATATATATATATATATATTTATATATAAACCCCAGAACCTCTGGAGGCTGATAAAATCTGTTTCATTCTGCATATTCTTTCTCTCTATTTGTGCCACCGGTCTGCAGCTCTATACAAACAGTTTTGATGTTGAACTGTCCTTGGTGGACAAAAAATATTCTCATTTCCACAGTAACTCAATGATTTAAGGCCACGAGTAAAAGAGAGTGAATGCATAACTTTTTTGTTTATATGAAAATAAATGAGTGATAAGTTCAAAAATGTCTGAAAGTTTGAAAGGCCATTTAGTCCGTTTTCATCCTTTTCCCGGACATTTCAAAGGAAGAGTCTTGAGCACTTTGAACTTCCTGTAAGGCACTCTTCAATTAAAATCTGAGATGTGTTTTTCACCTGGACACTGTGACACAGCAACCACCCCTCATCCATGGGAACAGAAACTTGTATGTGGTTTAAAGAACACACACACCCTCTGCATGTTCTGATCTAAGTCTGATCTCATTGCCCTGTTTGGCATTCAGTCCACAGTTTTGGTTGTGTTCGCCTCTTTAAACATAGTCCAATAAGATGTAACGTAAGAAAATTACTAACTGGCACATCTGGTAGACAGGGATCCCTGGTTTCTCTAATGGCTGTTCTCCTTCAAAGGGAGCTTGTTTTTTGGTTGTTGTTTTTTGAGTGTGTGTATGTGTGTGTTGTGTTGTGTTGTTCCCAAATCTGAAAAGTGACTCCTTGGAAAAACACTCCCTTGATTTTTAAAATTAGGCACATGGTCAAAAACAATTTGTGAGCAAACAATAAATCCTGAGGCTGAACTGACCAACTTTTCAAAGCAACTTGCAGAAAGATCCCTCGTTTTGATCGTTGATCAGATCACTGTGGTAGGAAAAGAAAAGTCTGTGGTCAAAATGGATTCAATGGTTGTTTTTGGTTCATCTTGTGTGGAGGTGTCCTGCAGCCCTAGGCCTCTGCGGGTTCTGTCTTTATCTGGATAAAGTTTGCAGGCAATTGGACAGACAGTGGCAGCTCCTGCAGGCCTTTGATTCCCTGGTCAGGCTGGAGGGACATCTCCCCACGCACTTCCAGCTCCTCCACCGGGGTCAGGCCCTCACTAGGGCTGCTACTCTGGGAGGAATGTCCATTAATTATAGTTTCACTCACAGCCTCCTGACACTGGCTTTGACTGGTATCAATGATCATAGTCCTATACTGCAGCTCAGCTTCCCCCATCTCAATCTCTTCTTTCTCAAACGTATTCACCACCAGTGATGGATCACCGTTCACCATCGACTGGAAGTAGTTGGGGTCCAGCATCTCCTCTTTGACCTGCAGCCCCGAGAGGTCGCTGGATTTGAGCACGGTGGCAATTACGGTGCCGGGCTGCTGTGCCACCATGGTCTGCCCACAGGTTGTGTTGATCGTGACCAGACGAGGGAGACCATTGAGGTTTGAAGCAGTGGAACTAATAACTCCTGGAGGAGAAGTGCAGGAGGAGGAGGTGGAGACGGCGGAGGAGCCCAGACTAGTGACCAGGAGCTGCGGAGGAAGGCTGTCCTGCAGGCTGCTGGCTCCACCTGCTAGAGAAGCTGCCTGGATGGTGAGCACATCTTTACCACCTGCTGTGGTGGAGGACATGGTGTGGAGAATAACCCGAGGTGGGGAGCAGTGGCTGGAGTCCCCGTTGGCCAGAACAGTGGTGAGGGGAACAGACTGAAGAGAGCCAGAAGATGTCAGGACCATAGGAACAGATCCAGGAGCAGTGATGGTCCTGAGAAGACATAAAGAACTGAATATGTACTTGTGTTTCTTCATCTTCTCCGACAGAGCTCTTGTAATTGAATATTCAGTTTGTATCTTTGCAAATATAGACAAGGATCATTTTTTAATGGAACCCTATTGAGAAAGTTACCCAGTGCACAGCTATGATCCTAAACAGCAGCACTAATACCCTTATTAATATAACAAACAGTGTTGTCAGCTGCACTGCAGAAATCTTGTTCTTCTTGATTCTTAACTGCAGATGGCAGCTTCAGAAAAAAAAAGCCGGATGATTGATAATATTAATAATACAGGCAGTGGACACAATAACCTGCACAGTATAAAGCAAAACAAAGAGTAACCATCTCTCTGGCATCAAGAAAAAAGGACAAAATTTGCTGTAACTGCGTCCACCCCTCCACATCAAAGGTTTAATCAGTTTATCTCGATTTCTGAAAAGCTGACTTTTCGTAGATACACGGTTGAGCTTTACAAGCCTCAGCCATTGATGAAAGGTTGACCAGGGTTAAGTGCGTCATACTGTGTGAATAAATAAGCTTCACACCTCTAAAACCCATCTAAAAAGACTTTTGCTATCGAAGCATCCTGTGGGTCTGGAATAGAGCATGTCCACTGCTGGAGTCATCTGATATCATTCTTTTCCCCTTGAAATAACATTCTTGATAAGGATCCCTCACGTAGTTTGAGGAACTATGCTTATTTGCTTTCTTGGTGAGAATATTGTTATCACACTCATGGCTATCCATTCAATATATGTAAGGCTACAGCCAGCAGCTGCTTAGCTAAGCTTAGCAGATGAAACCAGAAAGCCTGGCACTGTCCAAAGGTAATAAAATCCACCTGCCAGCACCTCTACATCTCATGAATTAACACATTATATTATATTAGACTAGCTGTTTCCCTCTGTGTCCAGTCTTTATGCTAGGCTAAGCTAACTGGCTGCTGGTTGTAGCTTTATATTTAGCATACAGCTACAAGAGTGGCATCTTAAAAGAAAAGACATATTAAAAGAAACTAAGACTAACTCTCAAAAGACCTCTGGATAATTCAGTGTACAAAATTCTAAAAGTATGTGTGTAATTTAAAGACTGTGTGTTCCTCTTGCCAAACTCCTACCTCATAGCTTGTGTCGGGTCTTGGACAATCGACCCCTGGCTGGCCTGCAACATATTGACAGACTGAAGGAGCTGCTCAGTCTGCCCACCATTGGCTTCCTGGTAAAAATATTCATCATCAGGCTCCTTCTTCATCTGTTTCACTGAGAGTTGGTGTTGACCGTGAGCCCTCCCGTTCCCTTTGGACCCTCCACGGGCCATAGACCGCCCGTTGGTTGATCTCTGATTCCCGTAGGCGCCGTTGGCATCAGAGCCCGTTTCTTCATCCTCAATCACCACCAGATCGGCTGGCATCTCCTTAAACTGATAGACAAGCCGCTGCCCCTCCACTTTAGCCAGGATGCCTCTTTGATAGTAGTACCTAGAGGAGAAAGTAAAGTGGTTTATCACATTATAGCCATTATTATCACAAAAATTTAACAGTCACATAAGATTTTAAACTGTCCTGTGTTGTTTTGTTATTATGAATATGTCTGTGGAAGAATTTCTGCATGGTTCAGAGCTAAATATAAGCCAATGTGCGTGACAATGAAGATTTGGAAAAAGGGACTCATTTGTATGTTCCCCTCACCTGAGAGCTCTGCCCATGGTCTCATAGTTCATGTCAGGCTTGTTCTTGTGTTTGCCCCACAGCTTTGAAACGGCCTTTGAGTCCACCAGTTTAAAGATGCCCTTCTCCCGCTGTGTCCACTTGATGTATTTGGGACAGGTGTTTTTATCCTGCAGTAAAGCCAGAAGGAATTCCCACAGGTAGATTGTGTTGCCTGTAAATGGGGGAGGGAGAATAAATTAAGTGCTATTGACATCTAGAATTAATTTAGTAATTTCGGGTTTTACTCATAAACGTTATGTTACACCTGTGTGGTTACTGGAGAAACTGCTCTTTTCTTATAACCATTGTTATGTCACCTGTATGTGTCAATGTGTGCCTTAGAAGGGAATTAATTATACCAAGCCTGGGAGTAGATTACTCTAATTTGTGAGACGCATTGGCCAGAGGTGGTTAAAAACAGCAAAGCTCCCAGTAGTCACTTGAATCCCAGAGACCATGACAGGGTGATATATATGTGTGCCGCTGAACCTGCCGTTTCCAGCCCCCTCCTTGTTGTGTCACACTGTATGGTGAAATGAGGGTTCACTTTGGTAGCACATCAATGTGCCCTCCAGCCTGCAATCACTTCTGTTTCACTGTGAAACACAGCACTCTGAGATCCCCTCATCCATTAACTCGTCCAGATTCAACCCCGCTGGACTGCAAGGGTTGAGGACTGCTGTTTGCACACTCCACAGGAGGAAGCAGAGTGTACACAAGAGGAGGAGAGACCTTGAGTTTTATTGGCTCATCAGAGAAGGAGACTAGTTAGTGAGGCTTACCTTTGCCCTCTTTGCTCTTCTTTCTGAGAGGCAAGTTAGGGGTGGTGATAGGGGAGCAGGGACGCACCACCCGTGGCTTCCGCACTGTGATTCAAATTGAGGGGTAGAGTGTTATAAGGCGAAAGTTCACAGTGAAATCATCCAATTACCTACAACACTGAAATTTTAGCACAAGAGATAATTCCTGTGGTCTAACAAGGAGGAGGAGTAGGACAGCAGTAGCACCTTTGGTTTTTTTCTGTGGTTTCAAGGGACACTTTTGTGCTACCTCATCCATGGATGAAGTGTCCTCGTCAAGGGACATGTCAAGAGCACTGTTATCCATCTGGTCAGGCCTCAGAGGGGCGTATGTCAAGTCAGACTCTAGCAGAGTACCGTAGGTGTGAACTTTACAAGAAAAAAAGATATAGAAAAATCATGAATGAAGCATGAAAGTGTCTCATGCTCAAAATATGAGTAATGTTAGATCAAAATTGAAATGTTCGTCACCATTAATTGCAGAATATGAAAAATAGCTTACTCATACGCTTCTCGTCCAAAATGTTGTTTGGCGACTCCATATTAAGAAGTGCTGCTGCAGCTTCGTTCGTCTCCATGCTGTCCTCTGCACCCGAGACTGTTGTTTCTGTTACCAGACAAAAAATCCATTAATCTGACATCCATGTAGGTAACTACTTTGTGTGTATTGTTGTATTTATGGGTCTTTGGATACTGCTGAATGGCTAGTATGACTACCAGACCCCTTTTTTTTATGTTTTATGTAATTTGGTACTCATTTTAAAATAGGACTGTATTTCAAGGAATAGCTCCATTTAACAGCAAATTATTCATTCTTCATTCACTGATTATTGGATACACTGTCCTTTTCACATTTTTGCATCTGCAGGTGACCTGCTGTGCACAAAATAAAGACCCTAGGTTATGCCAGTGATTAATCATAATTAATTAATTGGAAATGTACCAATTTCTCAGTAATTAGTATCAAACTGAAAAAGATTTAGTTGGGAATCTGAGCAGAGACCAAATGTATTGATTGTAATTTTCCTGGTTTGTGTGGTGTTCCACAGGTTTGCTAACTGTTGTGATCTGGACTTTAACACCAGTTGATAGCAAAGTAAACTATCTGTACCTGAGAGGTCCACCCCTCCCACCAAGATGGAAGGTTCCTCCACAACATGGAGAGTAGTGTCCACCATGATGCCATTGGTCACCACATCAGACTCCAGGCCTGAATAGACCTGCAGCAGATCGGCTGCAGGCACCTGCTCAACAATCACCGCTGGGAATACTGATGGGTCGTCCAGCTGAACACAGAAGGGACACACACACATACAGAGAAAGGTATGAGATGTTGTAGCACAGGAGTTATCACTGGGAGGCAGGGGACTGACGGTCACATACATACAGTACGTATGTGTATATGCAATAAAAACCCCATTAACTCCTCCACTGCACATTATAAATCTAATATAAAAACCCCAGATGATATCATATTAATGTTATAGCAAGATTGGGTCTTGATTTTTTATTCCCTTGTAAAATGTTGTGGATTCATTCTCATTTTCAGAAAATGTGGAGGCACATAGCAGGAAGGAGAGCTGGTTTTTGTGGTGTTGCACCAATCCACGGGGACCCGCTGAAGAAGACAGGAACCAGCTGTTTGGCCTACTTCTCCTGAGAAGTTAATCTTATGCTCAGAAATTGTATAAGCCCAAATGAATGTTAATGGATCAATCATGAATTGCAGGCAAGCACCCCCTTCATCATGCCCTGAGCTGCATTGGGAATTGAAACCCTGCCGTTTCATTTGAGGCCTGATGTAGGAAGTAGCGATGGGACATAGGGAATTTCTGGAGTTTGGGCCAAACCATTAAAGACAAACTGAGGAGCCCAACATACCTGAGAGCAGCACAAACAAAGACTCAGGCAAGAGTGCTCATTGAGTGGTTGGTTCGTGTCAATGGGAATAACATGGGGATAATTCAGTCCTTTGAATAAGCCAGTCATAATAGTCCTCAAAAACTCTTATTTTGATGCCATAATCATGGCTTTCTTTTGTAGTTAAAAGGTCACTTCAAGTGCTTTGATGCATGACAACTCAGAGTCAAATGAGCACCAGAAGATGGCAGCAGACTACACTTCAAAAATGCATTCAGGTCATTTCTCTTTACATATCTGTGCCAAGCATGGCTTCAGAATGTATTGAATGTCTAAACCGCACTAAAAGAGACACATTTTAAACAGATGTTTATCTTAACAGCACTGTTCCAGCTCAGCAGGGACAGGAGAAGTATATTCCCTCTTATTTGGAGTTAAAAGATTGGTGAAATTAAATGTATGCATAACTGGAAAAATGCATTATTAATACCATGCTGCCCATAGTTAGATTGTAACTTACAATGCTACACATTCTAAGCTAGAACATTAGCACTGCTGGCTGGACTAGGTTTGAGATTAGATGAATCACAGAACTCTTACACTGAAGAGTTAACAGTTAATGTAAAAAATGTTCTTACAGTCATTACCTGATTAAAAGAGGGACAGGATAGAGAAAAGGTGGAGTAAGAGGAACATGAATAAAGGCTTATCTGTCTCTCTGCACAAGTGTCCATTGTTGGTTTGGACCTCTGGGGCATACCAGGTGTCTGGGCTTTGAGCCGTGGGGGTGGGATTGGACGGTAATGGAGTCCATGGATACAACCCCATTTCGGCTATACTTTAACCAGGAAACTAACAGACCGGCTCATTATTTGGATACTGTATTAAACTGATTAGGCCTCCAGAGCAAGAGACAATAATTATCTGTGAATTGTTAGTAATTGCATACACTCACTCACTCAGTCACTCACACATACTGTTGGTGTCTGTGAGACTAGAGCAAGACGACTTCACAAGATGTCTATCATAATTTTGAAGATCAACAACAAATTGCTGATGTCATCTCAGCAGCAAAACCTCCAAGCATCCTGGGGCAAATAAAAACCCTGAGTTCTGCTTTGACTACAGACGCCATTAATGTCTGACATACGCTGAATGTTTCCCATTAATCTGAGTCTTTGGTAGACATATTATCAGATAGCTAGACAGTGAGGCTACCACACCTCCTCATCTGAGCTCAAATTATGTTTGCTGTCCTTGAGTGAGAGTCAAGCATGTGTGTAGACAAAGGCATACTGACTGTTGGTCTGCTGAGCTCCTAAAACAGCAGCACCTCCCACCCCCTCCCATCAAACACAGAAAGTCTGAATCCCACACAGTTTGCTGACAGAGCATGAGACGTCTGAAGCTGTTGTCTCTGCCATTGTTTTGATGTTGACTGGATTCTGTTTTTCCTGGGAACACCTTCAAAGTAGTCTTTTATTTTCATGTAAGGACAATTTAAAAAGCATGTTGCAATGTGCAAGTTACTAACTATGGAAAAGAGAGGCGTTATTTAAAGTACAACTGCGAGAAAGTGGGGCTCTGATGAGAACCAATGTCCGACAGTCTGACAAATAATGTTGAACATCATAAAGGTTTTAACTGCTTCTTCCTCTTTTTGTTGACTTGCATAGTGTTTCTAGTAGGGAAACAGTAGCGATAAGAATCAGGCCGATTTGCATTTCTGAGTTCCCCATTCTGCCTTTGAAAGAAATAGCATCTGTGGGAGCTGCCCCCCCCCCCCCAAAAAAAAACTTCACTCTCTTCTGCTTTACCTGCCTAGCTACAATGGAGTCCAACTGTCTGTACACGTCAGTATCCTCATAAATATGGTATTTGTGCCGCAGCCCGTAATTTACACAAAAGCCAAATGCCTTTTGGTTCTGTAGTTCTTTTATATTTACTTCAAATGAAGAGAACCAATTTTCTTACTACCCATTGTTGGATCAGTACTCCATTGTGCTGAAAGTCAGAAAGCTTAGTATCATCCTGCAGTCACTACATGATACATGTTAGGGAGCTACTTATTGACTTATAAACCAATATAGCATGGCTAATCATTACAGAACTTACTCTGTGATTTCACTCAGCTCCAACAGCTTTATTGTGGACAAAATAAATCTTTTAAACGGGCAGCAGAAACAAAATGGCCACAACAGTTGTATGGTGGTGTGTTGCTCCTTTTCAGAGGTATTTCGGAGACTTGGTAAATAGGGGTGTACCGCTTGCATAACAGGCTGAGTGGGTGCAGCAAGAAACAAAACTGTAGCACTGGAACAATACAAGACCTTTGAATGGAATTATCCAATCCCTTGCAAGTAGCCTTGTAACTTGTCTGTCAGGTTAGGCCTGAACGGTGCTATTCAGGGATCCAGTGACAACACAGATACCAATACACGTAAACACACATACAACCACACTTACAATCAAGCCTGCTCCACAGGATTCAGATTCAGGTGTAGGAGTGATGAGATAACTGCACACCTGACCAGGCAATGAAAAGACACACAGGCAAAGGTTCACATTGTATGCACGCACAGTAACCTCTGTGCCATAAACACATTCAAGGCTAAGCCCCACCTTCTCCCTCCCACGCACCCTAACCTCGCTGCAGGTTTCTCAATCTTTCCATTTCTGTGCTCCCAGCAGCCCGCACTCCTCTTCCCAGACCTCCTCTCTGCTCCATCCTCCCCTCCGCCCGCCTGCCTCATTCCCTAACATGTTGTCAGAGTTAAAGATCACAGGCTCTGAACTACAGCCAATCCTACCCCAGTGACCATGCTGTTTACATAAGTTTTGTGTGCCCTGCCATGACAAGCCTTACATTTATCAACAAGACCACATACAGTACATCTCCTTGAAAAACATGAACCGTCAAACTCTGGTCCGAAGGTCATTTGATCAGATAGAAAATGCAATCTACAAGCCCAGTTATGCATAAAAGCAATAAACAACTGGATTTTTAAAAGTTCAAAATGTGGCTTCTCCAGTGTGACGCTTACCTGATTGATTTCGTCCATCCCGTTGCTGGCAAATTCAAACACCAGTTCACTGGGCTGTACTGCAGTCGTCATGGCAGTGGAGTTCAAAGGGCAGGGAGCAGCCTAAAAGATCCTGGCTACAACTCCTCCTGGCTCCTTCTCTGCACAGACTCAGCTTCACCACAGAGAATCGCTTCCCTCCTGGCCTCCTGTTCTCTAATCTGGGTGGTTAGCGCTCAGAGAGAGAGAGACCATGAGCCTAGTTTCAGAGGAGTGCTGTGGCCCAGGTGGGAGCAGCCTCGCCCCTCTCTGACACTGAGGCCGGGTCCCGCTGCGCCTGGAGCATCTACACCTGAAAGAGAGAGAACAGATAGGGACAAAGGTCAGGAGACATATTAGATCAGTTTAATTTTACTGAGAGACAGGAGAGGCAGGGAGGAGCAAAGATAGTACAGAGAAAGTGTCCTTGTGCAAGGGGACAGAAGCCCAGAGTGAACCTACAACTCACCATTCAAATAACCAACTGACAAAGTTTCGGCCATGACATACTGTATGTATCTGAGCTACGTCTAGTTCTGATGTTCAAAGCTGAAAAAGCCACAAGCTTTAGCAGAGAATTCAAATCACTGGCTAGTTCCTTCCTCGCTTTAATACCTTAATCCAAATATTAGAGATATGACACTAAAATATTTTAAAAGTGTGCCTCATTTGTCCAACCATTTCAGTCTCTGAGGATAAAAAGTGGGCTGCAACTAACTAGCAATTAATATCTCTATTATTTCAATGATTAACTAATTAATCATTAGGTCTGTAAAACATCAGTTTGTTTTGTCCAATAAACAATCCAGACTCCAAAAATATTCAATTTACTATACTTTGAGACAGAGAAAAGTGTCAAATTCTTCCATTTGAGAACCTGGAACCATCAAATGTTTGGCAATTCTGCTTGAAAATTCACTCAATTATCGCAATTTTGATTGCAGCTCCACAATAAGCACAAAAACATGTCAGCATATAGTCAGGAGGATTCCCAGTTCACAGTTCATTGTGACTTTCATTTCATAACTGTCTCTATCCCTGAAATGAAGACACCCCTTCAGCATAACACCCGAGATCACAAGGCTCAGGGGGCTGATTTTATGATCACATGAGCGGGTGCTGGGGTGGAGAGGGTCTGAACAAATCCTCCCTCTAAACAGAAACACACACACACACACACAGGCGAGAGATCACTCGTCTGATGATGCCCTGGAAACCCCTCTGTACTGACCCCCGGGGAGTTACTGTGATTACAGGCAGCGGGGGGGAGAAAGACTGGTGGTAGAGTGCTTGTATGCTGAGGTGTGTCCCAACAACCTGATACCCAAAGGCAGGTTTGAGAGCTGAAGGACTGGGAGGGGCTGATGTTAGGTTGAAGAATAAATGGACACCCCAGGGCCAAAAAACCCCCACCCTACTCTTTCGCAGAGACCAAAAAAGTTGGCAGCAGTTAAGAAGTAAGAGGTGGCAATGTTGAGTAAACCCCCCCAACACAAACATACCATCCCTGCTTTTTCCACTGCTGCAGGGTGGAGCCTATTTGCTTTGAAATGCCTGTGTGACTGACGAAGTTGCATACCAGGCCCAATTGTATTTTGAAGGGGGTGGGGGTGGTAACAGCAGAGGAGGTGATAGAACTGAACTTTGCAATTTAGTTTATCTCTCTGCTAAGCATCCAGACAGAACGTGTTGCTGGGGTCTGGAAAGCAAGTTTTTGGGGAGACAGAAGAGAAATGGGTAGTGGGGCTCAAACCAGTCAGTCCCTTTTTGCTCTTGGTGCTGGGCAGAACCCATGTCCACCTCTGCCAGAGCTAGATGCTGCTGTCGTCTGTCTGCAGCTCTTCTTGTCCACTTGGCATGTTTGGGGTTTTTTTACGCTGGGAGAGTGCGACAAGCATTACCAGACTCAAGCAGAAGAGAGGGGATGCATTTTGCTTACAAATGAAGAAAGAATGGTGGACGTGTGTCTGCCTGCTAAAGTGACTCTCCACTTGCAATTTCACATGGAACGCACACACCCACACATTTACAGTGGATGCCCTCATCTGCCCTCTGGGATCCGACCAAGTCACACCTTGTGAGATGGGGTAGAAGTGTAGCGGTTTGTATCATATGGGATCACTCTGAAGTTGCCCTGCCCAGCTTCGCTGCCTTCTCCCCAGATCTGAGGAGATACATAACATTAAAACACCAGGGGTCTTGATTCCTCTTTTGTAGTTATCACAGTTTGTGTAATATTTATGGAGCTTTTAGTGCATACATGCATTAGACATGCATCCTGCTCCTGGACAGGATTAGGTGTAAATGAACAAATCATCAGCACCATCATAATCAGATTGCAGGAAACATATTGCAGGAGATTGACAAGATCAAGTAGAATGAAGATAGAAGTATTGTAAATCTTTTATTCTCCTTTTCTTTGTTTTGTATTAGCGTGTCTAATTGCATTTATGTGTCTACTGTATGTATGTGTGCTGTGTCTGCAGTATTCATACTATGATGTACTGTATCAGACTGTGTCAGTGTTTAAGTGTGTTTATTTTCTATATCCCTGCTGTCAGTGCATCATCAATCTGGATGGCCCAGTTGGCAGAGTGCTAACAGCAGACAGGGATACAAGAGAGCCAGCCATTAGTCAGACGCAGCATGCATATTATCCCCGAGCACATGACAACAGCTGCCTTGTCCCAGCACAGGAGCAGGGTTGTAACTGCACTTAATACGTCATGAAAAGAGAAGAGGAGGAGAACTGCGCAGGGAGGGAGTTTACTGGGATGTTAATCAATGCATAAT
Organism: Hollardia meadi; assembly: GCA_037974645.1. NCBI lineage: Eukaryota > Metazoa > Chordata > Actinopteri > Tetraodontiformes > Triacanthodidae > Hollardia > Hollardia meadi. The sequence continues at coordinate 9,553,568 of JBBPCS010000204.1, read as the reverse complement.
AGCCCACAGAGCAAATAGACTGCCTGTGACTCACTCTGGGTGTGGCCTTCTTTTGACAGAATTGAGCTTTTTAGTGTGGTGTAACTGTGGCGTCCTCGTTTTTTATCCAACCAAACATATGCTGCATGTCATACACCCCCCCCCCCCCCTCCTTGTATTTCCTGTTGCATTCTGATGCTAAAAAAATTAATAAAGGCAAAAAATGCTATTTAAATAAGTTGCAATAAAGTCAAATGAACAGACAGTAACTGCTTTAATGCAGTGCTCATTGATTTTTGACCATGTTTGAACAGCAGAAGCAATATTGACATATTATCACCTTATGAAGTTGTTATGACAGACATGTTAGTAAACAGATACTTATTTCCATATTCAGCAAACACAAAGCACCATTAGCATTCATTTGAAGTCATGTTTTTTTTTCCACCTGATGATTGTATCTAATATTCATTTTAGCTCTGTTTTGGTCCGGAATATCTGACTCTTAAGCTGCTAAATGCTCTTTTTTTTTGGTTCACCAGTAAAACACTAACTTCATCTGTCATCCATTTGTCATCCACTAGCATCCACTCAGTTTTTGAGTGGTGAGAGTGAGCCAAACGGTTGTAAAACTAAAATAATGACCTTAAAGATGCTAAAATGCTCCATAAAGCTGCGGGGAACTGCAGAGTTGGTGATAATTCTCTGTGGTTTGTACTCTACATCTCTAAACAGCTTGTCCAAAGTGAGGATTTAAAGTTTCTTTTCTGTCTCATGTAATGAACTGAATCAATGAGTATTTTCTTTTCTTTTAAATAGAATTACTGCCTTGTCAAGTTGCTTTTTACATCCATGTCTGTCCAGACTCATATAATATATTTAGTGAAGACTTTCATGCAATAAGTGTATTTGTTGTTGAAATGGACATTATCACTATACTGACTGATTCCAGAGAATAATTTCCAGTGAGAAACATACTGTCTTTATCATATGGCGCAACGACAAGCACCTGAATCTGAAAAGAGACCATGAGCTTGTGGTGTACTCCTCCTGTATGTCTATTAGGGTGTAAGTCAAATTAAGTATAATAAGTGCTCAAATGCTTGGCCAATAAAGTTGATTCTGATGGAACACAACAAAACTACAAATTCTAAAATGTGAATGTTTCACACACATCTTTAACCCAGAAGCACCAAAAAATCTATACAATCAGCCCAGTTTCAAGAGCTTGGGTGGACACCCAAGATCACAGTCACCAATTCAGTATCTGACCAAATGTAAAATGTGGTCACAGTCTCCCCTTCCGTTCCTGAGTTATGGCTTTGAATAATGGCCAGAAAAGTGTTTTTGCAGAACATTATATTGTCACAGTGAAGTTGACCATTGACCTTTTGGACATAAAATGTCATCACTTCATCAATTTATCCTATTATACGTTTGTGTGAAAGTATGAATTTTGAGTTATGGCCAAAAACGTGTTTTGTGAGGTCACAATGAACTTGACCTTTGACCACCAAATTCTTATCAGTTCATCCTTGAGTCCGAGTGTACGTTTGTGCCAATTCCCTCAAGGTGTTCCTGAGACATCGCATTCACAAGAACGGGACAGATGGGCGACAAGAAAACGTAATACCTCTGTCATGGTGATCGCTGATGCGGAGGCATAGGCTAATAAAAACACAGTTGGTAAACTCCTTGGGCTCTGCAAACTTATGATAGGCATTTGTTCTTGATGACTAACATTCACATTTAGTACAGCAACTTAGAATTAATTCATTAATCTGATTATTATTTTTTCAATTAACTGTTAGGCCAAGAAATGTCAGAAAAAAATGTCCATCACAATTTCCTAAAGCCCAAGTTGACGTATTCAAACAGTCTAAAACCCAATGGTTTAAACTTTACTATAAAAGACTAAGAAAACTTTTTTTGCTTAAATACAACTTTAATAAGTATTTGATTATCAAAGTTGCTGCCAATTAATTTTCTGTCGATTAACTAATTATTCATAATGGACAGTAATCACCAGGAGAAGCCCAAAAGATAATTGATAGCTGACAGCTGTCTGTGACCATGGTGATGTGATTCTGTCTATCAATCTCTGGCCATTACAAATGTCTGTTATACAGCAGTCTGGTGTGCAGCAGACTGAAGAGGAGTATGAAGCTAACACTGGCCTACTCCACCCCGACAGCATGGTGACTGCCAGTCGCAATAACAACCAATTAGAGTCAGGATTCATGAACAAATGGAGCATTCCCAGAAGGCCCTACTTCCCCCGCTTTAGTCTCTTCAGCTGAGCTCATTGTTGACCATGAAAGGAGGTAATTTAAGCCAATTGAATGACTATGCAATGACTCACCCTGCATGTGGTGAGTACAAACATTGTGAGATGCAAGAAAAGGAGCAGGGCAAGCTTTACTTATCAGCCATTTTCAGCTCAAGTTACAAAGATGTCGATTTCTTCAGGTGACAGATGACTGTTCATCTGTGTACTGGGGTGATTAGGAGAACTGCTGGTGTCAGAGAACGGGTGGTATTCCTGGTATTTTAAATATTTTTTCCCCACACAGATATAGATAGTGCAGATATGACTAGTAAAAGTGGATAAATCAATATTCCTCTCTGCACTCACTAAACACCGGCAAAGGTTTCAAAACTGACAGAAGCAGTGATTTTCCCCCTTTATCATGCAGCGCTGAGAGACACATTTCTGTAACAACAGGAAGAAATCTTAACCTTAAACGAGTTTAGTTTTCCCAGTTCAGCTTTGCAGCAAAGCACTGAAGTGCAAGATGGCAGAAAATGCGTGGGCTTACCACTGCCATACTATTGAGTGGTTGTCAGCACAGACATGCTGTTTTTGCAGGATCCTCTGGGTTCCTGTAAAGGAAATGACTCAGTGATATGAGGCTCGAGCTCATTCCTGGAGCCCTGTGATAGCCCATATGAGCATCAGAGGATCCTGGTCATCATTTCTGAACAGCAGTTCCCTTTTGGGCACTAAACTACGAACCAGTGTATAACAACAACACTTTTAGTGCCAAGGGAAACACAACCATTTTGGAAAAGGAAAAACGTGGCTCACTTCAGTGAAAAGTAATGACAACACAGTACAGTATGTAAATCTTATCTATCCAACAAAAAGGCAGGCAAAATTTTGATTGAGTTATCACAGCAGAAAAGGACTAGGGCTGGAAAAGTGTTGGAAGAAGACAGTAATTAAGGAGTTGCATCATCACCAGACAAAAAGCACACAGAGGTGGTTTTTACTACAGCACTATGTCAGCACCAGCACCATTAAAACAGTGTTGTGTACAGTATTTTCTGTTCATTCTACATTTTACTCACCACCCAGCCTTGCACATTACAGCACATCTCAGCATGTTTCAAATTCCAACACCACTTTATTGAGCAGAAAAAAAAGGAGTGCTTTCACTGCAGCCCTCATGCCACGCCATGCATGTGGTGATAAAATGGCAGAAAGGGGCACAGAGGCAGACACAGACACTGGCTTATAGCATGCAGCTGCGGAACACAAGGCATCAGAACACCGCACTGGGCACTGTGTCCCAGTCAGCACTCACTGTGTCTGTCTTAAAGTAGGAGGCATTTGGATCTGCTGTGCCAGGGCCGCACGAAGACTGAAAGGAAAACGTCACCTAGAGCACAGGCTTTTAAAAGGAGAATGGAATTTAATCTCATCTCCTACGAACCTTGTACTTTTCCACTCGGGCTCAAGACTATAGGAAAAGGACCCATGCCTTCCTGTCACAACAGTTGTTTGTGCCAACTAACACGCTATTAAGTATAACGTGGCATTTTATGGAAGATTAGACCTTAGCTTTAGTGGGACAATATGGTCCAGAGAGCAGAGGTGAAAGCTCAGTAATGTCCCCAGTGACAAAAGTTCAGAAACGTCTCCAGAGACCAGATTCCACTTCTTTTTTGGTCAATTTTTTAAATATGTAAGGGGCATGTTTCCTGCTGAGATGTTACAGGCTCTATCCTATTCTAACATGCCCTTTATCAAAGTGCTGCGTACAACTTGACTCTCTTTTTTAAGGCATACAAGAGAAGCCACGATAGCGAGAAATATCAGTAGCATGTTTTTAAAAAACGGGTAGAAAAAAAACACCCACAAACTGACCTGTGAATCTTGCACTCACAGGAACAGCGTCACTGAGCAGTGGTTTTCTGCTGCTTCCTGTCTGTTAAACCACATTCAGAAGAAAATTTCTTCCTCTGTGTAAGAGTGGAAAGTTCTCGACTCCCCCACCTTCCTTCTCAAACAGCACGCTATTACTCTCGTAGATATGAGTCTTGTGACACAGTAGCAATATAATTAACAAGTTCATAAAATAATTACTAGAAATATCTCCTCCACGGGAGATGTAAAAGACCAAAACGATGAACTTTTAATTGGACTGTTATAAGAGAATGAAAAACTCACTGCATAATGATTTGTTTGATGAACTCACCTAAAAAAAAATCTAAAGTCTTCAGTATTTTAAGCAAAGACAATTGTTGTTGTTTTTTCTCAGAGCTATAAATCCAACGTGTTCGATCTGACACTCTGACATTTGCAAGTCTGTTACACTCACGTTGTTTAATGACAGTGATGGTGAATTAAAGGATCACAATAGGGCTATCAAAGCCACACCTGCCATTTGCAGACCTCTCTCCCCCACTCTGCTGACGCAAGGCGTGCAAACACAGACAGCATTACTAACCATCCAATCCTCCACACACACACACACACACACACTCTCTCACACACACAAACACACTTAAACATCCCTTACTCGGCCTCATGAGTCGGTTTGACAATTCTCAGAACAAACCTCATGGTTGCTGTCACACACTTACAAGTACAAGTACACATTACACAAATCTGCTCCATGTGCAACTAGAGCACTGGAGCGCCCCGCAAACGTTTTTATGAGCCACTAAGATTAACTGCCCTAAAGAACATGCAAGCCATTCATCAACAACTTCCAAAATTCCACCTGCTGAATTAACTTCTATTCCGAGTTAATATGAACAAACAATAACCCTGGAAATGTACCCATACAAATCCAAATTACAATAAATCATTCATAACTGCACGTGTCATTAATTTCTATTATGAATATATTACTGCTGTCTTGCCAGGTAAATCCAAAACTAGGTTTTACTACAGAGAAGCATTTTTTTTTTTTACTTAACAGATAGAGCCCATTTCTGAAAAACTACCCCCAGCAGCCTATTTCTATTATGTGGCAAGATGCCACATGCCACAGATGGGAAGAACCATTGAAGTTGTGAAAACAGAACAGGAAATTGCAGCAAAGTTTTACAAGACATCAGAACCCTTTAACGCTATAGTTTGAAGTGCCGTGTGCTGCTCTAATGTCCACAAGACTGTAATAGTTTTTGAAAGAATCTGGACATTGTCAGTAAGATTGCACTAGCAAGCGGTATCACTGGTATGGAAAGCGGCATGTTCTTAAAATTGCCACTCAAAAAAGCATCTGTTAAAAATAGCATGGCTGTTGAAATCAGTCTGAAGTCAAGCTCTAAAAATCCCCAAACAAGATGTGCAAAGTTTGTGGTGTATGCAGGCCACAGTCAGAGCTGTTATGTGAAATTCATGTTGAAAACAGCACTTGTATAAATGTTGAGCATCCGTTGTTTCTTATAGTTTTAATTTCTATATTTTGTCACATTAGAACCTGCTTTTGAAAAGGCATTTCTTGTCTGACATGTGGTCAAGCAGCAACAATAGCTTGACACTGTTGAAGTGCTACAGGACATGTTAATGATGTAAAGTAGGACGTCAGTTTGAACCACTCTACTTTTAATAACCTGGCATGGCCATGTACACTTATGTCAAAATCCAATATATTTGGCTGAAGAAAGAAAACATATCACTTTGTTTAGTTCTGGAGAAATGAAATGATATCTGAAAAAAATATGTACTCTATCTGCAAGGTAGAAGGAGCTAGTATTGCTCTCCCTCTTGTGTCCCTGCTCAATCATACAATTTCTTCAATTTCTTCAAAGTGAAAAACACAAAATCCAAGGATAAAAATCATGCAAGTCTGTGCCTGTGTCTTAGTTGCCTCACACTGTCCTGCTGATTCCTTTCTTGCAGACATATTTGAAATGCTTCATCCCGACTCTGCAGTTGTTTTGGCTGCTGTGCGGGAGCAATTTAAAGCCTGACTAGACTGTAAAAGCTAAATTCTCTCATTTTTATACAGTAAGCAAGCCTCAAACAGACGTTAGAAATGTAAAGGAGGCTAGTGCAGAGAATCACCTCTCTGTAAAGAAAAAAAGGGATGATTTTATAAACTAAAAACCCTCAAAACTGAATAACCAAAGGTAAATTCAAAGCCTGAGTTGTTTCTAGGAAAAACTGCTACTGTGCTACATACTGTACCTGCTTCTGAAATAGCCTATTTATAATATACTAACACGTCACACACTAACAGCCAATGCTAACACGTCACAGCACAGGTATACTGGCAGAAGAAAGAGAGGATATCATATCCAGAAAAATACCAGCAACTTGAATATAAACAAGGTGAACAACGACATTCCTGATTCTTTCTTAAACCATAAAGCACACCAATTTTACCACTGATAGCAGCATTTAGATAATGTAACTTCCCACAACAGCTAATTTTCTCTCTAAGGAAGGAATTCCATTTGGAGCATATATACGGTATGAATTTTGCCAAGATACTTTCCTCACCAGGCTAGGTACGTGTACAGATGGAGCTCTGAAGTCTCAAGGCTTCAAGCCTGAGTCAAGGCTGGGAACAGGGGACCTGGCTGTTGCAGAGGAGGCTGCATACCAAACAGGTCTGGACACAAGCACGCTGATGTGTCCGACCAGAGTCAGGCATGCAACAGACAACACAACTAAAGAGGAAATAAAATCAAACAGAGGTGAAATAGCCTCTGTCTTGTCATACATTTTGTTGTTAAGCTTTTCTTAACGGTGTAGTTCAACATTTTGGGGATTACACTTATTCGCATTTTGCCAAGGGTTAGATGAGAAAATCTAGACCACTCTCACTTCTGTACAGCAAATATGTAGCTGGGCCAGCAAGGCCTAGCATAATGACTAGAAACAGGTGGGAACAGCTAGCCTGGCTCTGTCCAGCGACCTACCAGCACATCTAAAGCTTACCAAATTACAGGCCTATATCTTGTTTGTTTACTTCGTACAAAGTGTAAAATCGACAAGTTGCAGTTTTACAGAGGAGTTGGGGTTAACTGTCTGCTAATGGGCATATTTTGTTTCCTTTGGACAGTCTGTACAGTCTGGCTGTACATAGCTTCATTTATATCTATTATGATAAGGTCAAAACAGTATGAATTTGCTGCTTTAGGAAAGAGATTCCTGCGGATCAAGCTTTGGTTTAACAGCTAATAACAACTAAATCAGCTCTTCTCATCTGATCCCCCCGTAAATCCCCGCAGATAGGACCACTCATACCAAGACAGCTTAGCCCCATTCAAGAGCTTATCTGATTTCACACAATTGGATACTGGATCAGTGTGGAATTAGGTATCACTGCCCAATGTTTTTATCTAATCTTGAAGCCAGTAAGTGTGTGTCCCATTCCTGGATGTCGGGACTGAAGTGCTGAGTCGTTGCCTTTCATGATGTCAGATGCATACTTCAAATAGGGACAAAAACTGTTAAGTCATGAACTAACAAGCCTACACTGCAACTCATAAAGTCATGACAAATGTTTGGATTACATGCTTTAGGGATTACAACATCACATGTTTTCTGTCTGTACTACACTACACTACTAAAAAGGTACAATTTTCATTTATTTCACTGATGTCACGTATTTCCGCTGCTGCAAACATCAATCAAAGGTTCATTTCACCAATTTTTTCAATGTGTTTGAGTGTGTGGTGGAAGCAGAAGGACAGTCTGCCCAACATAGTCAATATTTGAGAAGGCTTTATGAAATACGCCCGTTTATGATCGTCAGGCAATGAAGAAGGTGCAGCATGGGCGCAGGAGATGAAGACAATAAACTGCCTGGCTAAAAGGGCAGCTGTGCTTAATATGGTTATATAACAAAATGTGAATATGTTTAATCATATTAGGGATCTGTAATAATCATATTTTGGAAGTAGAAGAAGATAAGTATTTAAGTTTAATTAAAATGACTCTAAATCTCGAAAGATGACATTACTGACAGGATTATGTATATGGTTGGTTCAGTACTACTTTGAATAAAGAGGCCTGACAGTCAGTCTCCCGAGGGTCTGGGGCGATATTGCTCTGACGAGAATCACAATGCAAAAACGCAAAGGTAAACAAGGAGTGGCTGTTGCTTAGGAACAAGCAGAGGGAGAGGGCTTGTAAAGTAGTGAGCTCTGTGGCACAAGAAAGGCAGAGGTGGGCCTCATTCAGCTCAGCAAGGGTGCAGTGTTTGCAAGGACACACATTGAGGACCAGGGGAGATGAGCATAAACAGACAACTGAATGGATTTCCAAATGACTTCCACTTGTATAGTAAACTGTTCTTCCAAGATAAATTTAAAAAAGAACTGGTAAAATTGTCAAGCATTTTTTTATTTGTGACTCACTCAGAAACTGGAGGATGACATTCTTTTACCACCACTTGCAATACTGTACAGTTACAGATACAGCTATTAGGTTGCTAGTAGTCAAAGAAGCATGATGCCAGATACCTTCAACAGTAGTGAACAAACAAATGAGATACAACATGTTATTTAGCGCTCTTAAGAGATGCTGGTGAGAGGATTTTGTTTCCATCGGACAGAGTTGGGATAACTGTTTCAAGCCTTTATGCTAAGCTAAACTAACTGGCTATAGCTTTGCATTTACAGCAAGAGAGTGGTGTCATTCTTCTCATTCAACTCCCGTCAAGAAAGCAAGTAAGCATATTTCCCAAAATGTCAATTGCAATTGAGAGTAAAATTTGTTTTGATGTGAATGGGGCACTACTGGCAGTCTTAGCAGCCAAGATAAAATGTAAAGAATTGCAATGTAGTTTCAGTTTTAATTGGGACTTGGGAATTGGTTTGATGGGCAAATTTACAAAGAAATAAAAATGAGGCTATGAATGAAAGCTAAAGCTAGAAGTAAGTGTTAATGTTAGCAGGTTTTGTTTAGATTTTCGAGTGTTTTGGGGCATTTATCGGTCAAACCTCTGGTTCAGCCAATTGTTTTTTTTACACAGTCCACCACAACAGCCACGTTATCACAGATTTTCCCAAAAAGGACACCATCGTACTTATAAATGTGTCTTTTTGAGGCTCAATTTAAGCTACATTAAATGCCTGAGCCCCTGCCACAGTCCTTTCATGTCTGGTCTTTGATTATTTCATGAACACGCAGAGGGGAAGTGATGAGAGGAAGAAAAAGAGACATTTGTCTAAGCAAATCATTAACCAAAAGGAGGCAATCTTTTAAGACAAAAATGAAGTAATAAAGAAATAAATTACCTTTTACACTGGGCTCGATAACTAACACTTTTTTACTCAGACGGAAGTTCTGCAGATCATTCGAGAGCAGGAGTCATGATGGGCATTGCCAGTTTTCCATATGACAGCCTGCTGCCGAGGCTTCCAGACACTGACACCACTGCAGCTGGGTGTCTGGGACCAAAGCCTCCAAAAACCATGTGGGAAATCAATTCCCCTCTGTGCCTGGGTCAGAATGCCTCTTTGTACCAAGTCATACTGCATTAAAGCCAATATGATGTTTAAATTAGCATGAGGGAGTGTGAGGGAGGCTGCAAGAGAAACCAGCTAAACCTTATTTCACTAAGGATGTCGGTTTTATGTTTACATGCATCTCACAGGAGCCTATTATTTGAGCCATACCTCATGCAGGGTGGAACCCATATAACAAACGCTGCAATGTCAATGTGTTTTCACACCACTGCATTATATAGTATAGTGCCAGCAGTTTATAGGAGCAGTCAGTAAGCTGTATCATATTCCTGGACTTACAAATTACCATCCAGTACCAAATGACCGAGCCAATAGAAAGCTATGATGGAACTTTACATGAAGTTCTGTGTGCTGCATTTATCTGTTGCAAAATAAACTTCACCCCTCAAACCTGCTTCCACCCACACAAGCTCTGCGACAAAGTACTCAGATGATGCACTTGAGTAAAAGTATTACATCACAATGTAAAGATACTTCATTTCAAGTAGAATTCCTGCATTCACATTAGTCAGCAGAATGTCCTTTTTCAGTGTTGTTCTATTTTCCATTATATTATTAGCTTATTGCTGATGCATTGATGTGTAAGCAGCATTTTAACTTTTTAGATGGTGGAGATGAAGATGAGTTAACTCTAACAATTCGAGACTTGACTGAACATATTTTATGGCAATTTTGGTTTTCCATCCATCCATCCATCACCTCTTTTCCTGCGCAGGGTTGCGGGGGCCTGGAGCCTATCCCAGTACAACTCTGGACAGGTTGCCAGTTCATCACAGGGCTTTGGTTCTCCATACACCCTCTTAATCTGCAACAAAACTAGTAACTATAGCTATCAAAATAAATGAAAGGGTATAATAAGTGCAACATTCTCTCTAAAATATAGTGAAATAGAAGCGTTAAGTAGCATAAATTGGAATTAGCCAAGTTAAAAGTACCACTGTGTTGTGGTTTGACTCAGCAGTAGGTGGACTTGCAATGTGTTTGCAGCTATGTTGCGAAGAGACTCTTGGTTTTTACGAGCACAGGATCTGTGCCCTGACCCGCATGGTATGTTGCATAACCAGGCGTGTTATCAAAAGGTGTGACATGATATTCCACATATCATCTCTTTCTCTCGCTCTCTCTCTCTCACACACACACACACACACACACACACACATATGTACACTGTCTCTTTCTTTCTGCATCTGTGAATATGACACTCTTGTCTTTCACCCCCTCCTGCCAGGTGAGTGATATGCGTTCTGTGACCCCAAAATAGGTAACAGGTAGAAGGTGGAAGCTTTGGTCTTTTGCAGTTTCTGCATGTGGCATAGGAGGCATTCAAACTTAACCGTGCACCATCCACTACAGCAAAATTAAAACTCTATGAAGGACCGAAGCCAACCATTGAATGTTTGGGAACATAAATAGTTTTATAATGAATGAAAACACATGTATCAAGGCTAAAAGGAAATCTATCTAGATAAAGACTCTGGGCTCTGTGGTCAGATGTGATGATCACAACTCTGGTTCGATATGTACTTCAGAACAACGGGCTGCCAGTCCCAGCATGCTCCAAGCTTGAGACAATTGCAACATGGGGAGACGGTTGCTCAATAGATTTAACTGTTTTCAGCAAGGGAGGATTTCCTGAGTGTACCTGCAACACATTAACACAGATACACAAGAGGCTTTGACCTGCTGAGCATAGCCACTGTGTCTGTGTCTGAAGCACCTGGAGATACAGCATGTGCCTTGCTCAATGGTACATTGACAGTAACCGTTAGGGCAGAGAAGCAGAGTGTTACACATTAACTTTCCCCACCCAGTTTTTCCCAGCTGGTCACAGGAGTTCAAACTTCCTGTCACAAGGCTACTTCTTCAACCTTTAGGCCTCCATCCACACCAAATAAAGAGGGTGCTATGGAAATTAAAATGGCGAAGAAGAAATGGAGAAACTGACATGATGCAAATCCATCCTTAAGACATATCTACTAGTTTCATGAAGAGTCTATTGGTTTCCTGCATTTCCTTCAATAAATGAGACAGTTAATGAGAGTTAGTGGTAGAAGTGACAGTCACATAGATAAAGAAGTGAATGAACAAGCTGACATTTAAAGCAGACTTGTTCTCATAAATCTACGTAGAAGAGAAAGAAATGATTCTTGTCTTAGCCAACATAATGCGACAATTTAAAATATTTAATTAAAGATAACCAAGAAAATCTGGTCTCATTATGGTTTAAACATTTTATCAGTTTGTTTTAATTAGTAAAATATTTAAGAATTTCTCCACTTAAAATCCAAACAGCGTGCGCTAAAGACACTCAATTAGTGTAATATTTAGCCTGTGTAAATGCATTTTATTTGTATTATTCCTGCCATCAAATGTGACATGTATATGGAGAAAGAAATACTTTTGTTCTTTTGTTGTGATAAAGAACAGTTTATACCTGGTCACATGAAAGTGAAGTTAGCTCTGTGTTTATTCTATTCATGGCATTAAAAACTGTTTCTACCTGACCATACAAATTTGGCTCTGTCTTTATTCTATTTGAAGCATGCACCTGTAATATTAAACTGATTAAATCCTCAATTTTTACATATCTCGGCATGCTGGGACTGTAATAATAAACTCCACCCCTCCCCCTACTCCTCTCATCATGCTCTTCTTTTGCAATGCCTCTGTCATTTTGCCGAAGCCTAATGACATAATTACAAGCAAAGACTTGTTGACTGAGAGAACAGCCAACCCGACACTACTGTCCAGCCCCCCTCCCTTTCTTTATCAGCCTCTATGTCCTCTGAATGACACACACACACAGACACACACACACACACACACACACACACACACACACACACACACACACACACACACACAC
>JBBPCS010000204.1:9508847-9540906 GCA_037974645.1 Hollardia meadi | reverse complement strand
ACACACACACACACACACACACACACACACACACACACACACACACACACACACACACACACACACACAAAGCTTTACTAAACGCCACCTACAGTATGAGTTCATCCTCTGAGCCACGAGGGCCTCATTTACAATCCAAATTAGGGTTTGGTGAAGAAAAATGCAAACTTGTGCCTTCTCAAACACAACACAACTATTCACTCACTGGGTCATGTTCTGGTGCTACAACAAATGTTGAATATAAATACAGAAATACCTTTGCTCTTCCAGTGCAGGACCAATTGATCCAAACCTAATAATAGTTCAGCAACTGAGCCAGTTGAAATATTTATTTGGTATCTCTTTTCTCAGTTGCCCCAACTGCAAGTTAGGTCAGACATTACATCAAAAGATTAACTGATTGCCAAACCAATCACAAGCTTAAGTATTTTGCATGTAACTACATTAAAAGTCTGACCAAAATTGGATGACAGTGTTCTAACAGGTTCAGGATTTACAGCACCCTGTGCAGTGTACTGCAGCAGCATTTGATGACAGAAGGTGGGTGTGAAATCTGCATGTTGCTCAAACTGTACCAGTGTTTATTCTGTGATATAGCATGTGCATGTCCCAGTAGATTACTGGTGAAACGGGAAGTGCACTTTTATCTCTGTGGCACTGAGCAACTTTTAGAAACAGATAATCATCAACATTAGGCAAAATAATTTAAATAACTTTAGGAAAGATCAACTTATAGAGTTGTAAAGGGGGAAGCAGAATACTGTGGGTTCAAACATCCCGTTGAATTGAAATGAAGACCTTGTGGGCCTCTACATTACAAGATGACCAACATTATGTTCTGATGAACACAAGATTTTGATGCGTGAGGCACTGCATGACTGACTCCACGCACAAGTCTGCGGAGTGAAAGCAACAACGGCAAAAAAAAAACACCTAAAAAGAGCATTTAACATTTCAAAAAACAACAATCGTGGATCGAAATCAAGTATGATGTGTAATTACTGATTACTGCACCATGAAAAATACGTGTGGGCTTGGTCCAGGGGCTTGCAAAACACTGTTCCCGCCCTTGCTTCAACACACCATATAAGGCAACAATTCATAAAAGAAAAGCAACAATCAGGCATATCAGCAAAGGATCATGCACATTTGTTCTGAAAATGACTGACACAAAAGCTCAAACCCATTACTCGATCTTGCAAGTTGTGAAGTCAAGAAAACGTCGAGTTTGAGGAAAATGGTTTGATATGTGCAACCCATAAAAGCTTAATATATAAAACCGGCACCATCATAGTAGTGTGATTACTGTTTTGTTGTTTCCGTGAATAAATTTTGATATAGAAGTAGGCTTGGCAGACGTTAGATGGGGAAAAAAACATGTAACCTAAATAACAACTGAACTTGTGCGTGATTGTGTGAACTGTGTGACTTGTCCCTTAAGAAAACCTTAATAAGTCAAGTGTGCTAACAAGAACGCCACAATAAAGCCAAAGGTGCAAGTTATGGCAAATATACACAATACAGTAATAATGACCACTTTATAAACCTAAAAACTCTCACTGCCATTTTTTCTACTGACAAGAACCATCAAGCATGGAGAGGAGGAGAATAATTCATCACTAACCTCAAAGACACAGGATTCGGGTGACAACGTCCATAATTGCAACCAAACAAGTGGTGATCTCAGTAACCAATGAAAATCAAGAGAAAAATAGACAACAAAAGTGGAAACAGGGAATAATCCACGATGCATTCAGAGGGGGACAATGCTATCTGAAGGTGCGGACCACTGGTTAGCCCCACACCTCTTTCTCACAGCGACAAAACAAAACTGGAGTGGAGGAGGAAAAAAAAGACGATGCAATGGCTGCAGTTTGAAGCAGAAAAAGGAGAAGTGTAGTGGAGCAACTTGTCCTCTCCCTATCAGTCACGAAGCACTGTCGCCATTGGTAGGGGGGCCCTGAGGCAGAGTGCTTTCACCTGGCCAATCAGCGGCAAGTATCAGCCCTATATGCAAATCATTTCAGGTGAGTTCTTCGTGTGGCAGGGATTGGACAGGGCTGCAGTGGGGGAGGGGAGAGCAGAGAGGTCCAACCAGAGAGCCACACCTCAAACGGCATGAAAGACGATAGACAGGTTTCTCCTGCAGAGGGGGAGGACTGCTGGAGGTGTAGGTAAACAATTGGACAGGTATGCACTTCCTTTAGACTTTGGCCACACAATGTAGGCCAGGCATGGTGATTAAAATCTGTATGGCAGCTCAGAAGTAAAGTTCAAATCTCTGTGTCCCATTAAAACATTTAAAATGAATTGTGAGTCTATGAGCCATGTCAGCAAGCCAGTTAAGCTGCTAACTTGTGGGGAAGTTGGTCTCCCTCCAGAAAGCCTCAAAAAACAACTTCAACCGGAGCAAGATACAAAGAAATGAAACTGTAAAGTCGATTGTGTTTAGGTATGAGTGAGTGCTTCACCACAGAGACCCAAAAATTCTCTCTTCCTCTTCCCCCCTCCTTCAATTTTCAGTGATCATGATCACAGAAAAGCTCCTGTTGAAAGTATCATTTAAAACATTATGATACCAGTTCCAATACCAGTACCCTTAAAGTGATACCAATACCAGAGTACTTCATTCGATACCCATCATGTAAACGGAAGCATTCAGTTGTATAAAATGCCATCACTGAACTTCCAACTCCAAATACACTGCCCTCAACTAGCTGCTGCGTTAGTGGGCCGATCACACATCGCATTAAACTGGAGAATGGGGGCGGTGATTGGCTGCAAGAAAAACCATAGAAATAGTCTTTTTTTTCAAAATCTGGATACAAAAAGTAATCAAATGCAGGAATCGTTTGACTGAAGAAGTTTTGATACTACTTGGGTTATTTCGCTCGATGCCTTAAAAGTATTGAGTACCGACACCCGGCAAAGGTTGATACTCTTGTTAAGTTCAGTGTACACAATTATAGCTGAGACTTGATAAGAATCTTTATCTGAAATGACACTTGAGCAAACAGGAAGTAGTGGTCTGTGGTGAGGGTTGAGCACTCTTCACACTCTAGTCTGTGCACACATACAGTACATGTTTTCCACTGAAATGTCCCATCTTGTTATATTTAACAGAAGCAAAAGTCAAATATGTAAATAACACTTGGCTAACATTGGGGTAGTTGCTGTTGCTGTTGATGTAACATAATAAATCTAACACAGGATTTGGTGATTGATATTTTATAAATCATTAAATCATTAAACTCAATTGCCACTGTAGCAGAATCTGTTTGTTACAGGTCCCCGAATCACGCACTCAGTGTCCATCGAGTGCTCTCATCCTCACGTTCATTCTTCCTGGCCTCCATTTACAGCAGTTCAGCTCAGAGTAGACAGCAGCTGTTTGCTTTAGAGCAAATTGATAGCCTTGCTGTGAGAGAAAGTTACACCAAACAAGCTCCATTTATCAAGCCCACTGCAAATACTGTCCACAACCCCAAAGCCTTGGAGGAAACAGTTCACTTCTTGTGATACAAACAGAAGGCAAATGCACTGCAGTGCAGCTAAAATCCAGGAAAACTATGTAAACATACAAAAATACATGTTTGAATCTCTTTAAAAACACCAAATAGCATCTAAAGCCAAAAGGAGAGCTGCATACGTTTAGCACATTCCTGTAAATAATAGGGATGCAATGAATCAATTGTAATTGATGCTATGAGAGCAATATGCAAATGTGTGCCACGGTGTTGCCACTCTCGACAGGGTACTTTTTTGTCTTGGTTTTTAGTTTATCTTTAGAAAAAAGCCATCAAAGGAAAGGAAACTTTTGCAATAAACCGAGGAGATGTCTGAGAGCTACACAGGCTTTGACTCTAAATTCAGCATATTTACAAATTTGAAAAGAAAATGAGAGATGTCTGTGACAACATGTTTGGCTCTCAAGGATACACTGCGTCGGTGTGAAAGCACTGTGCTTCTTCTTTTTGGTATTTATTCGTACATCCCTAATATCAAGGTGAACAAAAACTTAAAAAAATTATGAAATAATATAGTTACTATGTTTTTGAAGAAGCTAGGGTAGATGACCCACAGCCTAACTGCACATATGTTACCGTGCCAAGCCCCCCGTCACCAAGGGAGCTGGCTTTGTCTCCCTCTGTATGTGAGAATTGCGATGTATAAAAATAATAATAATATGATTTATTTTTTCAGTGCAATTTTTTTCAGTGCCAGTGCAACTTTGCCAAGTGTTTCAATGCCAGTTTTTCCTTTTTCAGTTCAAGCTTTGTTTTCAGTGCTAAATTTTAAAGTCCCTATTCTATCCCCATAAAAACACTGGATTGTTTGTTGAGGCACATTCATGGCCCCAAATGTAGAATTAACTGTAAATCCTCATGAGTGGCATGTGAATAATGTGTTATTGTGCATTTTACAAAAAGAAATGTTTGCAATTATTCTCTCCTAAGAATGTACATAACGTCCCATTTATATTCTGTAATACTGAATGCAAACTCGTGCTCTGGGGAAAAGCAATAAAAGTGAAGATGTTTAACTTGCTGGTGCTTCATGACATGTCATTGGGAAACAATTACATTCAGCTCTAAGAGTGAAAACACAAAAAGCCTGCATTGTGTTTTTGCCTTACTCCTACAATGATGGTGTATTAAAAATAAGCCTTATTGTGTGATCAGTGCAGTCATGTGACCCTGTTTCACTAGTTACTCTTCTGCACTAGTTCTGCATGAGAGAGGCCAACAACAACAGGAGTAGGCCTCAAACCCCCCCCATTTTCTGTGGTAAGTCCCCATTAAAGGACAGAGCACAGCATCACTTTGCACCAAGAAAGCTGTGTGGCCTGTGCCACTGAATTCCCTTTAACCCAAAAGAGGAACATTGCACTAATTGCATGTTGATGCAATGTCTTTTTTTTAACTGCCAGATTCACGTTATAATACTGTCACAATGTAATATTTCTATAATAATCAATGCACAAGATTTCAATGAAAATAAGTGTGATCAAAGCGTGAATGCTTAATCTATGGGTCAAACTTTAGTAAATGGAGCCCACAAATAGGAACCCTGTGTTTTATGTTTTTCTTTCACTTGCACTTAATTAATATAGCACAATTTATTTACGAATGCACAACAAATTTGTATCAGGCAAACCCCTCCACTAAGAACTGCACTCCGAAAGATCACTAAGTAAAGAGTTATGTTGCAGGACTGCAGACTGTAAAAAAAACATTTTGAAACAATCCTTGACAGGATGAGATATGGGAGCCTTTGGAGGACGCACAGAATTATTTGTGTAGCTTGGAGGTCATCTGATGGCTGCTCTAGGCGCTCAAATAAAGAACAGGGAAGCTTTCAACTGAGGCTCAGAGACCAGCTAACAGGACAGAAGTGCACCCCACAAGAGACACAGAATGAAGTAAACAAGAGGAAAAGCAAGGCAGCATAATTAACCCCACTGAGAAGGACAAAGAAATATTGCAGAAGAAAACAAAAAATATCATTCAGGATTGGACTGATATGTAAATATCAGTTATTTTGGTTTATAAATTTGGTTTATAAGTATGCCAGCTGGTTGAGGTCAGACTTTGCTGACTTAGCTGACTGCTCACAATGCTACGAAAACATCATTCTTGGACTGTGACCATCCTGAGCTGAGGCAGGAAGATGATTCACTGTGGTGACTGAGTATGACTACAGTCCCAACAAAGAGCTGTGGAGGTGTACAGCTATAAAGACAATGCATTCAGTGAACAACAGCTCATCCAAATGCATGTGAGTGATTCACCTCTGAGCAGAGTTTGATGCACAGGCCACAGGCCTTTCGCAGCTATGTGGTATTCAGTTTACCCGACTGCACTCAGAATAATATGTAACATGAACCATGTGCACACTTGCAAATGGATTCTTGGAGAGAGACTATTGACAAGGGGTCTCAAACCTGGCCTCCTTGGGGTACCACTTGTACACTCAATTCAAATTGACAAGACAACTACAGACATACTGAAGCTGCAGCAACTAATTTCCCCCTCTCCTCTCCCTCATGCCTAGCTTACTGCTCTGCATGTTTCGTGGAGTAATGCCGCTTGAGATTGTATTCCTTGAGAATTTGAGTCTTGTCCCTGCAGATAAGACAGGAAATAGTCACATAAACTCAGAAAATAATAATCGAATGCCCACTGCTTTTTCAAAATCAGTGCTGTTTGAGTGTTGTCAATCATAGCTAAAGTGTATATGATTTGTTGACAATTTGACAGTTGTTATGGTCTGATTGTGCAGCCTTGCTACGATATTACATGGCTGCTCTTAAATAAGATCAAACTGGGAAGAAATGAAATGATTTGTGGAGCAGATTTAAACCTGCATTAATTTAAGGCTGTGAATGCAACATTGATAGATCATCAAGTTGACAGAAAAGTTGAAAAAAAACATTCGGTAGAAACAAAGCAGCATCGGCACTAATTTCGAGTTGTGTTTCTGGACATTTAATGAATCAAAGTCTAATATTCAGTCTCACTTTAGCTACATTTTGCTCCTCATAATATACATATTGTTCTATAGCTGTTAAGTGTTCTACTTTTACCAGCTTGTTGCTAAGTGTATCTGTCTGCTGTTTGCTGTTAGTGCTAGGCAGGTAGCGTGCAATGCATTGTTAGAGCTTCTTGTTAAATACTGTTGTATCTGGAAATGGCGCTAATGAGAGCATTGAAACTGAACCAAAACAGTAAATCTATCTATGATCTGAAATATGCTAAAACACTTTGTAGGGCTGAGGGGAACTTAGACTTTTATTGTATTTTATTGTCCCATAAAAGGGAAATTGTTTTCCACAGCACTGTACATCAGGCAACAGACAGCACACATACAATAATGACATACAGTGACAGTTAAACAATATACACTCAGTATACAGTATACACTCAGTACGCAATATACACTTATGCTACTTCAGCGGGGTTTATTATTTAAGGCGGTTATGGCTGTGGGAATTATTCTTTTCCCAAAGCGAGCTTTTCTGCACCCCAGTGTTCTTTACCTAAAGTAAGGTGGTGACTGAGTGGGTGTGTGATATCCTGTGCTATTGAGGTTACAATGCGTGCAATGGCCTTATTGTAGCTCTGCGAGGTTGGAAGTGGGGAGACCAATTATTTTGGCAGCCATGTTGGATTGGATACGTTTGGTCAGATTAGTAACAGATAACATGTTAAAGAAGCAGGTGGAACAGCACAATATGATGGGCTGAATGATGCTCTGTTACAACAGTAACAGCTGACATTGAGCAGATGGTTATCCTAGCACCACTGGGCGAAGTGTGCAACCGTGTTATGATATTGTAGAGTGGAGTTGTTATCAGTGAGTAGGGCCAGGATGGCTGTGACATCTGAATATTTGAGGTAAGTAATGATGGGTGACGGACTAGTGCAATCATTGGTGTAAAGTTTGTACAGGAAGGGGCTCAACAAACACCCCTGCGGCGCTCTGGTGTTAGTGGTGAGTGGAGGTGAAGTGGTTGTGCCCACCCACACAGCTTGGAGTCTGTCACTGAGGAAGTTGTATGAGATGGTGCAGCTTCTGGATCATCAGGTGTCTTTAGATTGTGTTAGAGGCAGAACTGAAGTCAACAAATAGGATTGTGACAAAGGTGCCTGGGTTATCCAGGTGCTGGAGGAGGAGGTGCAGCAGGCAGGCCACAGCATCCTCTGTGCCCCTCTCAGCTTTGTAAACGAATTGGAGGGGATCCAGTTGTGGGACGACAGCTGGCAGAATGATGTTTAGTAGCAGCTTCTCCAGGCACTTCATTATTATAGATGTAAGGGCAATGGGGTCGTAGTGGTTGAGTTCCGTGGGCCAGGGTTTCTTGGGTACAGGGATTATGGTGGCAGTTTTCCAGAGGGTAGGTATGGTGGCAGTTTGGTAGGATTCACAGGAGGGTGAGTGAAGAATTTGTGAGTTGTGAGTTCCATAGTACAGGATTTCAGCACCCTTGTTGGGATGGCGTCAGGCCCAGGGGCCTTGCCTAGCTTTCATCGGCTAAGCTGGTGCCGCACCTCTTCCTCTGTAAAGGGGGCCCGTTCTTCGGGGTCTGGTAGAGGGAGAGCTGTCAACCATTTTTCACAATCATCTGGGTTTAGGTTCACACCCAGTTAGGGTTTTCACCTTCTGAAATGTCTGCTTTGTGTTCATGTTGCCAAATTATAATTATAATTTTTCCTTGAATTTCAATTTTGCCTTGAACACCCCATTTTTTATTTTGCTATTTGCCAATTTAAGGCCAACCGCATCTTTGAGCCTAAAAGCTTTGTGCTTTTCCTTCAGGTTCTGTATTATTTGGGGAGTGATCCAAGGTTTGGAGTTTGGATATTCCTTTATCAGCTTAACTGGAATGGTGCTGTTGATGCAGAACTGCACACTCAGGCGTTAATTCTCTTTGTGTTGTCACTAAGAGTGACTAAAAATATTCACCATTCTAAACATGTGGCAGGCCTTAAATTGTTTCATGCACTGAATATGGTCCCCAGGCCTACAGCAGCCCCTCTATTTATCGGCTAATCATTTCATTATCGACCAATAACCAATAATGTAAAATGTTTATTATCGGCCCCATTATTGGGCTGATAATTTATCAATCCGAAAAATCAGGTGGAGCAGTTGCTCTGATTGTCTAATATTGCCACAGCGCACCTCATACAGACGCTAAACGGTCTCGTCTGAATGAACCTGGAGTGAGACCGGTCCAGCACCTGCACATAAAACGTGATGCCAGATAAAGAAAGGAGAAGGAAAAGAGGGAGCTTGCAACTGCTTTAGACACAAATAATATTGTAATGTTAAGTTTTTCAGTCAGCTCAGAAAGCTGCTCTCAGCCAGTATGTTGTGGTGAACGATAGTTAGGAGGTAAAGTTACTTGCCAAGAGGCAGCTAGCGTCACTAAAAACAGCCACCACCACCTTAACACAAAGCTGTTGTTTCTCAGACAGACGTCTCATCTTAAACAATCACTGAGGTGTTGACAAGTCCATCTGTGTCACACCAGCAGATTAGTGCTGAGAACATGCAGTGTGCGCCAGTAGTTTCTAACCTGAGAGCTCTAGTTTATCTCAAGCTCATTATTAATAAAATGCCACGAGGCCATAAGAGCATATTGCTCTGTCACTCATGACCAAGATTATAGTACCCATTGGAGGCATGCAGGTAAATAATTCCTTTCCACCCTGAAATTAACCCAAAATAAAAACAACCGAAACAAACAGAATTTACTGATGGGGAAGACAGACACTGCCCCTTTGTAGATGTGATGAGCTGCTAAAGCTCCCTGCGAATTCTGTCAACTCTGCAATCACTTAAAATAGTCACATTTGTTGAAAGAGTTTGTTGGCAATTGAATGAGAACAGATAATTTGGCTTCTTTTGAATCCACACACCACTGACTGAGCTGATTCATGAAAGAACTCCTTGAACCACCCACTACTACCTTATTAGTTCTCAGGGATATGAAAAATGACAGGGTGGAATATCATTATGTGCAGAAGTTGCAGGCAAAGCCGCTTTCTATTTTTGTGAGGAACTACTTTGTGTGGTCAAACTACAGTAAGCTAGGACATTACAAAGCAAGACATCAGTCCTTAATGTAATTGCACATACATCAGTGATACAGCTTACTACACAGTGTACTTCCATGAACCTCAGTCGCATCATAAAAATATCTGAGTAATGTGGTTAACTAATCTCATGATGTCAACATGCTGTCAGAGAGGACAATATATCCTCTGATTCATCCTACAGTAGTTCTCCCTTTGGAAGAAAAGGGTTGGACGGGATGCCGGTTTCGTCACCGTCACCAGTGTCACATTCTGCCACAATATGGATTTTGCAATACTGTTGTTGCTGTGATAAATGTTTCAGCACATTGAAACGTGTGTGCTTCACTATGGCTGTGACAACATGTAAGTAGAGGGCTACACACAGACTTATAGAACCGGAGTCACATCCAGTAACTACTACTTTCCACCAATTCCAGTCACACAAAGAAGGTACGAGCAAAGTTCGCCGAATTTGCTTCAAAACTAAAGCTCAAAGCTGGATCAATACTTGTTTCAAATTTTACCCCTCG
Organism: Hollardia meadi; assembly: GCA_037974645.1. Taxonomy (NCBI): domain Eukaryota; kingdom Metazoa; phylum Chordata; class Actinopteri; order Tetraodontiformes; family Triacanthodidae; genus Hollardia; species Hollardia meadi. The sequence goes on along the minus strand of JBBPCS010000204.1, from coordinate 9,530,792 downwards.
TACCTTTTTATTAGGTATTCAAGTCTTTACCTTTGCCTCAATTTGCAATTTTGTGATAACTGAATAAGAAAAATCTCTAAACTGTTAAAGATGCAACAGAAGAGTGTTTTTCTTGTCCACCTAACACTAATCTTTACCGCCACATTTATATCACAACTACAAATTTAAACACAAAGTCCACTTGTCCTCTCTTACATGCTAAAAATAGCTTGACTGCAATTCTGTATTACATCATAACAATGCACAGATTCATGGAGAAACTAAGGCATGATGACTCGTCCAAGTCACATGCTTGTGAGAGAGGCAGTATGAGAGCAGTATGAGGTTACAGGTGGAATTTCCCCTGTCTCTAATTTCCCTCTGACGTCATATCCAGTGGCAGACGTTTGCTGCTGCTGCTGCTGCTGCCTAGCAATCAAACGTGTCCGACAAGGTGATACTCAAAGCCTTTATCAAAAAAGAAAAAGTATCAAAAGCCTGTGGTGGTGAAACAGCAGCATACAATTAAGGAACTTTGCACAGAGCAGTTCCTCTGCTAGCCCTCAACAAAAGACAGGCCAGCATGGGGTATTTTTCGGAATATAAAAAAGGGAAGTTGAACAGTTTTATTTCTCTTTTCACATGTAGGTTCCTGCATTTCTGCAAGTCATTTGAGGTTTCAGCCATCTCATATAATTATTTTTGTTTTAGTGAAAGCATTTGAACATTGCCCTCTTGTGGTGATTTTTAAGGCACCAAAATGAATTTACACAGGTAAAAACGAGTCATTACGTAATCATGGTGGTCTCAGGAAGCTCATCGTACTTGGAAGAAAACTTTATTTGTAGGTGCCTGTGTGAGTAATATATCATAGAAGACTCCTGGAAATATCTCTGAACACTGTTACAGGGAAGTAAACCAAGAAAAAAAAAAAGATGCTAGATTCCTGTCTCTTACAAGGCCACCCTGAAAGCTTTTGTGAAACTGGAGTGCTGCTTTCTGAATAGGATAAAAGCTCAGATCTTCTTTTTGTGTAGCCAAATCAATATCCAGCAGCCCATTAAGGCAGGCAGGCACATCTTGGGCAAGAACGACGTGTCTGATATCTGAGGAGCTTCTCATCACTTGAGGGAGGGCAGCACAGGACAGCTCTCCATTGTTGTCCTTAGTAATCATCGCACTCCTCAGCTGGTCAGACTGCTTACAGTGGCATCACTGTCAGAGGAGAAGAAAGCTACCAGGAACTGCTTTAGCCTCAACCACTCAGTCTTCTATCTGCAGTGTGCACAAGCACACAAACAACTGACCATATCGCTCAGAGCCTGTGCTGCATTAAAGCTATCAAAGCGGAGAGGAGGGAGTCAAAAGACAGGATGGATGTGTGGGCAAAAGCATGGTGGAATGTTTCTAAAACAAGGGCACATGCTTGAAACAAACAAGACGACTCCACACTGGAGTATATTTGGAAAGTCTTGTTCTGGATAATTGCTTTCAGTGGATTGAAGTTTCCAATTATCCACAAACCTCTGCCAGTGTTCCCATCATAGGAAGACTGTAGGGGAGGGGGGGGCGGGGTGGGTGGGTCCAGCTGGTCCTGTCTTTAGTGGCACTGACAAGTTAAAAGCTTGTAACTCTCCCCTTCCCTCTGCATCACAGCCACCTCCTCTGACGGGAGCAACTACAGTCGACCAATGGGATTGTGTTTGTCTGTCTCGTAATAAAAGCGTCTTAGCCCAAAAATGTAAACATCTGGCAAACATTAAGGCTAGACTTGCAACAGAATAGGGTTGATCAACAATTCCGCGTGCGGAGTCAGATTATCAATGGTTTTTCAGCGTTTTTGTAATTATTCATTTTGTTATTTTATGCGAAATATGACTGCAATGTGGTCTGTACAATTTCAGGCAACAATCCAAAACACAAAGATAATAAGTTTACTATCACCGAAGACTAAAAAATGGCAAATATCCACATTTTACACAAGCTACAAATAGTGCATATTTTTGGCATTCTTGCTAAAAAAAAAAGAATTACTTTAAATTATTAGCAAAATATCAAAATTGTTTCCATTCATTATTTGTCGATCAACTAATACATTAATGGACTATCATTTAACTTCTAGCGCCAATTAACTATAGACTGAGGCAGAAAATTTACCCATTCAAATTGATCAGAGGTCAGTTATAAATACACTAAGCATCACAGAGGGTCAAAAGTTAAAAGGAGGATGACATGAGGGCTGTAACTATTAGTATTAGAGCTCGAATGACTGTGGTAAAACAAAAATAAAAACTGCCCTGGCATTTCTCTTATAATTATGACTGCTGTCTGATGTAGGCCTACACACACACACACACACACACACACACACACGCACACACAATATCAGTGCAATCACATGACAGCTGCCAGACACAAAGGAGAATCACAGTAATCTATGGAGTAGCAGGCAAAGCAGATACAAAGCAGTACTAACATCATATGAGTTCAGTCATGCTCCTTTGGTTGTAGTGTAATTAACTTTGAGTGTAAGCACAGTGCAAACAATAAATCCTATAATAGGCTATTATTTGCTAAAAGTCTTGATTATTTCGTAAGAAAGGCACTTATGAGAGGAAAACATTAAAACAGAACTCACATTACAAACAAATTGTTAGTTACAAGAAAGCAAGCAATAACTATAAAACCTGCTGAAGGTTATTCAGTGGACTTACTCTGGTAGAAGTTGTCATCAGCACAGCATATTTTCTGGCTTTATGCAAGCATTTAGTGGCTGTCCTCATGAAACACGGCGACGTTATAAAATCATTATTATCCGTGTGGCGAGTTGGAGACAAAAAAAAGCGTCCTCTAGCTACATCATCGCATAGTCACCGGTCACTTTACCCTCCCGCTGCTTTCCAGTGCTCCCTGACACAAGGTTGCAGTTTTCTCCGACAGGGGCTGATGCGGGGGAATTCCTAGTAGTCACATTTTCCTGGGAAAAGATTGGCCCGACACCAAAGCACGGCTGCAGACTGGCAACGAGTAACCAGATGAGTCAGGACAAGTTTTGTTTTTTTTTAACAATTGAGCAATAACGATGGTAAACTAAAATACGTTATGAAAAAAAAAGTTTAGTGTTCACGCCGTTTCGTATAAAATAAATAATGATAAATAAATATCTTATTCTTTATCGATATTAGTATTATTTACGTGGGCAGTTTAATCTACCACTAAGGAATAGCTATGAATTTTGCACTGTAAGTTAGCTAACCTAACAGTTACCTAAGCGACAGTGAATGGGTTTGCTGTTAGCATTAATGTCCGTTACGCGGTCACAGGTGGAATTTGGTTTGAGTCGAGTTTGCTGTCCCGTACTACGTGAGGCTACGGTAAGTATTAGTACGGGGGAGATGTAAGTGGAAATGGGCATCTTCCGGGAATGTCCAAGCCCTTGTGAGATGAGAGCAAATGAGACTAACGTGAACTCCTTTACGGGCGGGGTCTACAGTGTTATCTGGAAATGATGAGCCTTGTGAAAGCTGTGTAGGCTATTAAATAACGTAGTTATAGCTAAACCACTCACCATTCGTCAATAATTATGAGCTCCCGAAGGAGATGCATTGTTATATTATCAGTATTGTTTCGGGGTAGTGATAAATTCCAATTTATGTACTTATAAAAAAAGTGTTGTTCCCATACCGGGAGTCGAACCCGGGCCGCCTGGGTGAAAACCAGGAATCCTAACCGCTAGACCATATGGGACAGATATCAAAAAGCCGGGCAATACTCTACTCATACTCAATATATCGTATTTCTATTAGTATATTATTAACAACCACATAAATTGTAGTTACCATAGTAGTTACAGGTTACATTTACGGCAATTATGTTCTTACTTTTGGGATATTCTGACGTACAGTTTACAACACTGCGGAACTAACTGTTAACTGTTGGGCAACGTTACCATCTGGTGGTCTTTCAGTATTACTGTAAATTTACTACAAGATGTCAGCCATATAGACCTTTTATTAGTATCAGTCACAGGTTATACCTAAAGTAATTATTGAATGTGGATTAAATTTATCGATAAATTGATATTTTTTTTAACTATAATGAATAGCTCCATCAAAAGAAGGATAAAACCTTAGAAACACACGAATCTACCGTGTTACGAACAAACTAAATATGGGTGCTAAACATATGACGTCATTTTCGCTGGAATGATACAAGTGCAGAGACGGGGTACTCTCTGCTATGTAAATATACTCAAGCTGTATTTACAACGAGCTGAAACTGGTCCACACAACCAAACAAATATATTCTGTAGTGCCGCGTTAAGTAATACTGATAGTGTTTTATGTGGCTATATAGATTACCAATTTACAGGCAGTCGATGTTAATTTCCTCTTTGCGGTGTAAGTGGTAGCGCCCTTAGACTAGCAGAGGTAGCCAAATATTTGATAAACTAGCAATCGTTGGCTAGCCAGCTAGGAGTTAAAATTATACACCAGTAAAAAAAAAAAAAAAAGCTTTACTTACACTTGAGCCGATTACGTTTATGATAAGGATTTAGGTTTCAGTTTAAACAAGATGTCTACTCCAGCAAGACGACGTTTAATGAGAGATTTTAAACGGTAAGCGAAAAAAACCCTACAGAAGTAGCTATAGCTAACGTTAGCAACCTCTGGTTAGCTTGTTACAATTAGCCTGAACGGCATTCTAATCTACAACACAACCATCAGATAATAATTGAAATTAACATATAAACACTTGAGGTTTATAATCGTGTTCTTGTCTTCGGTGAGGGTAGCTGCCGATAATTTTGGGTAGTTATAAATTCATGACTGTTAAGCAACTGACAGGTAACTATAATTGTTAACTGTACTGGTAGGAAGCTCAGACACCAGCGTTAGCAAGACAGTCAGGACTAACGTTAGCAAAGTTGATTTTGTGTTACAACTCAGTGCTCGCTTTCGTAGACCATACTAATCTTACTGTTTTTTTTATTATCGTCTGTAACATAATCACCTCTTCCCGACTGTTCCCCGAAACCGTTAATGGCTCTGTTCAACCATGATTTTTGTAGGCTGTATTTTTAACTGGCTATTGGGGATACAGTTCAAGTCATTGGTCAGATGGCCCCTAACAGCTAGATGAAACTTTGTGGTGGGCCTACACTGTCCCAAGACGTACTGCTCAAGGGAGCTCCTATCCCCAGGGGTCTCATTTATAACCTTTGCGTACGCAGTACAAAAACTGTACTTCCACGCTAAAGTTGTGCTCAAACTTTGGTGGATTTGGTGCACCTGTATGTTAACTCTTGGCCTATGTGTATGAAAATTTTGGAGATGAGGGAAATTGGCGACGCAGATGGTGAGGTGGTGAATTGAAGCCAGAGTGTATAATGATGCCTCTCACACGTTTAATTTCACTTAATAACAAACGTTAATTATAGATCCACATTTTCATAAACATTAAAACCAGCAGTGGTATTGTACATGCACTTAGTGAGCCACGACTATATCATAAGCACATTTGAATTTGAAAAGATACAATCTCACCATTCCCCTCCCCAGGAGTGCAGAGGAGAGGGCCGGACTATACACAAACTAACCGTCTAAAAACAGCCGCTGTAGAAATCCAAGATGGCATCAAATAGCATTAAAGAATTATGGAACAAAGCTAATACTGTGCACCAAGTACGATTTCAGTTTTCCTCTAGTTTTTGTGTGTAAATTGTGGCAGTGAACACGACTGTGCTGTCAGGTGCACAGAGCACACTGCAGACAGTGCAGTGACTGCCACACATTCTCTGCGTTCTCCATCTTCACCCCCGGCACATATGGACTGTGTAAAGTCGTGAAATAAAGCCAAGTGACAGCTCTCACACAGTCGTTAAACTCCACATCCTCATTATGAGTCCTAATCATAAGACAGGCCAGGTTCACCATAACAAAACTTAAATGAATAAATAAGTTATGTTCACTGATCAAACTTCCATTTTCAAATGATATCCCAGGGTGAGGATGCCACTTGACTGTCACAATCATTTTCGCAAGGTGTGAAGCAGTCAGTCTGATCGCTGTAAACATACAAACACTAGGCCCCGGCCCACTGGTTGAGAATAGCTGTGCTAGAGGAATACGTGATTTAAGGAATTAAAAATATGTGCTTTCTAACCTCCCCCTCACCCACAAGTTCCTCGATTTCTGTGTTACAAAAACTCCTTTTCTTCATCTTTCTCTTGGTTGTTGCCTTGACTCACCATAAAAACTATTGATCATCAGGCTCATTTCTATGTCTATAACCATTCATAAGGAGCTTTGAATTTACTATGGGGGCATGTAGAGGGTGGGATATGAGGCTGTTTCACGTGTGTACATATCCATGTTTGGGATTTATAAAAGGAAATTGCGTGTTGGCAGGTGTATGCAAGGTTTTATAAATAAAAAAATTTTTTGGCGTACTTTAATTTCCTCAATTGTACATACGCAAACATTTAGTGTGGATTCTCCTCAGAGTTTTATAAATTAGGCCCCAGATCACTATCTAATACTGAGGATAAGCAACCATATGCCATGACAGTCACTAAAATCCTGGTTTCTTAACTAAATACTAAAAACTGCCTGGCATTCCTCTTATAATTATGACCAGTGGCAGACTGAGGGGCAGTGGCAAAAAATAAAAACTACCTGTATGCAGTGGGGAGTCAACATGCAGAAAGTCGTCATGCATTTGTTGTGAAACAGCTACCAAGCCTGGTTAAGAATAAAATTATATATTATGTGAGTCATATGTTATAACTACTACACCTCTGTAATAAAAAAAAATCACAGGGAACTATTAACTATTTAACCATTTAGATGCACACACAGGGCAACTAATTTTCTAGCATGTAGGACAGCTTATATGACACTCAGTAACAAGTGCATTGTTGTATCTGTTAGGCTGCAAGAGGATCCTCCAGCCGGAGTTAGTGGGGCCCCATCAGAAAACAATATCATGGTATGGAACGCTGTCATTTTTGGGTAAGTTAAGTTGATTTTTTTGGTAAAAACTATGATAGAAGTGTTTTATACATTTTAGTAGTTATTTTGAAGTATTCACTACTTATTTTTGGACATAAATAATTAATAAAGCTGTAGTTCTTTTGCAGGTTATGTGAGTATTTCAAATCATAACATGAAAAGTTCATCAGAGCTTTTTGTAAGTTGATTTACAATCTGTGTGTTACTTCTCTTTTAGCCCAGAGGGAACACCTTTTGAAGATGGTGAGTCCTTTCTAAAGCTTTGCATCCCAACAATTTATTTTTCCAATTCTGCTAAACCAGCTAATATTCATGTTGAACCTAAGTATTGATTTTTGGAATTATAATCTATCAATCTGTATTGTTATGACTAGATTTTAAATTGTGCCATGAAAGTGTACCAGGTGAGACTTTATTTTGCCAGTAAACTACAACTATTGATCAGAGGGCTGTACTACGATGCGAGGTAACTGCCTTATGCAGGTAACTTCAGGAGTAATTTTGTGATATTGGGTGCAACTTCCAGATTAACTGCTCCGAGCAGGTTGTCTACAATTCCATTCGTACAGGTAGCCCTACAGCCGAGCTGCTTTAGGGAGGAGAGCTTAATTATTGGATTTCTGAGATATAGCCCATGTGTATAACTGAATCCAAATTGTTTCCACATATTTAGAGAATATTTATTTACATGTCTGTAGCCTACTATCACAGCATATAAGGGCCATGGTAGGTAGGAAAAACAGCTGATGGAGGGGGGTGGCCTAATAATCTCAGAAAAAAAACCTCTGCAATTCTCTGAGATTAAAGTCACAAATTTACGAGAAAAAACCCAAATCATGTTTTATTCTGTACAGGCCAGATTTACAGAAATGTCTCTTTAAAGTCTGAATGCTCGTAAAAAATATGGTGACTGTGGGCTGAAACCACGAGAATTGTATCATTGCTACATCTTATTGTGAAGTTGGCCTATGATTTAATGAGGTCATCCAATGCAGGTATAATACACAGCAAGCGGTGGCGTCTGCTGTTGTATGATGATTGACTTTGAAAAGTGAAGACGTGGTTCCAGAATTCCAGAATGTTTCTTGTAAATTTGTGATTTACAGTATATTCTTATAAATTTACCACTATAATCTAAAAAATTCAGTACCAACTCCAAATAAGTTAACACCGAGTCAATTAACCAAGATATTATTCACCATCGTAGTACTGTTCAACTCCACCGTAGGTAATCAGTTTGTCAACCCTGACTTTCCTTGATAACCCCGAGTTAAATCTGAGTAGGTTAAACTTCCTTTGTAGCACAGCCCTCTGGTCTCCTACATGGATCAGATGGAGTCTGTTTTTATAAATACGTTTAGTAGTTTTAACCAACAACTTACTGCACTGGAGTTTGTCAAAGTGCCCTATACAACTGAATTGTTCTACCGTTCTTTGGAGCTTTTGTTTTACAGGCAGCATTTCACTACAGGAATCAATTTCTGACAGCGGAGTTAAAAAATGTTTGCGTTTGATTATTAGTGTCATATTGACATCAGCAAAACAACCAGTGAGACCCTGATAAATCAATACATGTTTTCTAGTTGTCTAGATTACTGTAATGCACTGTTTTTAGTGAGTTTCAATTCATTCTATGCTATTATTTATTACTTCTAGGAACCTTCAAACTTACCATTGAATTCACAGAGGAATATCCAAATAAACCTCCAACAGTGCGATTTGTCTCCAAAATGTTTCATCCAAATGGTATGTACAATGTCATTTGAATTGCAGCATTTAAAAAGATGTTACATTTTTTCTTAATTTATCCCACGAGGGTTGACTGTTCTTTGTCATCCATCTAAAAAGTTTTATATTCTGTATGCTATTTTGCAGTGTATGCAGATGGCAGCATATGCTTGGATATACTTCAGAATCGTTGGAGTCCAACCTATGATGTCTCTTCAATCTTAACTTCAATACAGGTGAACTAACACAATTTTTCAAGTGTCAAGTAATTTATACATGTAATGACTTCATCATAATCGTAACCCACTTACATTCTTTGTTGTATATTTAGTCTTTACTGGATGAACCAAACCCAAACAGTCCAGCCAACAGCCAAGCAGCCCAGTTGTACCAAGAAAACAAGCGGGAGTATGAGAAGAGGGTTTCTGCCATTGTTGAACAGAGTTGGCGTGACTGTTGACCCCTGTTATTGTTCAAGTATGAACAGTGTCCAGTTCAGAATCAAGAAACCACCGATCAAGAAAACAGCTGATCTCACAAAAATGACATCTTAAAATTCTCCAACTCAGTATATTTGTCCCATAACTGTTGCTAAGTTTGTATGCTGTTGTGTTGTGGCATTCACGCAGGCCGAATGCTGTTGTTGGGCAATAGCGTGTGTTTGCTAAAAGTTAATGTACCTTGTTATATCTGGGTTACTTGCTACTGCCCCAACTCTTTTCTTTAAAAAAAAAATGCAATCGCCAGTCTCTCAGTTGTCACTTCTCTACCTGTTTATTTATACCTAAAGTAAACTGGTTAGACTATACAGTGACAGTTAATTAGATGTGCTTGGTGTATAGATAAAAAAAATCAAAGCTGTTCATGGGCGTTTCTCGTGTTTCAGTGGCCTCTCTCCTTTTGATTTTGTTATTTTCTGCCTTTTGAAAGCTTTAGAGGGTGAGAAAAATTAACCTGGCATGGACATTCATCCCTCTAAAAAGTTGTGAACTCAATAGATGCCTTTCTGGTATATTTCTCTCAAATGTACCAAAGAAGTCATGCCTTTTGATTTTTAAAAATGTTTTAGAAATTGGTGAATATATATGTCCCTCTTCAACACAGACACAAGATATTTAGTACCCTTTTCGGGGCACTTCACTTCGTTTCATAATGCTGACATTCAAAGGCTGTGACAACATTTCTATGCTATTTTACAATCTTGTAAATCAGCTGTTATAATAGGCTGATTATACTGTTTAAAACAGGATGGTGTCTGTTTTCAGATTATAAAACTTTGCACTGGTAACCCATGTAACAAACTGTACATTTTCTTGTAAATAAAATACATATACATCAGTTATCTGTGTTGCTTTGTACAAAAATATCCATCTTAATCAAGTTCAGCCTGTTGATGGTTATCAGTTTTAATTTATTCAGTTTTTACAGCTGTGAAAACAAGCAGACAAGTTAACTGTACTCACATTAACACATCTGACATTTTAACAAAAATCACAGCTTTGATTTTTCTCACCATGGATGCAGCAAGTACAAGCTGCATAAAATGAACTCCGGGTGTTACAAGTAAAAGACGAACATGTATTGCTGAATAGAGATTTATCACTACAGTGAGACAGGTAAACCTAACTACAGTTTGATGTTAATGCCTCTCTAATCCTTGTCAGTCAACTGTCTACAATGTTCACACAAGCAGTGGAAAAACTGCCAGGTTCCTGAAATGGCCATAAAACAAAAAGTGAATTTTGACAAAAACCTCAAAGCCATTTTTTTAAAATCATGAAATAACTGGAGCATAATCAGGATACCATACAGCACTGAACACAAGCTTGTGCAAAAGTTAAATATATATAGGACGAGGGATGGCAGGAGACAAAGACAAATTAAATTACTCACCCTAAAGCCTGTGCTAAAGCACATTTTCATAAAGGAATGCAGAAACCACAGGTATTATCTGAGGGATTCTCATTTATTAATGCCTGTTTTAATTTCGCACACAGAAGTATAAACACAGAAGTTACACTTGAATGTGATTTGTTCCCAAGTCCAAGCTAAAGACAGTTTTGTGTCTGTTTTTTTTCCATTTTTCTCTGCATGCAAATTAGAGAGAGGCCTGAGGTTTCACAAGTTCATATCGCCCCACCTGTCCTTCCTGTAAAAGCTGACCAATGAGCTGGTCTTTGTGTACTTTTCGACTGACAACAAGGAACCGTTGCCGTCCCTGTCCGTATGACTTGCTTCGTAGGCCGTATTTCTGAGAAATCTGGTGGATTTGCTTGCGTTCATCATTGGTGAGGTCAGTGGAGAAGCGAAGGTCATCCTGACGGTCTGAACTGGCATAGTTACGAATGATATCTTCAATATCACGCTTGCTGAGCTGGTTTCCAGTTTTGTCTGTGTCCATACCCAACCCTTCTCTGGAGAACTGCTCCTTTACTCTGATTGGTTCTGCAATGCCTTCCCCATCTCGCCCCAGACCACCTCCTTTCCAGCCCATCTTGCGGAGCAGCTGGTTTCCGATGTTGTCTTCCTTAATCTCCTGCCTTGTGGCCTCCTCACCGGAGCGAGCCAGGATCTGGGATCGTGATATGGCATCGCTGTGACCCTCCTTTCTTAGGTTGGATTTGACCACGGCCTGCGTCTGTCTCAAGGTGGCTAAGGCCTCCTTTGCTGCAATATGCTTCACTATTTTCTTGGGCCCAATTCCTGCTGCCACATATTGTCCTTCTAAGTAAACTTCACACCTCCAGCGATGATCAGGCAGAACCATGAACTTGTAATCAGCTGTCACTTTATTAAACTGAGCCGTGTCATTAATGATACAGATTGCATTGTCTGAGTTTTCCAGGATAACCAACTCACTCAGATGCTTCTTTTTGACAAGCAGCTGTCCAAAGCGTCCACCACAAACTGATTGATTATTTCCTCTGGAGTACTGTGATTGTTGCTGTTGCTGCTGTTGTTGCTGCTGTTGTTGCTGCTGCTGCTGCTGCTGTCGTTGCACCTGGTTCATGCGAAGTTTCCTCACTGCCTCTTCAGCTGCTGCATGCTTTGAGCTCTTTTTAGTGCCTGTTGCCTGCGCCACCAGTTCATCCTGCAAAAACACACTGCACAGCCAAGCACTGCTGTTGGGGAGCAGGTCGAACTTGTAGTCTATCTTCATACGATTAAAGGCCGCAGAATTGTTGAGTATGCAGATGGCGTCATGAGCATTGTCCATAACCACAAACTCAGTCCAGTGCTTCCGTTTGTCAGGCTCGCATTGGCCCTTAGAGCTGGGCGTTGGTTTGTCCTCTGGGTTGCGGAGTGCAGGTAAAAAGGCCGGGGTTGGGCTGTGCATCTGGCACACAACTATGTCGTTGACTATTGAGTGTCTGTATTTGCGCTGAACCACACGAACCTCTACTGGTTTCAGGAAGAGTTTTAAAGCCTGCTCAGAGGCCCGGTCCCTCGCTCCATTTTTACTCCCAGAGTATCCAGTAGCAAGATACACACCCTGACATCTCAGTTCACAAGCATAACCGTCTGTTGGTACTTTCCTGTTCTTCGGTAGGTCAGCCTGAGGAATATCTTTCAGGTTGACATAAATATACTCAGGATTAGTCTTGCAGGCCTGAATGCTACGGCTCAACATGAAATTAGAGTTTGGTGAGTCACTTCCAGTCATGAACATAGGGTCCCTAAAAGCAACAGCCAAGGCAGATGCTACACTGGCAATCAGTCTTTCCTTCTCATCCAATGTTGACTGAGACACAGGAAGAGGCTGCGATGAAGAACCTGACTGAGAAGTGGTGGGACTGCTCCTGCCCGGGCTGTTGTAGACTCTACAGAAAGGCCTACTTGATGACGGCCGGTCCTGATAACTGTACCCCAAACCCTGACGTTCAGAATCCCTACCTCCTGATCTACTCCCTCCTGTGTATCCATTGTATCTATGGGGCTGAGAATAGGAATCTGAATTTCGAGAGCTGTGGGCTTCATACTTGGCTATGTAGTCCTGCTGTGTTTTTGCCATGAAGTTTGAGGTGGACCCAAGTCCTCCGTAACCCAACCCGCTTGTACTACCTGAAAAAATCTCTCTGTCTCTGTGGGAACCCCAAGAGTCGTACGAGGGCACTCTGTCAAAAGCAGGCCTCAGAGAGGAGGAGGCGCCCTGCACTCTGCTGGCGCTGCTGTAAGAAGAGTGGTCAGAGTCCCACTGTCTCATACCGTACGACTCACTCCTCCTGCGCTCCTTATCGTTCTCCTTCTCATCAGCGCCACTTCCGCCACTGCTTCCACCACTGACAAAGTGCACAGGCTCAAATCGAGGTCTGGAACCAAATTTTGACACAGGCATTTTCCTCATGGGCTCGTCTCCTGTAATAACATGACACAGGTAGAGTTAGAAAACCAGAGACAATGTCAGATTTGATTTAGAGCATTTACAGATTAATAAATTATCATCTGAGATGGGCACAACAGGGTTAATTTGAACAAGGAATGTGTTTTGAAAGCTTGATTTCATTAATTTCTTTCAAACAGGATGTTGTGGCAGAATTAATGGTCAAGTTTCTGAGGTAGGCAGGTCAATTTACAGAGTTATGTTATAAGCGTCAGGTAAAGCAAGCAAGACTAAAGGTGATAGTCTGTGTTTTTTCATCATTATCATTATTGTCAACAAATCCACGAAAAAGCCAACAATAAATTGATCCTACTAACAAGTATCGTCAGTGAAGCCAAAGCCTGATAGCTTCCTCTGTGCCACAGAGCTCCATTGTTGTCCTAAAACCGCTAGAAACACAAATGAGTCACATTTTTCCTTCATGACGATGAACAGGGGCACTAGTCCCGTCACAATAATTACGCTATTGACGACAAAATGGGCATCATCTTGATATACGTTTACATGCATGTTTATTTACATAAGAATTTTACCAACATTTTAGCCAACATGAAGCCAAAATAAACAACAGGGTTTTCCCTATCATTCTAAGAGTTTGATGCAGCGCCTAAGCCTAATGAACAGAAAAAACACTGTGCTGACACATGTCTTGCTGTCATTTCTAGATGCATTGCTTCTGTCCTCTTATCTGCTGTCTTGTGTCAGAGTTTCACTGGGAGTGGGCTTCAAACAGCTCCTCCACAAATGTTATGCAAGTCTGATAGGTGTTTTTTGCAACAACTGCATGATTCCAGCCAGAAAGTTTGGAAGAATAAGTCCAAATGGACCACCGCGCCCAGTGGGTTTAAGCCGAATGAGATAGGCAAGCCCATTAATGTAAATTAGCTGCTCTAACTTTTTATTTATTGTTTTGTTTGTGTGGTTTTATTTATTGAGGATATTTAAATATTTTTTTCACATTCCCATGTCTGAATATTAACAATTAAAAGACCATTGCTCTTTCAAAGTGTACATTTTATGCCATTATATTATTATACCAGCAGCATGAAAATGGTCTTAAAATGACATTAATGTTTATCACAATCATTTCTGGGACATTATATTGTCCATCAAAAGTAGTTATCATGACAGGGCTAATGGGCACTGTAGTTTATTTTGAGTTACTGTCCAGCTGCCTTGAATACTCAGTGCACCAAATTTTCAGATAAACAACAAATGCAATCAACAAAGAAGAATAAGAGTAAACACTCCTGTTCGATATAATGTTTGCTAAAAATATCAGTTCCCATTTTTTAAAAGGATATTGCTGAACCTTTTTAGTAGATTGGTATTTTAGATTTTGTAGGCAGTTTTTAAAAATGTACATCTTCAATAGGAATGAATGGGCTTGAGCCACAGAGAGGCAGGGAAAGTCTGGAAGTATGGGGAAACAGTCAAAGACATTAGGTTTTGGTCTTTTCATGGGATTTGTTCACAGCTGTAAAAAATAAAATAAAATATTGCCTGTTCTTCAATATTGGAAAGAGATACAATCTTGTTGCAACTTGAAGCTCCAACACCCCTTTGACTGATGTTACTGCTGCTAGTGGTCGTGAGCCTGGCAAACCTTCAAATATAATACGTTTAGATTCCCTCAAAATCAGCCAATCAACCTTTTGCTAAATCACTGAACTAGGGCTGTCACAATATCAGATTTCCACTGCATGATTATCACAGCCAAAAGAATTCACAATAACTATATTATGGCAATAATTTTTTTTTTAAATCCATCAAAATAATTTTGTTTATCATGCAATTTGTCTCTTTTTGGGCACTCAAAATACGAGTGTAAGGAGATGGAGAGAGAGTCTGAAACCATAACTGTACAAAAGCACACAAAAAGAACAGTTACACTTAATGAATAGTGGAAAAAGCAACCAGATAAACTGATAAACAATATCCACAAGACTAACATCTGCTCTGGATTATTTACATTATATTATCAAATGTGTATATTAACACAGTATCAATATTTCATTGTTTAATAAGACGGCATGGCACCACTACTGTGAAATTTGCATATCTAAGAGTAGTTACGAAAATGTTCAATAAAATATTTTTGGGCATATATGGATATGAAAATGTAATGTAACACAAATGGCACAAAAACTTTAAAACACAAGAGACTCACTGCCATCAGAAGAAGTATGTCTCTTTTTTGCTTCAAAACTTGGACTTGGGTCGAAGGAGGGCATTTCGCCAGTGCAAGTCCCTTCTGCCATCACCAGCACCGTCCACGTCAAATCTAGGCCATACCTGTTTTTGAAGCCAAAGACTTAAATTAAACATCACTTGAATGTATGAAAGACACACACACACACACACATCTAGACATAAAGAGTTAATGCTCCATGCTGTCTACAGAGACTCAAAACATTCCCTGGCAAACAAACACCATCTGCCTGCAGCACGCAGTGACTGAAATACAAACTATACACCTAGACAAAACATTGTATTACGCTACTGAACATTACAAAACATTGTATTACGCTACTGAACATTACAAAACATTGTATTACGCTACTGAACATTTACTGGATGTGACTGAATCTGCATTTTGTACCAACACAAGGCCTTGACAGAGTGACGCAGTGTACCGACGGGGTCCATCTCTCACAAGCAACCATGTTTAAGAAGCTAAACAGTACATCTAACAGCATGTAAATGTGCGATCAGCTAGGTGTATCATATTCTCACCGTAAGGTGTAGCCTTTGGTCCAATCTATATCTCTGTTCTTCAACTGAGCAAGACACTGTGCATTTATTTGTATGATCAGTCGCCTCTTATATTAGTGCTAGCCTCTTAATGCCAGCTAGCGTTGGCAACCCGGTGGTGGTTGCTAGCATTAGCAAGCTAGCAAATCCAGCGCCACTTCAACAGCGCCAGCATGGTCATATAGTTTCCTATCAGGTTCGTATTCAGAGAAAACTGACGTGTAGGTTTGTATCATTTGACTGAATTTTCCGAGGCGGGTAGATGAAAATGCAGCGCACACTCTCTTGGGAGCTACAGATCCCCATTCAACTAACTAGCAGGAAGCGTCCATTTTCTGGTCCAGCTACAGTAAAATCATGGCGTCTGACACCGCAATGACCCAGAATGCTTTGCCGTTGGAAGTTAAAGCAGAGTTGTTTCTTGTTTGTTTGTTTGTTTGTTTGTTTTCATTGTGTCATGTTCAAGGTATACAGTTCGGCAAATAGACAACACGATACACACAAGAGTACCACGTAACAAACAAAACACATTAAAGAAAATATATTTAAAGCTTTACAATGTGCTATTTATTCTCTGATTTCTAATTTGAATTGTTATATTTGTGGGGGGGGGGGGGGGGGGTTGTTAATTTGCATTTTGTAAATAAATAATTTAACCAGGCAATTTCTTAAATAAATATTCTATATATAACAAAAAATAATAATTTTATAGGCCTACATGCATTTTTTTCACTTAACTTAATTTGTGTGTAGGCTGTGGTTTACAAAGTGAAGTGGTTATAACAACAAACATCTACCTTTTTTTGCACTGGAACTGATTTAAATATAGTGATGTATAATGTGAAGTTAAGTCACTTTTCTTATCATTTTCAACAGTCTAACCTTCTTATTGTCATATACTGTCGCAAATTAATTTTTAAACATCCGCTTCTAATGTTCTGTACAAAAAAAGCTTTTCATTTCCCATGGTGGAAAAGGTATTCAGATGTTTTCCCTAAGTAAAGGTATCACAGAGTAAAATAGTCTGTTTCAAGTAAATGTTCTTCACAATATTGAGTACTGTGCAAGTACATATTACACACACACACACACACACACACACAGCAGTGTTAGCAGCATTTAAGCAGAATTTTAATGCTGTAAGTGGTTGACTATTTATATCCCGTTTGGTGGTTTAATCATCCAAATTATAATGCATAATATTTTATGAAGTAATGATTTATTTTCATGAAATATCTTACCTGCACTTTTCACATTTTTACTCATCCGTCTGTTGGTTTTGTTGTACTGCAGGATATCTTACCATGTTTTCCTTCTTACCAGGACTCACCAGGTTAAATCATGTCATTTTCAGCATAGCTCCACTGACCAATTAACCTGACTAGTTAATCATCCAGTGTGATTGACACAGCCTGTGTGGGAAAATATGCAGAGGGCTGTCAAATAAAAGCACAGTACAAGGACTTTGAAATTGTACTCCAGTATAGAACTTGAGGAAATGTTACATTCCACCACCTGCTATCTTAAATTTTAACATTAGAATTTTCTGTCCTGTGTTCTGTATCCATCATGTAGACCCTAATAATAATAATAATAATAATAATAATAATAATACTTTCCTCAGGTCCTTTTTTAATGTGCTACAGTGAATGTTGTAATATAATTGTGTTTTTATGTGACTATGTATTAACTATTATCTGCTGCCATTTTGAAAAGGAAATAGTTCAATTTTAAATACATGCCTGTACATTAAATAAATACTTCACAATATAAGAACTAACTGCACAGTGTTTATACTCTATATACAGTAGAAGGTGTTGGCTGAAACTACAAACAATAACAAAAAACACAATAATTAACATAAATCATGAGCTTCCAATGCTGTAAATAAAAGACAAAAGCTTGCCATGTTCGGATCTTTTTTTTTTTATTGAAAATGTACATCAATGGAATCAAACTAAAGTAAGATATTGAATAATTTGTAATGTGGGAGAGTTTTGACTACAAGAGGTGAGGGCTGATACTAGAAAAATGTATGGCATTTTCTGACATCAAAATGTTTCTTTACACTGAGTCACATCCAAAGATCAGTTAATAAACAAACAATTCTCCACTTCAATACACAAAATATATGCTTATAAATTATATAAATGCACAAGTTTTTGTTTTGTTTTTGTTTTTTTAATATTCCTATCCGGGATTCAGTCCAACTCCACATTATACTAATATTTGGCAAAAAAGGGAGCTGAACTCGTAGGACAGAGCAAAATATACATTAATAATATGCACCATTTGAAGAAAACAGCAATGAAGTTGAAATAGACTCCAAACTGAGTTAATGGGGAATAAAACAAGCAGGTCAAAAAGCTCAAAGATCACAGCGGTAATGAAATATAAAGATGCATGCAAAATATAGAATAGGCTGGTGAGTATTAAAGCACAATGTGTAATAATAAAAGGCCATTACATGTGACCTCCATGGTATTCAACAGTGACATGTAAACATGGGCACCATCAAATGAAATGCCAATAATAAAATATTGCTTTGGCTTTTATGATTAGATTGACTAATTTAATTTTGCCGTTTTATTTTGATGCACACGAAAAACTGGAAGCAGCAGATTTCCATTTCAAACTGAACTAGATTTAAGAAAACAACAGGACTACTCGTTATGCTGTACTTTATAACGCAGTACAAATAGTGCATTAAGTGCTTCTGTCCTCGATATTTTTTTTAAAATTTTTAATCAGCAAGCCTTGATGTTTCTGTAGCATTTCATTCTTTTCCTGCTTTGTATTAAGAATCCTATTGAAAAGATGAGTGCATAGTGCAGGTCATAGATTTTGTTTCAAGTAAA
This sequence comes from Hollardia meadi, assembly GCA_037974645.1. Taxonomy (NCBI): domain Eukaryota; kingdom Metazoa; phylum Chordata; class Actinopteri; order Tetraodontiformes; family Triacanthodidae; genus Hollardia; species Hollardia meadi. Next base: position 9,512,079 of record JBBPCS010000204.1, on the reverse strand, counting down.
GGTCAAATAATGATTTCACCCATGTGTCCTGTAAATGCATGAACCCCAACTGAGGACTTCTCAATGAAAAGAGTCTCCTTATATACATTAAGACATAATAGATCTAAACTGTGCCCGGCTCCCAACATGACTGGGTTTAGAGCTTCATTAGGTGGTCAGAAATACCATGCGAGTCCACATAAGGCCATATTCAACAGAAGGAGAAGCGATGAGGAGAATAAAAAAGGTTTCGAGAAAAACAGGAAGAGGTAAAGGGTGCTTAGTTCCTGCTGAAGCTGCAATCCCCTCTTCAGGTGGTCAAGACAGATTAAAAGAAGCTAAAGAGACAAAGAGAAAGAAAGCTGGCAGTTAGAGACGTGGCAAAGCAGAAACACAAGTCAAGCTTGAGACGTAGAAGTGCATCTGATATCAGGTAGAAAATAGATTTAGGTTCGATTATCATGAATACCAAGTCAGGTGATAAAATCCCTGCGATCACAGTTGTTCAAACAATACATTAAGCATAAAATCACAAGATTATATTGTGCCCACTGCCGATGCTTCATGATTTTAAACAGTGAATGAAGTGTTATAATTCCACACGATTGTCTTGTGAATATACAATAAATTAACAAGCGCACATGTAATTTCCATCATAATTGGAGTGGGAAAGGCGTTAGTCACTTCAAAGAGTAAAAACATGAGCAGAGGTAATAAAGCAAGAATTAGATTGTGAACAGTAAGGTTAGAAGCTGCAGTGAAACACAGATACACATTGAGCAATATTATAGCAAAGCAGGCAATGATTAAAAACCCTGAAGGAAAGGGTCCACAAAGCCTCTGGAGTCACATTTGAGGGTACTCAGTACCCGCAAAGGCTGGTCCCTTAGCAAAGCTTGAGGGCTTAGGACCTACTCGGTGCAGAGCCAGGGATTACTGCAAAGGAAAGTGAAACCACACAGACCAATGAGCTGAGGATTAGCAGGAGGGTATGGCTCTTGATGCACTTTGACCCTAGTATCATGTGGAATAAAGGTGTTTTTATGCAGAAATGTTTTCATTCAGAGACCATTTTCTCCTTCGTAAGACAATAAAAGCAACCTTGAACCTCAAAGTGGTGAAACAACAAGGAATGACTGAGGTCAACAGATGCTCTGAGATTCTAAGCACAAAGAAAGACGCATGCCTGAAGATTTTATAGACCAAGAAGCAACATGAATTTTGGATGTTGACCCAAGATGTGAGAAAACTTAGGATCACACCATCTTCTAGAAACAGAAATAAGGATAAGAGACCTCATCAAAGGAACACTTATTGGCATCAACATTCATTCACCGTCTTGTAGAGTTCAACAGTATTAATGTCTCCATTTAACAACAATCAACTAAAACGCGTAATTGTGCGTATCAAGCATAACCATTTTCCCCATTTGAGGTTGTTAAACTTTCATAAAATCCAAATTTTCAGCAATATTCGTGATACACAATGATTATGGCCACAGTTTTGTGTTTGGTGAAAAATTGGCCTTTATTTTCTTTTAATATAATATTTCTTTTTATGCGCAACACTGATACAAACAACACTGGTCCCAGCAGGACAATGGACATCAAGATGACTGACTTTCAAATGTGCCTTCATAGTAAGTAAAATAAAAAAGAAAGTTACAATTGCACTGACAACATTAATATATACTTTATAAAAAAAAACATCACATTTGTGTATTAAAAAAGTGCAAATGTGAAAGCTAAGACAAGTATGCACATAACACATGACAATGAATGAGGTATGGGAGAAGTGGCAAAAGAGATTAGGCTCATAACTACTCATGCATCGGGCTAAAGTGAAAAAGCATCAGCCCAGGGACATAAATACCAAGACACATTAAATTTAATCTAGATTTGGCTGAGGTAATAAAAAAAAGATGATGTAAAGTTATGTTCTTTAAGATTTAAGATCCCCGTTTGTACTATTTATGGTCTACATTTTTTAAGCAATACTCATTCAATCTATCAAAATAGGGTCTGCCATTTCTGAGGGGCTTTTACACGCACAAGAATTAGGCAGGAAATGATGCGTGCATGCCATCCACTGCTACTGTAACTTTATCTCATTGATATCTCTCCTACAGCCACATCACAGCTGCTTCTGCTACTGCTGCTGTGTCACGTTAAAAGCATTCAACTGGAGGGTCTTTTACTGTAAGGCAGTCATAGGAAACGCAACATTTTTGTCACCACGATTAGCCCAAAAAGTGATTGCTGATCAAAAAGGCAGTGAAAAATGCATAAACGGTCAGAATATTTGAATGGGGATTATAACTAGCTCCACCTCAAGCCAATGACTAATTACCAACAAGTACATTGGTTATAGTTGTTTACATTCAAGTTAAATAGTTATTTCAGAGACTGCAGTTACATGTAAAATTGAGGATCACTAAGCTGATTGCAGTCAGTTTGATTAACGTTAATTTCTCAATATCCTTGTATCAATACTGTCTCAATTCTTTCTTCTCTGTAATCTGCAGATCTTTGACCACACCTACTATACGTACTCAGGTTCCACTGTCTGATGCATGTTTCACTTTTCCTTCAATACATCCCCATCACAAGTAGTCATGTATGTTAATTTTTTTTTATTTTTTTTTTTAAAAAAGCTCACTCCATCATGCAAAGAATCACTGAATCGAAAAACAAACATGGAATGCATTTTTTTTGGGGGGGTAAATTTGTATAAAAAGAAAAGCTGAATAATTGCTTGTACAAACCGTTTAACAGACAAGCATCATTCAGCAGAAAAAAAAAAAAAGTGATGTCAAACTGATAGCAATGCCCAGCATCTTCCAGAGAGCACAGGTAGCATGTGGAGGGTTGAATTATGGGGTGAGGGTGGGGAAGGGATACTGTAAAGAATGATGGGGCGAAAACTCATTCACAGCAGGATGGCCACAAGGGAGCACTTTTTCTACAGGGGTCCTAAGCTGGAAATGAGAGAGAAGGGTTGTTATTGCTTTCTTTTGAGTTAAAACATCATCATGACACACACACACACGCACGCACCGTTTCACATCGGTGACATCACATTAACATTAGTGACAAGATGTCATTTAGAGGAGATCATGCTTCTCAAGGAAACTCAAAAGCTTTAAGTGTACAGAGGTTAGGGTACAAGTACAGTCGTCTACTTCTTAGAACCAAATTTAGGTGTATATATATATATATATATATATATATATTTATATATATTTATTGTCTTA
>JBBPCS010000204.1:9448441-9508747 GCA_037974645.1 Hollardia meadi | reverse complement strand
AAATTTAGGTGTATATATATATATATATATATATATATATATATATATGTATATATATTTAGTGGCTTAGTCCTGCCCCTGTCATTAAACAATGTGTTGACTGTCATCCTCGTTGAACAGCAGCTTGTTTTTATCTATTTAACAGTCTTGAGCCGCTTGAGGAGTTTACAGATTGCAAGACAGATGTCCTCGTTCACTTCCACCCTCCCCAGAGGTTGAGCCTCAATAACATTCCTCTCTATGTGGATTTGGCTTTTGTATCCACTCCAGAGGGACGGCTGACAGAGGGGGTCGTCATATGCCTGTGAGATCAACAAAACATGTCATCCCTCTGAATAGAGATGGGCCCTGAGGCTGTTTGCTGCTCTGGCGTAACATGTTTGCTTCAGTTCAGCCTTGAAAGGCTCTTTGTGCTATTGCAGGGCCGTGTGGGGAAGAGTGCCACAATAAAGGAGACTGCTGTGGATTTAGAGAGGCAGATGGGACAGTACATCAAATGGATGTGCGGGGATCTAATAAACTGGTTGATTTAGTAGATGGCACAAGGGCGGTAAACAGCTCAAGGATATTATCGCCACAAATGTTACCAATGATATACCGTTGGCCTGCAACACTCAAATATCTGAATTACTCTATCACATTCTTAACTTAAGGAAATTAAATGCACGGGAATTTAGGTAATAGTTTTAACAGCTTTGAAACGGTTCATTTGATTACATTTAACATTGTGGAGATGCAGAAAGGTAGTTGTGTGCACAGCCAGTTCTATATTTAAACCAGGTGCAATATGTCAGTTTGAATGAAGTTAAAAAAGGAGAGCGTCCGCAGAACAGACGGTGGTGTGGAAAAGTTGACTCCCCCCCATATTCTAATATTGTATTTTACAGTAATTCTTTATTCATGTACATGTCCAAAATTAAAAGGAATGTCTAGCCAATCAGTGATACTTTATTCATGTTTGGGTTTTTTTTATCAAATTGGTGGTGTGACTCAGGAGGGGGATCTTACCAGAAAAGGTGCCTCATGCAGCATGCAGCAAGTGTGGGAGGAGTTAACTGGAAAACATGGATGCAACATATGTGACATATGCACTCACGGTACAGATTCACATCTACTCAGCAAGCAATAATCAATAACTATGTCCTCTGGGAACTGAAGAAAACCCTGACTTGAGGTTGGGTTTGAAATTAAATACAGGTAAACATGATCATTATCCTTGTTAACACTTGAAGTGCAAGACCTCTTTAGTCTGTTTTAATCAGTGACCCAGAGACAAAGCTAAAGTGGCACAGCTGCCCCCTTTTGGAGTGGAAATTTCCCAGGCATAGCTCAAAGATAAGAAGTGGCTGTGAAGAAAAGAAATTAACAGGGAAGAAAAATAACGCAACAAGAACCTTCTCAGTGCAAGTGTCGTCTTCCTTTTCTAACAGGCACGTCGTCACATCAGCTTCAACACAAAACCAAAACCAAGACTTGATTACCAACATGAAGGGACCAACACACTCCAAACAAAGTTGAACACATCTGGCTTCAAACACTGCCTCAAAGACTGAAACATGTCGAGAACACACTCAGACACTCGGTATTTAATGAAACTATTGTTGGAAGGGATGACAGAATGAATGTCAGATATATCAAGAAAAGAAAATCTGGAAAATTAAGTTTCATACTTTAGGTTCATCAAAACCAGACGAGTGTGACTACTACAGAACTGCTTTTCAAGTTAATGGAACTGCCCAATAATAGTTAACAGAGCTGCAATAAATTTATTTACACAAATTTGTATTTAAGCTCGTTATACGTTTTGGTTCAGCTATTCAATGCGATGATTCATGGCTGGAGTTCACTCTTCAAACTATGCTGACAGTTGGCTACTTTTCAGCTCTTTAGAAGGGGACAGCTAACTATTTTTCTCTCTCCCCCTCTCTGCTCCTCTCATTTTTCCACATTGGGGACAAATGATGTCTGCCTTGCTTGGAAATAAAGAGCAGAGTGAAAGTCTGAGAGAATTCTTTGGCTTAGCCAGACCCGTTAACGACTGCACACATTCAATTATACAAATATCAGGTGGATTATAAATGAGTGGCGAGAGAGAAACCGCTAAGCGCTTGAGGAGATTAGCGGGACAGACCAACATTTTGTTCTTTTATTGCAGTATATGTGCACAAAGTGGAATGAATGCTCAAGGAGTTTGCTTCTTTTTTTTTTATCAGGACACAGGCTCCATGTTTTAGTCAAATGCACAACAAGGGACTCCAAGGGCAAACAACCTCTCAGATATTGGTAATTGGTATTCATGTACTAATTTGTAACACACGGTAAATCTTGTAGGCAAATCTCTGAACAGAGCCCAGAAGCTAAATTGGCAAATGAACAACATTTTGAAATGTCAATAACATATTATGTGGTGCTGTTCCTCCCAGTTTAATAGTATCCAGACTTTTCCAATCCTTATACAACTTGAGGTGGTCTCCTGAACCTAAGATATAACGACAGATGTAAGGAAGGCATGGGAGGAAGTGAAGAATACTTACTTTTTCCTCTCTTTATCCCTCTTGAGTGTGGTGGAGCCCCCTGCCTGCTGTGCTTGGTTTTGCAAGAGCTCTGCAGCAGTCTTTTTCTGTTTGAACATGTTGAGCTCGTCGTCAAGGGACTTCTTCTTCTCCTCCAGTTTCTTTTTCTCGTCCTGGTGGAGCTTCTTCAAACGGTCAAACTTCTCGTGCAGCTATGTGGCGATGAAAAAAGAAACAATGTTACGAGAACAGAAACTTCCTTAAGAAAAGATTAATGATGCACATAATATTTCATCATGGGGTACCTCTTTCTCTGCTTCTTTGAGCTCAGCCTCCTTCTCTTTGACTCTTTGAACGAACATTTGCCTCATTTCTTCTTCTTTCTTCTGCAGCTCACCCATGAACTCGTTCCTCTTAGCTTCATACGTCTCTTGAAGACTGGCAGAAAAAGGAGCAAAGGGATAAAAATTAATAGCAGAAACTGGACTATTCACTGTACAACACACCAGATGCAGAAACTGGTGTAATCTCGCAAACGAATAAAAGGTTCTTATGACAAATGGAAGCAGAAAAATGCTAAATGATATGGGGTAAGATTGAGATGCAGATTAAAAACTAGAATGGCCGCCCCACGGTTGTATGCCTCCACACACCAGTGAAGTTGCAGTTTCCATCCATGTCTGTCCAGACTCATATCATATATGTAGTGACTGATAAAGAGCTTGGTCACATGGTGCAACGACAATCACATGAAGCCCAATCTCAACAAAATCAAAGAGCTTGTGGCTCTAAATTCTGAAAACATGGATTTTTCACACACGTTCAACCCGGCAGCACAGAAGATCTATACAATCAGCACAGTTTGTATAACATTTTGTTATAATAAATAATAAATTTGTTTAATAGGTCACAGTGACCTTCACCTTGGACCTCCAAATTCTAATTAGTTCATCCTTGGGTTCAGGTGGACATTTGTGCCAAATTTAAAGAAATTCCCTCAACACATTCCTGTGATATCATGTTCACCTCTGACCTCTGACCACCAAAATCGAATCAGTTCATCCTTCAGTCCGAGAGAATGTTTGTGCCAAATTTGAAGAATTTCCATCAAGGTGTTCCTGAGATATTGCGTTCACAAGAATGGGACGGACTAACAGCGCAAAAACATAATGCCTCCAGCCACGGCTATCATCGGCAAGGAGGCTTAACAAGCAGTGCATTGCATTTTTCCAGTTGCCAAATATCTTAATATGTTATGATCACTTTGCTTTCTGCCGTTATAGCATTACTGCATGGTGGGAGAAGTGAGCACATCTCTAATGAGATTGACCACAAACATTACCCCCGCACAAACTAATGTGTAGCGTTTCATTAACCCAGTCATTCATCATTTGGAGAATATTACTGCTACTTCTTTGTCTTTCTGCCATTTTCTCCTCTGCTTAAGAAACTCTTAAGCCTCTTAAAAGTCCTCCTCCCTCCTCCTAACATTTGATGCTAACAAAGATGCTTTGTGAATAACTTCTATCTTCACCAGGATCTAGTGGCAACTTTAAGGGGGATATCTTAGAAAATAAATCTAAGAATTTTCTTAGAATTTCATGACTAGGAGCAACTCTTTGCACTAGGCAGCTTTGTGAATGGCCCAGATGTAGGAGAACAGTCTCAAGTTCACTACCTGAAGGGCTTGCTGTCGGGATCTGTATCCTTAAAGCCCATCTCCTCCAGTTTACAGCGGCGGTAGAGCTCATAATGACGCGTGTGTGTCTGCTCTCGCAGGTCTTCCATGTTCACTCTGATGAGCATTTCTCGCAGTTTGACGAAATCACAGTGATTCTCATTTTCCACTGTGAGAGACACACACCATAGTGACACATACATCAGATGGCATCCAACATGGATTATGTAATTTGCATTACGTGTACAGTAGCAGAAATAGATAACATCAGCATAATTCAAAGTTTACAGTCATTTACAGCAAATAATTTAAAAAAAGGTATTATAACTTGAAAGAGTATTTCACAGACAACAGTACAAGTTCACAACAGAATAGTGGTCATGTCATGTGGCTTGTTATTGATTTTGTTACTGGACTGAGCCAAGCACAACACACTCCCACACACCATGTGACATCATGTGAGTACACATGCTATGTCTGGTAAACAGACCCAATGTCAGGTAAAGCCTCTGGCAAAAAAAATTTACAGAGTGCAGTCCGTAAGCATTAGGACAGTGATATGTTTTCCACTGTTTTGGCTGTTATCCAGCACATTGCATTTCAAACGAAACAATGACTGTGAGGTTACAGCGCTGACTTTAAGCTTTAAGGATGTTTTAGGATTTTCATACACATGTTGGATAAGCAGTGTAGAGATGGTAGCCCTACTATTTACCCTGGGGGATTGTGTATAAAAAGGGCTACAATTTCTACACAGATCATAAGATGTAGATGTAGACAGTCAACCTCAGAGGCAACAATACATTTTAAATCCAATTTGCTGGATGGACTACAAAACTAGAGCAGCAACAATCAATTGATTAGTCAAAAATTAATCAGCAACTATTTTGATATTTGCTTAGTCATTGAAGTTAGACTTAGTTAGATCGGTTACATAACATTTCTAAATGCTGCTGCAGCTCTAACATACAATAAAATGCCAGAGAGGGTGCTGCAGCTAAATGAGGTTATGTAACTGGGTATCAACTAATCTGTAGCAGCGTTTGGAGCCGAGAAGGACTATGAGGGGGGGGGGGTTGGGGGGAGTATATGAAGAAGCAATGACGAGAGGGAGCATGCTCTCATTTCCTGTGCAGGATGTGACCCAGGCTTACCCTGCACCGTCCCCCAGGGGTACTGCCGGGCCTTCACCATCTTGTTCCCAATCTTTACTTCCTCCGTGCTCCCCACCACAGCAAATGGCAAATGGCTCTGTGGAGTAGAGGGAAAAGCAATGTTGGTATGCTGCCAAAACACCTGAGTGCTGTGATACATGTGGCAGCTCAGCTAACATTTCATGGCTCAAACATCCATAGTACTATGTATCAGTCATTCATGAGGCATCAGGACGAACCACAGTGTTAACATCACTAAGAAAACTGAGACAAAATTTTGTATTTCTATTTATGTAACCTGACCAGTAAGAGATAATTTTCACAGACACAAAGAAACAGCTCTGACAGGAGGTTGTATGACTGTTTATCAGAGTTGAGTCATCAGACTGTAAAACAACAGCCGAGAGGCAATGGGCTAACAATCAGTTGGGGAGAGTTAAGGCATTTCCACAGACCAGACCTCATAAACAGTTACGCGAGTCTTGGCCCATCTGTCAGTGAACGCAGGCCCTTTCTCACACTGCAGGCTTCCTGCAGAGTGAGCTGGCTGATTGTGCTGCTCTGAACACACTCCTCCCTGCGTGGGGCGGCTTCCTGACAGCCTGAGCAGACACAGACGATGCCTGTCCTGACTCTACATCACATGTTGTTCATGGCGGTAACGTATGACAGAATTTAAGTCAAAACTTACAAACAAGAATGTGTTTAAACCACCATTTCCGTTAGTTTGAAATGGGGGCTCAGTCTGACCAACATGACCTCACACATCATCCCTGGTAATATCTTCTATATAAAAACATGTGATGTAGATAGAAAGCTAGTTGTGAGCCTTACGTTCATGGTGGAGTTGATCTCCGCCACAGACTCGTCATCAGTGGGAAACTGGTAGATCTGCACTCCGTTGCTGACCAGTTCACTGGTGATTTTGATTTTGAACTTGGCCAGCTCACTCTTGGAGATCGCATCCGACTTGGCAATGATTGGGATAATATTGACCTGCAGTTGAGAAATAAGGAGATATTTAATCTAGACACAGTGACAAGGTGCAGAGCATGCTTTACAATATGCAGCTAAATATAGAGTAGCTTCTGTCTTCTGGCGTTTGTCTGTCTGTCCGTGGCAAATTCTGCTCGAGACCCTTAGTGTAGTGTCCAAATTTAAAAAAGAGCTGATGTATTTTTAAAAAAGGACCAAAAGGTTTAGCAAATTACAAATCAAATTATTATTATCTTTTAGAAGTAGCAGCTCCAACCCATGATTGAAGTAGCTATTTAAAATTCAATTTCATAAAGGAAAGGGTATTGAATAACGCGGGCTCTCTTCATGATTTCAACACAGTACCTCTCACTCGGTCCAGGATCAAATCAGGCCTTTGTGTATTGCAGAGAATTACACATTCTTGAGCACAGAGATATAAATAGTAAATGCAGCAAAGGGAGCAGCAGGTCTCCATCTTCTGCTCCAGATCATTTAAAAGCTCTCCAAATATGGTGGTAACGGTCATATTCAAAAGATTTCAACAACATTTATGATATCCATGTTATCCAAACAGTAAAAGAAATACAGAAAGATAGGGTAGAGGGGGAAACAAGCAGGGTCAATCTCATATATGCATTTACAGCCAGCTGATGAAAAATGAGGCCTTCAGTGCCCCACAACTCATTTGTACAATCCCAAATTATTTGCTTTCAAACTGGGGGCCCCTTTAGCTAATAGAAAGGCATTCTCAGGGTCATGTGAACAAAAATACTTTACAGCACCCCTCGAGTCTGGTGAGGATTCAGCATCTTGCTCAAAGGCTCTGCTCTGGATGATGCCGTAGTGAGAGCTTGCCAGAGGGCTCAGCTGCCCTGGCAAACACTGAGCCAATTCTTTGTACAAAAGCCTGGAGATCCATACATATAAGCTACTGTGGAGAGGACCTCATAAAAATGAGGCAGTGGCCATTGAGCTGACGGCATTTCACAGCTGACCTACACCGACGCAGTGTCCAGACCAGAGACAATTTGCATGCAGGCAGACGACCTGGAAAATGTTCATGTCCCATGACTACAGTAGATGGATCAAATGCTGCAAACAGCAACAAAGCTCCAAAGGATTTACCAACAGTAGATCTATGATGTGCTACAATAAGTCTATTCATGTTCATTATATATCATTTATTCTTTAACATCATTCTACTGCAACTGTCCTTCTCACTGAATAATAAAAATAAAAATACAGACACCAACTTTGTAAATAAGCTGTAGGATGCTTTTACTGTATATTACAAGAGCCATTATTAAACCTTAAAACTAGCTGGAACTGATGGAACTAAAAGTGGACAATTAATTATCCCCCAGCTCAACAAATCAACAACAACTAATTCCTCTGGAAAATTTGAGACAGAAAAATGGCTTGTGGCTGATGAAAATAGTTTGATGAAGTCAGGTGAAGCTCACCTTGCTATCAAGTTTTTTCATGGTCACCAGGTCCAGGGATTTGAGCGAGTGTCCCGTGGGAGCGATGAAGTACAGGCATGCATGGATGCGGGTGTCGTGGTAGCTGTGTAGCGTGCGCTTGATTTTCAGCTCCTCCTGTAGATATGCTTCAAACTGGGCATCAATAAACTCCACAATAGACTTGTAGCTGTCAGAAAAGGAAGAAACGTGGAAGAAAAATCAGCATTTCTTTTCTGATATACTGTTTATAAGAACGTTCCCCGTTCTGCTACGAAACAGTTTTTTTTAGTCACCTGCATCTGTGCAAAGCACCGCAGTTTGTAATTTGAATTTTCTCACCAGTGAGAACAAAAGTCACTGCAGGGTGCAAAAACTGAAAGCCAGGCAATAGTTTGCTTTTGATGGCAGCCTTGATATGTTGCTACTAATAATATTCACAAACATGCTACACTGTTTGCCAGTTGTCCATCATGTGTTGCTCAAGTATCTTGAAACTTACACCTGCTTTTGAAAGCAACTTCCTGGTAAACACTAATTTCTTTAAATTAACACATTGATGAAATACATCATAACTTTTGATCTATGTGAAGATAAACTGTTTCATTTGGGGAGGAGGTGCAGTATCGGTCTGGTCTTTAGGTCTTCTGGAGACCCATCTTCAAGGGTTGCATCTGTTTGAGAAAGTCTAACTACCAAACATTAATGTTTTAAAATAATTTAAAATAAATAGATTTTCAAAATTGTCATCATCATTTTCCAATCAGTAGACTAATACAAGACTGTAATCATTTCAACATTACATGCAAACCTGACAAGGATACGTGCTGTACAAATTGGACATAAGAGAAAGATGTTTGACCCCAATGCATTGAGGACCACAGGAAGCGTCAACGGCATCCACCCTTCCCAGCGCACATACAGTACATACAAGTACAAAGAAAGACACAGCTTGTGTACGTACTGTAGCATATTCTGCCACTGGCAGATCACATGACTATGAGTATGTGCTTTTGTAAAATGCAGTAAGTCTGTGTTATTTCCTCTATGACTGGCAATTTGGTACTGAAAAAAGTGTAAAAACTGGAGAAAAAAAGCATGCAGCCTTCCCATTACAGACAGCTTACACTCCCTAGACTTACATCATGAGCAAAGTTAGCAATTACATTGTACATGGCAGGTTTAGTACCAATATCTTATGTTTGATGAAACACTTCTTGAAAAAGCCTCACTGCGGTGCCAGAAAAAAGTATCTACATTTCTTTTTATTAAAAGCTGATACTATAAAACTACTTGAGAAGGAGACTTGTTTCCACATCCTAAGGGTACGTTTGCAGGATAAGGACCAAATGAAACCTGAGCACCAAAAAGGCACGGCACTCTTACAGAATCAATGTATGTCAGGACTGTTGTGCTCACAATCAAGTGTGGATTTCTGCCATTGCTCACCAAGACAAAGCCTATCAATGAAAAAAAAAAAGATCTGTATGAAAGAAACCAGTTTGTTGAGATCACACCCGTCCAGACTGCTTTACCTGTCTTCTTTGTTGATCTGGTCTCCAAAGCCCACGGTGTTAACGACAGTGAGTTTGAGGCGCACGTTACTCTCCTGCAGTTCATAGGTGTTGGACTTGAGCGTGACTCCCGGCTGGTTGTGCTGGGTGGGCTCACCCTCAAACTTGGTGTTGAACAACGTGTCCATCAGGGTGGACTTCCCCAGACCCGTCTCGCCTGACAACACAGAAAATGCATCATGTTAATAGGTTTATACAAACCGTGATCTTGTCATCTGTTGCTTTTTGATAACATCATTTAAATGAATAAACTGTCACACTCAACTGTCCTTTTCACTTCCACTTACATGGCAACGTCTAAGATTTTAGCCTGCATACTACCAAACCAGCAGAAATTCAATATTATTTTTTAATGTTATTTTGTCATAAGACAGCCTAAAAAGTAAATTAAATATATAATTTTCAAATGCTTGCAAACTCAAAAAACAGAAGTAGTAACTACATATTTTCTGATTTATTCTGACATCCAAAGCCTGTCAGATGACTCAGATACAGAGCTCCCTCTGTAACAAATTCTATTTTTATTCATCACAGCCTGACCTACAGTCTAGGCATGTCAGCCCATTTTTGTAGGATATCTTACTATCTTTACAATCTTCCCCTCAGAATCCAAAATAACTGATGCATCAATGGTCCTTGCCAGTCTCTGAGCTCTGTTTATGTCACCCAAGAGAGGTCTCTCATGCTAAAGGCCATTTGGCATCTTGATAGAAACTGAGGCCCGAACTGAAGAGGATTGCAATCAAACATCCTGAAATCAAAATAACATAATAAAAACCACAAGCAAAAATGTTACTCATCTTTAATCCCAGTGGAACCATTCATCTCCACACTTGAGAGTCCCCCTTTGGAACTAAAGATCATATGCCTTTGCCTCAAGTAATGCTTGTACTACTATGAAATGCTGTAGTTGTGAGTCACACGACAGCATTTGCAGTTTGCAACAAAAGCTGTTGGTAATCTACTGCATCATCATGAATTAAAGTTTGTCTAGAGTGTTTAGAAATTCTGGTTGTAATAGCACCGACCTAAAGTAATGATGAAAATAGTTTTGTTTAAATTATGAAAAATATATTATTGTTGGCCTTTTCCACTTTTCACTCAATACACCCACAAAATGGCAGAGAGGTTTCCAGCTGGGAAGCGAGTCGAAACCGTGCCACTAAAAAATGGCCATGAGGCATCATCAAAAATCTATAAAAAATATACACAGATTGTAGTGATGTAACTAGACTTTAAATAGCAACATAATCACAACAAGATAGCGTAAAAGGTCTTATAGATTTAGAAATTTAGAAAGAGTTTGCATACCAGTGTATACTAATATAGTATAGTACTATACCTCATGTATACTAAAATTAGTAAATGTAATGGGGGGGGGGGGGGGCAGCGAAAAAAAAATGTTGTCAACCAATTGGTTGCACATTTCCATTGCTGCCTGTGGATTTCATGTGCCCCTGAAACAAGATGATTCCAAATAGCACAAGTTGTCTGACTGGGTGCAGCAGGCAGTAATGCAATGCAGTAAAAAAAACCCAACATAAGCCAGCACACTCCTTGATACAAATGGGTAGAAAAATTCTCTCAGTATGACACAATACATTGAAACTGCACCACAAAATATAGCCATAAAAATGACTATAAAGTTGCATCAACAGCCTCAAAAAACAGCTTCAAGACAAACTGAACTTCATCTCCTCCATAAAGCTCATGGTGTATTGCACGACTGTTGTATTGGATTTGTTTTAGCTGGCTGCACTTTATAAACTAGCAACCGGCAAGGGTATGTGAGTGAATAATTCTAGCACTTGATGAATCTGAAGACACCTGTTTGTCGATGTAAAATTGAATGTATAGGCAAACATTTCTCACTGTCCAACAAATCCTACAAAAGTTTTTCACAGCCATGCTGAAGAATAACAATCATCATCGTAATAATGAAAACAGATAACTACCTGCAGACGTTTTTGAATGTCCTACCTGAACCCAAAACATCTTGCTCATCATGGTAACTAGGGATGTTAATGATTAATCATTAATAGCCGTTAAGAATTTAGCCGATTAAAAATGTCTTAACTGACAATGTGTTTTATGCACCATTTCTCCAGAGCTCTCATGTATTAACTTTTACACCACAAAAAAAGCATACTTCACCTATGCAGTTCAGAAAGAAACTACTTGTAATGTTTGTAATGCGGTATCTTTGTCCTAACATCTTTGGAAGTAGTCCGTGGGAAATGGTGAGGCAAAAAGGGCAAAGCATTGTCCAGCATGGGAGCATTACACTCTAAAAGAGGACAATGCTCAATGTTAAAATTACGACAGCGTCTTAAGATACAGCTCCAGTCAAACTTCAATGTACCACCGGAAAAGTCAGTCCCCGGCGGTTTGCAGTGCAAAGTGGATCATCGTCATCCCAAAAAAATATCCCGTTGTTAGCTCAGAGAGGCTGTAGTGATGTGTGAGCAGAGGCAATAACTCAGAGGATTTGCTTATGGTGGAAATGGATATGATGCTGACATGAACATGGAGGAAGGTGAGGGATTTTGTGAGCTACTGAGCTACATAAGGATCACACAATTAATGTGCTGCTAGAATTTAAAAAAAATAAAACTTAAAATTACAAAAAAAAATACATGCATTTTGTATCTTATTAATCGTTAATGATTAAACAATTATTGATTGTTCACGTGTCCAACCATTGGTTAAAGAAAATGTAAGAAATTTGCAATCCTGATGGTAACCCATGTTAACCGGCCCAAAGGAATCTAAATGGGTCAAATACGGAGCAATATGCTATGTTCTTGTGGAAAAGCCTGACTTTAAATAAAGGAAATAACTTGTCTTTTAGCCTAAAGAGAAAGGAAAAGAATTTTCATGAATGGCACACTTACCAACACAGAGGATGTTAAAGCAAAATCCGTGGTTGACAGACTTGTTGACAAGCTGATCAGGCATGCTGTCAAAGCCGACATGGCCTGCCAGAGGGACAGCACGAGCACCCTCACCCTAAAAACAAAAGAAATCAACGTAAAACATGCATGCCTATCAATGACTGACCATGTTATGCATTGATATGCTTTGTTAGGGCTCTTACGCCTATAAACATGCATAGGACTCTCTCTGGCTTAATATAATTAACATCTATTTCTCAATGATTGTGGTCCCGAGGATAAATAACATCACACTACCAAATAACACTGAAGTTATCAGACTTTCCACCATATTTGATTATGTTCATCTTTGAGACTAAGACTTCAGGTGCAATGGAGCTCACTTCCTGTTTCATGAGCTGTAACTGTCTTCCCACAGACAAGACAGATACAAACCACAATGTACATATATGGAGAGATACTGTTGTTCATGTCAAGGTAATTGTAAAAACAACAAATTGCTTTGACAATAAATATATAATCTAAAAACAGATTATTATGACAAAAGAGCCAAAGAGTCCATTTAATATATAAACACACAGCATATATACACATATTATATATATATATATATACACACATATATTATATATATAGACCTAAATCTTTAAACTCCCTATTTTTTTTTTTTAGCTGGCCGTACTTCCATTCACTCTTCTATTGCACAGATTTTACACAGCACATCTTTAGTCCAGTGTTCGAGCCCTGTGTTACATGTGTGGGGGCGTGTGGCTGCTGTTGAGCATCTCCATCTCTGTGAATCTCATTTCTGCTGCCTAAGTCTACATTATGAGGTGCAAGAAAGCAAAGAATCTAGATTATATGGCAAAGCGAGAACTCTAAACCTTAGCTAACCAATCATTATGTGGCCTAACATAACACAATGGTGCTTTCCAATGTGGCGTAGGCTTTGAGAGGAAAACATTCCATTTGAGGGTCACTTTAAAATAACTGGACAAGCTGATGGAACTGGCCAGTTGTGGATTTTCTGAATAGTTGAAATTGGGTTTAAACAGCTGATGGAGTATTTGTTAAAATAAGGGTGATGTGACTGGGCAAACAGTCTTTCCTCTTCAGCTGCAAGTGCTACATTCCTGAAACCATTCCTGCTTTTCAAGACATTCACAGCCAAGTTACACAGTGGGGTTTTCATTCATTGAGCCGCAAAGGGATCTCAAACTTCAAAACCTTGCTATTCTGAGCACTCTCTCTGGGTGTAGTGGCTTCCTCTTCCCTCCAGACCAAAAACAGGCTAACTTTACACTCGCTTTTCAAATTACAGGCCTAAATGCCTATAAAAAGATAGAATTGGACTTGTCCGTGTTTTAAATGAACATCAAGACAACGCCCGGCTGAAAGTTAACGGGATTTGGCGTTACAGTACATGAATCAACATAACGGAAATGAGCACCGTAGCTGTGCTGAAATGGGGGCGTTCAGAATGAATGGCCTACCGACGGCTCTACATTAGGTTATCAGTTTAACGTAAGCTACCGGTAATACAGAGTACCACACAGTATACAAAGATATTTTCAAAGCACCATATCGTTGAGCTTTGGCTAACGGTATCAAACACAGGAAATCTGCAAGCGTTAGAGCTAGCTTACGAAAATGAACACGGGAATGTAAATATTTTAACAGAAAGCTACGACTGAGTAAGTTAGCCTTGGGCCTTTATCTGATGTCGGTAATTCGAAAAGATGTAAAAATGCAGATTCAGGTTTCTAATAGCTAATAGTAACTGCGATTCATTTAGTTCAAGCGACATTACACTGGATTTTCGATAGAAACGTTAGCCACGAAAAGCGGTTGGTGACTCTCCTAAAATCTATTCAAAATCACATTCTCTTTAAGTTACGCTAAAAAAAATTTGACACTGCCAAGGCTACCAAACACATTTCAAGAGGTTTATTCTGACAATGGCATCATGTGTAAAATAAGGTACTCACCGCTTGCCTCGCTATCTCAGTTGACGCCATGGTAATAACTGCTCGCTGGAGGACGAAACCTCTGCTGCTTTCTCTGTTGAGCTAAGGAAGCAGCGAGTTACGCCGAAAGATGGCCTAGTGGGAACGTACCATCCAACAGACTATCTTTGGTAAAATACTATGACAAGCATGCTCATTTTGTTAGTTGCTTAGTGTAGTTGAGATAATAATATAAACACCACATACAATAAGGCTTGTGTTCTGAAAATTTTCTTTCAAACAATTGTGATTAAAAAAAAGCATTACCCAGTGAGGTCCCCCACAGGATGCCTTAATGGTTTCGTCCATTGCTATTAGAATTGAACCGCAGTCAATGAACGTTGCCAACAGAAAAATAGCTGTAAAAAAGGCAACGTATTACTGATGTCTCGATGTGACATCACAATATAAAATGTAAGTTTGTATTAAACACACATATGAGGGTAGAAGTGCTAATTATGGTAGTTAACTGTCACATCTCTGGAAAGAAAGGGGTCTTTCATAACTTAACTACAGGGACAATAGTTACATTTTCTTTAATTTCTTTGCCTATGTATTCGCTATATGTAGTATAAATAATTTGTATACCTGACATTAAATTTGATGGCAATATTTTTTTTGGGAAACGCCCATTTAATGCCTCTGTGCTACAGCGACCAATCAGACGATGGCAGTGAATTTAAAAAGGAGCCGCGGCGCCTAAAAGACACATTTTGGACCATAACAACTTCTTCGTGGTGTCAGATGAAACAACTATCGGCGTTTAGCACAAGTGACCGAGGCAACATAACGCTAACACAGGTATATGAAAGGTACTGTTGCATTCCTCAGCGCTCTTAGCTAATACCAGTACGTTTTAAACTAATGTTAATGAAGACGTGACGCGACTAAGCAAACTCAATGTTATTTTCAGCTAGATTTTGAATTCTTAGCGTTATCTTAAGTAGCTACATCAAAAGCTGATTAACTTAGCGTAACGCTAATTAGGGTAACGTCGAGTCCGTCGACGTTGTTGGATTTTTGTTTTACTTAAGCAATTTGTAAGGAATTTCGGTTAAGATGCCGTTAGCAGTATGATGCTAGCAGGTAGTTAGTTGGCTAACCAACGTTTCTTAAAGTTATATTATGTTTGAAAAAGTCAAAAGTTTTGTGTAACGTTTGTTTAAGCCGTTGACATAACGGACATGGTTAGCTAACGTTAAACCAAAAAACGGTATAAAGACGGCAAGAGCAATATGACAGCTAGCAGAGGATCAGTCATCAATGAATGTGTATCAATTAAGTGCTGTAACACTGCCGGATTGGCTATTAATTGTAGTACACTTTTTAACTTGAATGTTTAGTGTCGGTAAGTCGTGATTAAACACAGGGTGGCTAGCAGCCATTGTGGCTATTAATACTTGTGATTTCACGTGAGCTGAGACCCTGGATATCAGTTTCTCAGAACAATTGCCAGAACTCTGTGTATTCAATGTTTTGCTGTTCCTTGTGTCAATGATTTTTAGAAACGTTGTACCATACCTTAATTAACATGAGGTAATTACACATGGGCTTTTAATAACACACCCATAATAATTTGACAAAATGCCACAGTCTTAACTCAGGGTTCACTTCTTGGTTTTTTCCAGAGTTTCAACTGCATCTCACTGTCGTCATCATCAGTAAGATGGAGGATGGAGTTTGTTCAGTTTTGTGACATAGGCCTGTAATCAACAATTTTAATTATCAATCAGCCAATTATTTTCACGATTAATCTTGTAGTGTATAAAATGTTAGAAAGTGAAATGCTCATCACAATTTCCCAGAAACCAAAGTGATGTCAAATTGCTGCTTTTTGTCTAACCAACAGTCTGAAACCCAAGACTCTTCATTTACTATCATAAATGACAAAAATAAAAGCAGCAAAACTTTGCATTTAAGAAGTTGAAACCAGAAATTATTATTATTTATGTTTTTGTAAAAAATACCCCATCATCTCAAAATCCAAAGTGGCATCTTAGTTAGTTGATTGATCCAACACTAGAAAAACCGAGTTATTCAGTTTACTATTTTGTAACAAATAAACTAGAAAATATTTGGCATTTTTGGTTGAAATCAAAATGGTTGCCTGTTATCTGCTGTTTAATTGATTACATGACTGTTTCAGCACTAAAACATTAATGATGGATTGGTTCCTTTTTTAAAATGTCAAGTAAGCCTGTATGCACGACACAGGGCCCTGTGAATGGCAATCTAAATAGAATGAAGTCATTACACCTGTTAACACCTGTGCTCTTATTGCTATAATGTGCCAAAATGTTCGCCACAGAAATGTCTCTTCCATGGTGATGGATTGAACTGTGTTGCAGTAACTAGTGGTTGACCGATGTGCGTTTTTCAATAGCCAATGCCGATATTTGGAGAGCAAGCGGGCCGATGGCCAATACATAATGCTGATATAAAGGCACAAAGCTAACTTTTTCAGCACCTTTCAAAAACTCAAGGGGGAGTGCTAACATTGATCACAGCAGCCACACTCACAAGGCATGTTTATCAGCCTTGTAAGCGCAGGCGTTGTCTACTGCCAATTATCTCAAAATGCCAGAAAATCTGCTTGATTGATCGACTGACTGATTAACTGGTCTATTACTAGCAATGACTACTATCAGATTGTGTTTTCAGATACAATGGCCAACATAATCTTTGCAGAGCGAGAAAATGCATGTCTTCATCCACCTACTCTGAAGATGCGGCAGCGGCTTCAGTCTGCTCCAGGTATGAAAATGTCCATGTTGTGCTCAAATGTGTTTTGTACAGCAGTAATATTGGTCCGTGTGGAAATGTGCATTTAACATTTTCTGTTTTCCCCACCAGAGAAACTCTTGAAATCTCCTATGGTTGCCAAAACCTTTAACACTCCTCTGCCATCTGGTCGTAAGGCTTTTGGTACCATCAACAAAAAAATCTCAACTCCTGCTGTCAATCCACAAGAGAAGAAACTACTGAAGTCACAGGTTAGAATAAGCCATAATAGTTAAAATCAAAGTAATGCCAGGCTGTAATTTGACCTAGTTGCTCTATATCTCACACTATGTGTAGGCCTGTCACGATAACTGCTTTTGTTGGATGGTGTCCCAGATATAATTGCGATAACCAAAGTTGTCATTTAAAGACCATTTTATTGCATTGGTAATATAATGATGAAGTACACCCTTTCAAAGAGCAATGAACTTTTAATTAAGAATATTCAGACATTGGAATTGTCCGTCCATCAATTTTATTTTGCTTATCCGGGGTTGGAATGTAGATCAATGTGTAAATCGAAAGCTTTCCCTTCCAATTGTCCGGTACAGCGCCTGCATTATAATGTGAAAATATTAAAATATCCTAAACAAATGCAACAAAATAAACCACACATAAAATGGACTGTGCATATAAGCGACAAACGATATCAAGTCGGCAAAAATGATTAAGGTCATGTACCTATATCAATAAGTAATAAAATGTGTGATAAGTGGATGAGAATTTTCTTGACATGCCTATTATACCTGTACTAATGCAACATTTTTGTTCTCAACAGGAGACTAAAGTCAAACATGCACCCCACATCAAAGTGGAGGAATATCCAGAAATTGAGAAGTTCATTCCTTATGACCCACTAGGTAATTATAATATCAGCTGTATGATCTCAGGTATTGAAGGTAAATGCTGCTTTATCAGAAATATTTTCTGTGTAAATCTCACTGTAGCATAATATTAGCTTAGCTTTCTCTAGCCCATGGTTGTGTCCCTCGGGACTCGGCTCATCTGTGTTTGCTGCATAAGAGAACTCACACGTGTGTTAACGACTCAACGTGTATAAGCCTTACTCAGCCATGATGTGGCTTTTTTTTTTCTTCTTTCCCCACAATGTTTAAAACATGAGTTTTAATATATTTTTCCAGAGTTTGAGAAGTACAGCATACCTGAGGATTTGATTCCCCTCAGTGGCTTTGCACTACCTGGATTGGCCTGTTTCCCACAAGCTCCACATCTGTGTGAGGATGATCTGGAAAAGTTTGATCCACTCCCAAACCTGTCACCTGTAAAGATGCCAAAACGTTCAGGTATTTATTGGAGCTGTATTCGCCCTTATCAGTTGAGAATGAAAACCATCTTTAATAAAGTTTCAGTCTGCGATTTATACAATGAAACGGGTTGCCTATATAGACAAAATCCTGTCACTATGTAATTTAATGTCAGGACATGTTACTGTACATTTCTGAAAAATTACCCGATAGGACCGTCTGTTTTGGCTAATCCATCAAATACTTGACAAATCAATGCACTTTATCACATTTAAAAAATGATAGAAATCCAGTATTGCCATAAATTAATCCTACTTGATTTGTCTACAATTATCAAATACTGAGATATTAAAAGTGTAGTAGAAATCTGCTGACTTGCTTATTTGTTGTCTCGTGGTTTATGTGATCATAATGCCCAACCCCAGTGAAGCAAATTTGCGGTATTACTTCACCCAAATTGCAATCATTTTCTTACTTGCCTCTATTATTGAGACGTGGAGAGTTTAATGGTGCAACAAGACTTTAATGCTGTGACCATGACAGACAAAAATTCTGTGAACCAATTATATCTTAAAACTGGGACAATAACCAGAAGTATTGTGTACTGATGGTTATAGTGATAAGAATGACATAATGGCCAGATTTACAAGATGAAACCTGATTCGAAAAAAGGGACATGCAGCATTCCGTAAGAAGTGACGAAAGTATGAGGCACAGGTTTGAAACCACAAGTATCATTAACTGAAGGTATCATTAACCCACTGTGTTATTAACTTTTCCTGTATTCCTCTTCCAGATTATTGCTCAGAGTTTGATGCCTTTCTTCAAACAGTTGATGAGCTGACCATTGAACTTCCTCCAGAACCTTTTACTGAATGAATGTTGATGCATGCTTTTCTTATGACTACATTTTTACTGAAATAAAATTGTTTTATCTCTCAGATTTTTTTTTTTTTTTTTTTTTAATTTGCTCTACCTCCATTTGTAGCTTGGTGCTAGTTTGCAACTGGCAGTGGTGGAGAGTGATAATATATTTGTGTATTTTGCACTTTTTATGCCATTGCTTTTTTTGATAACTTGTCACTAGTTGCTTTACATGTTTAAGATTAATAAAGCCAAATATAACGAAGCAAACTATGATGTAGTATTCTGGGTTAACATAAGACTTTATTGATTTGTGGAAGGGAATTCAAAAGCTACAGAAAAGATAATGTATGTAAAATAGTATATTAAGCCCCACCATTATCAGCTTCCGCAAGGAATGTACATATTAATGCATCACTAATTATAATGTATATTCTGTAATAAACCAGTCTGCATTATGCATACATGAAGTATATTTTGATGTTAATACATTGTACTTTAAATGCAGGCTGTTTTTTTTTTTTTTTTTTTCCTTGTAACAGTATTTCTATACTGGTATCCGAGTACTTCTTCCACCTCTGGTAATTGGTGACGGGCTGTGAAAGTATGTAGGAAGTATTACTTCCTTCTTTGAGGTCCATCAGTGGTCACATGTGAAGGATCCTCGCCATTGGTTTTGCCTGAGATTAGAATGAACTTTGACTCATTTCCTCTTGTAGACAGAAGGAAAGAGACTACTTGAATTGGTTGCCATTTTGGAATAAAACTCTTAAATGACAATCCCTATCATATCAGTTTGCCCATAACATTTAAGGGGATTACCTGTGTCGTGTGCACTTGAGTCGGAATGCGCTTTGGACACTGAACAGGTGAGTAACACCGGCGTGGAAGCAGTCGGATACAGACAACTGAGTAAAGCAAACATTGTTAGTATTTGGTGTTTAGCTATTAAATCCAGCATATTTTAGCATGTCTTCGTAAACTTTCCTCTCCCATTATACAGGGAGTGAGTCCAGTGGAGTGGAGGGAAACCGTTCCCAGTTTATAATTTGACACTGATATCTCCGGGGTGCTGTCTAAATAAAGGGAAGTGGCGTTGAACTCGGCGTTCAGGGAGCCAAGCAGCATGTATGAGAGCAGATCAGATGATGATGGACGTGACTCGACTGGATCTGGACCAGCTGTCAGCAATACCGACTCCCACAGCAGCAGGACGTCCAGACAGGGCACCGTTGTTGAGCGACTCTCCAGATATGGCATGCGGGTCATGCCCACCGCGTTCCAGCGTAGGCCGAGGCTGCAGAGGCAGCTGGAGGTCACTGACAGCTCCGCCGCACCGGGCGGACTTCAGAGGGAGGTTCCCGAGAGAGTGTCGCTCACACCCGCTATGCGTAAAAGATACCTGAAAGAGTTGCTCTTGAGCAACCCATCACACAGCGGGTTTAGTAGCGTACTGTCCTCCCAGACTTGCAGTGTGTCCTCCGAGCAGGATTCAGGCTGGGCTTTGTATCCGATGGAACACGTCTGGATGCTGTCTGCTGTGGAGGGAAACTATGAAACCATACGGGAGTTCATCTCCGCGGACCCCCATCTGTTAACCAGGAAGGATTTCATCAGCGGGTACTCGGTCCTGCACTGGTTGGCCAAGAGAGGACAGGACGAGACTCTCCTCAAACTTTTGCGGTACGCAGAAAGTGCGGGCATCCCTGTGAATGTGAACGTACGGGGCAGCGGCGGACTGACCCCGCTGCATGTCGCCAGCATGCACCGGCAGTACACGGTCATCAAAGTGCTGGTCGGAGCTTTTGGTGCCAACGTCGATGCCATGGACTACAACGGGAAAAGAGCCTGGCAGTATCTGAAGGGAGACGCCCCGCTGGAGATGAAGGAGCTGCTGGGGACCTGGGATGATGAGCACCACAGTGGCTGTGCGCAAAACCTCAACAACAACAGCTCTGGCACGGAGGATGTGACCGCAAATGAGGTTAAGGGTGGAGAGACACGTGAAGTGAACCCCTTTGACCAGACTGAGAGGGGTGGCAGCTGGAGGTTTGGGTCTTTAAGGAAGCTGCTACCCTCGTTTTCCTTTCTTGGAAATAAAAGCTGAGTGGTTATGACACATTTCAAATATGTGCGTTATTTCACATTGAAGTCAATATTTCAATAGTTCGCAGCCTTCTGAGGGGTCACTGCAAAAAACTTTACAAAACACGTAAATTAATAATTTTAAGAAAGTATTCTTAAATCATTTTTTTTTAAATTCTAGAGGAGAAACCCACCTTTCAAGACAAACACTCATTTCTAGCAACTTCAAATTCGAACGTTTGCCTTCCTTGTCACATATTGTCACCTCAAGCTTCTACAATCAAACCTCTGGAGAATGGCACCTGCTCATATCTCTTGCCCACACTGAGGCTGACCAAATAGCCATTGCAACACTTTTAAGGCTTCTCAATGCAGAAAATTTGGGGGCCACTGTACCATTCTATCAGAATCCCTTTCAGGGAGTCCTAGAGTCATCTTATTGGATTAATAAAGTTGTAATATTTCAGTGAATTGTTTATTTTACATCAACTGAATCTAATTTTAAATTTAAAAAAAACAAACACTTCCTCCACACGAGTGTTCTCTAAACATTTCTAGCTGCTGACTCAGTTTGCTTATGTCAACATTACAAATGTCAGCAATTGCTGACGGGACACGTTTCCCATGTTTTCGCATTTTAAATATACAAGTTTGTCTTGGTATTAAAATTAGGCTTCTTGAATTTCAGTGTTGTCTTTGAAACATGCAGTAAAGCCCAAACTCAAATTCTAGTCAAACTAGAGAAAAAAAAGATCAAGAGAAAACCCTTCAGTGCTTCTGCAGAGTTGCGTCAGCATTACCCCTTCCCATGCGATGTTTGGTTTTCCTTAGAAAAACACTGGGCCTGTAAATAGATATTGCTCAGACACTTTGAGGGGGGGGAAGAAGAAAGCCACATAGCATCGTTTCAAGTTTGATCACTGATCTTTTATTGTCAAACATGAGCATAACCAGAGTGTCTGTACAAAACGACCGCTGCTCCAGATAACATGGCTCCCTCCCCATGGCCGGGCCCAGCAGCTGGAGGTTCTGGCAGATGTTGAGATGGAGGGAAGCTGGGATCCACGGACCCTTATGTTTACAGGCCGAGCTTTGTCCTCCTCCAGTGTCTCCTCTTGGAGTTGTACCTGAAATCAAAGCAACATAAAAACATGTCAGGAGAGCACATCAAGACCGTTTGTAATGACAGATTCACATTAAAAACATTTTGTGGAAAACACAGAATGCTTTAATTTTTCACAAAAACAACATTCCCTCTATCTGAAAAACACCAAAAAAACAGGTGAATTTGTCCTGGTAAAATATTTCTACTTCCCTTAGTATGTAGTTAACTTCTGTCATTTGACTGCTGACAGCTTATCCAGTTCATTTAATGACCAATTTATTTGTGGGATATACCAAAGGAAATGCTCATATGCAACAGAGGCAAACTTTTAGTCCTCAGTAGAAATAACACTAAGAAGGTGAATTAACATCACCCGAAGAGGGAAGAATATATTTGGACATTGTGGCGACTACATGACTGTTGAACTACGATCAAGGTTGAGTAGTAAAGCTCGCCCTAACATTTTAAGTGATTTGAAATTGCTTTGCGTCATGAGATGCATTGTTTGCAAGCTGTGGTTTTCATGCTCATGAAGGATAAAATACCAAAGCAGACTATTCATCTTGTAGCTATAATACCTATAATCTGTTGGTTGTACAATTCTTGTCATTAAGTGTCAATTCAGCAGAAAGTACTTCAGTGACAAGGATAAGCACGTCATGAAGCCATTGAGGAATCCACCTCTTACTACAGAGAACAAAATGACCAACTGGGTATTCTAAACACTGATGATACCAGTCTCCTCAACTTAATCAAATTAAAGGCAGGTTTAAGGGTTCAGCTGAAAGTATGCAAATTCTGTTGCTGCTGCTCCAATTTCAGAAGCCACAAACTGGCAACACCACATCCTGTGTAATAGTCTATCACCACTGTGACTTTAATATTAAGGTTCTTTTTAATAAATGTAAAATGTTTTGAAATATACTCGTAAATCCCCTTCTGAAGTAACAATTAGAGGCATAATCTCTTTCCACTGGCACTAAACCACTGTTGCAATTATGGGAATTGTTCCAGGCCGTGGTGATTTCAGAAATGACCAGAGAAATCTTTCAGGAAAACGCAAGATTAGCTCACAATGCAATGTTCAGCTACAGAGCTTCCTCATCACCAGTACAGTGAGCAGGAGTCTGAGCTCTAAAGCAGAAAGATGCTCTCAGCAGGGTTAATGACAGCACTCTACTGCAATGAAGTGCTGCAATTGCAGACCTGCTTTACATGACATGAGTTACTGGTTCTCCTCTGCATTAGTCAGCCAATCATATATGCATTTAACAATAACATAGAAAGCCAAGACAGCTCAACAGTGAAATGCTGTACTAACAATTCTTTTGAATCCTCATTCAACTTTTTCTGTTAGATATTAAGGAATTTTCAGTTAAGTACAGCAAGCTATCACCTTTTTTATATGCGCGCCCGCACACACACACAGAGATAATTGCCAGTTTAGGTCTACCCAACAGCCCTGCATTAAGTTCTAACCTCATGAAAAACTTCAGTATGACCCAGTACAATTGAACAGGACCACAAACTAAAGCCTCCAATAATGCTCAGAAACATAACATTTTAAGCTTCATGTAGGTAGGATTAATTGCAGGGCTGTTATTTTAAAACTCCAAGTGTACCAATAAACTGCTGAGTGTACATGGGTGTATGAATGTAACACTTTGTAATTAAATGTAGTGAAAAATGCTTGTACTGCACATAAATATAAACTGATAAACACGATTATGATAGACCCGTTCTGCTGATGAATTAATACAGTCTGTTGCAGTAAGCTAGGCTAGGTGTACCTAATAAACTGGCAAATTAGTGTAAACAGGAGTTGATCCCCAGGACACATATTGCAGACAGTATACATTCAGTGCACAGCAGCCTCTTTATCTTAATAATGGCGCACTGTTCAGAAACACAATAACGTTGTAGACTCACCTGATCTTGTTGCCAGTCTTCATTCTGATCCACTGAGGAATGGGCCTGTTCTGTTTCTGCTTCTTGGCGAGGAAGCGCTTAATCCTGAATGTCTTGTGGGACGACTAGGGAACAACATAATATACACACCATATCAACAAAACGTTTCCTAATGCTTTCTGTCCCGTGTCTTAACACAAATTCACAAAGTAAAAGAACAAGCTGGAAGCTAACATCTATGAAGAAGTTAAAGGCTAACATGCGTAGCACCACTGAGTAGGTACCGGCTAGCATCGTTTAGCTTTATTATGCTCATATCCCCTCATCTGAAACAACATACAGATTTGTGAAGTCCCGCTGACATATTTATTTATCACCTAATATGTCAGAACAGGCTTACAGGCTCAGCAGATATGGATGTTTAAAGATTTTGTATTTACCATTTTGTCCACAGTCCTTTCCCGACTATGGCGGTGGTCGAAGAGAGAGAAGGAAGTGACGTTTCCCTTTTATCTAATAAGCGTCCACCAAACAGTGACACCGTGTGGATGTTTGTTTTATTACACCTATCTCAGGATCTTGAGGCATGATGTTAATCTGCTTTCAGAGGCTCTGGGATCATATTTTTGTAGAAAATTAGATACTATATACTGTGCAGTACTTTTCTCCAATTCTGTACCTGAGTATTTTTATTTACGTTACTTTATACATCTACTCCTATATTTCAGAGGGAAATATCGAGATTTTCTCCACTAGAATTATCTGACAGTTCTAGATATTGCTGAGACTGCACAGCAATATTTAAAGCAATAATTGGCCCCACCTCCACCAGCAACAATATGAGTACCTTTGTCACTTTTGATACTTTAGTGTACATCTTGGTATTACTACTTATACTTAAGCTGCATATACTATTTGTAACTGAGATATTTAGATATTAAAAAGCTCAAATGGATGCTCCAAGAGGCCCCAAAAGTCCAAGGTTCACTACATGTCAATTAGCTTTGGTAATTTTATTAATTGCAAATTTGTAAGGGAATAGGACCCTATTTGGTGCTCAAATAAATTAAGTTAATAAAGTCAGTAGGGGCCCCCGACAGAATGTGCCTGTCATTGTTGGACAATAATGCAAGTTAAATTTCAAAAATTAATTTGGTCTACCCAGCAGAGTTAAAAGGAGGTGGACAAAACTGAACGACTACAGTATTATGAAATAGCTCACTTAAATAGGAAAAAAACTTTTACACAAATACATAAGCAAAGTTTCCCCAATGAGAAAAAGACCAATTTTATTTCCAGTCAAAAAGTGGGTTCTGCATGTTAGCATCGCCAGCAGTAATGTGTTCTCATGCTGTCTTCAGTTTAGTACATCACACATAAATAATTAAGGAGAGTTTCAGATTAGAAAAGGGTGAAGGCCACAGGTTGATCGCCCTGATTGAAGGCTGCATGCAGGCATGGCTGTCACATGGCAGTCTAGTTAGAAATGGCTATTTCTCCTCAGTTGTATGAATGAAAACAAGAACAAAACACATGATCACAAATCAGGCAAGTACAGACTATGTCCTTCAGCATATGTTGCGCCTATAAGACTACAACTATTGTAGAGTTACAGACCATGAAAATTTGAATAGAAGTTTTGCATACTTTTGCAGAGTCTGACATAACCAATGGCCCGGGGCCAGTAAAAGTTTATGCAGGGCAAGCTGATTGGTCACTCACTGATTTGGATTGTCTAGCTCCCCAGGCAGAGTAAGATTAATTTCCATGTGTATGATTCAAACTGAAAATGGCAATGCTACAAAGGAAATCTTATTCAAGATAGTTTAGAAAAAACATTGATGAGTTTGGCAATGTTGACGTATTAAGTAATTTAGTTATTTTATACCTCTAGAGTGTGATATGTAGGAACTAAGCCAATATTTGCAGTGTGTACAACACTTCAAGACAATACTGAAATAAGGTCACTTTGAGTTCACCTGGTCCAAGAAAGCTTTGGCTTCACCTAATGTGACCTACAGCCAAACTCTTTCCAAAGGTTACTGCTAACTTTCCTAACAAATTAAACTAAAGAGGGTTGCATTCAGGCACAAGAGGCTCCAAAAATCACATCTCTACCTCTGACACTGGGAGAGCTGGATGCAGCCCTGCTTGAACTGCAGTGCACGTCGCCCTGCGGCAGCACATCACTGCTCTTGAGCCACACAGGCCTGTCTCCCCTCTTCTCACCAAACTTAAAATGTCGTAAGTATATATCTGCTCAATCGTCTCCTTTGTCAGCCGCTTTCTCAGTCTCTGTGTCTGGCTTCCTGGCAGCAGAGTTGGATTCGCCTCCTCCTCCTGTAGCCCGATTGCGGCTCCTGGCCCCTGGCTGGTACAGCTGAATAGCAGGCCGGTCCTGATGTAAAGAAACAACGATATTAAGAATACTGAAAAATGCTTGCAAGCAATTACTTGATGATTTGAAAAGCTGTTACCTTATTTCGCAGCCGCTCTCTTTTACCACTCTCCTCTTTCTTGTCTTTGGCAGGCTTCCCCACCCTCTCGGAGTGAGAGGAGTCTCCAAAGTTGTCACCCTTTTTCTTCTCCAAGGCACGCTCTTTTTCCTTCTTAACCTCTTCCTCCTGCTTCTTGCATGAGTTCTCTCCATCATGCCGCTCTCTCCTTTTCCGCCGCTCTTCGTCCTGTCGCCTGATGCGCTCCTTCTCTCTCTGCCGCCGCTCCTTCTCCCGCTCTCTTTCGTGATCGTCACGCTCCCTGAACTCCTTCCGCCCGTGTTCATCCGTTCTGGGTGGAAAGCACATATCCTGTTTATGTATTCTATTTGAAGTTAGCGATGTATTTTCAAATAAAACGACTTAATTAACTAACTTCCTCCCTCGATCTTCCTTATTTTCAATGTTCTGACGCTTTTTATGATCAGCGCTCCCCATGGATCTATCCTCTTTCTTTGGCCTCTCTGGTTTCTTGGCCTTTTCCTTGGGTTTCTCAGAATCAGCCTCTTCACATCTGTCAGGCTTCTTCAGGAGCTACACAATTGAAAATAAAGAAAAAAATCATAAAGAGATATTGGAAATTGTACACTTTTGTGAACTGGTTCAAACCACTGCAGCACACACCTTAATTTTTGGTTCTTCTTTAACTTGGTCCTTGTCTTTCTCCAGCGGTTTCTCAAATCTCTTCATCTTCTCTGCCTCTTTGCGCTTCCTTCTCTCCTCCTCCCTCCACTTACGACGCTCCTCATCCCGAATACGTTTGCGTTCGAGCTCCCTCCTTCTTCTCTCTTCCTTCTTTTCCTCTCTGATTCTCTGAACAATATCAAAACAGGACATGAGGCCAGCCTTAACTTAACATCTGTAACTAGAACAACACACTGTTGTGCCACAGTCCTTTTTTACCTGTTTGTTCTTCAGGAAGTCCAGCAGAGGAGTAGTTTTTTTAGCTTCAGGAGAGAAAAAAAAGTATGTTTTGAATCTATAGCTTGAGCAGTATGTCTGTTTTAAAATACATACAATGTTTCAAGTGTACTTATTAATAAAAAGGGGCATATAACCTACCAACAAGTTCCTTTGATTTTGCCTCAAGCTCTTCCAGCAGGGTCTCAGGAGTTGATGTCAACTTTTCTTCATCCCCGTTGTAAATTTCAAGGAACTTTTTGTATTCTGGATCTGAAATAAAATAAACAACATACAAATAAAAGACATGTTGCTGCTTTTGGTAAGACTGCTTCACTGCAGCTTTACATGGTTCTAAGTATTTAAGAGTACATTGTAGGGCATCTTGAGGTCAGACAAAATGGTTAAA
The DNA here is from genome assembly GCA_037974645.1 of Hollardia meadi. NCBI lineage: Eukaryota > Metazoa > Chordata > Actinopteri > Tetraodontiformes > Triacanthodidae > Hollardia > Hollardia meadi. The sequence continues at coordinate 9,480,678 of JBBPCS010000204.1, read as the reverse complement.
AATATCTGAACAATCATCAAATACCACTTTTCTATTAGAGTGGAATATCAGACAGATTACCTGTGCCAGTAAATATCTTTACCTTCAACAATTGTTCCACATTTTGCATCCTTTTTCTTACTTCTTTTCTTGGCAGTCTTTTGAAAAGGTGCAAACTCCACAACGGCAGGATATTCCTGTCCTGTTTAGGAATACAATGTGGACATGAAGAAAGCCTTAGTTAATGTCTGCAAAAATCTTAATGTCTATTTAGGTGTGAATGTCTGTTCTTTATACCTCTGTTGTCGATGAACACATATCCATCAAATCGATCTCTGAAAAGAACTATATCCTCTTGGTTTTTGAAATTTATGTAAGCCCTTGCGAAGAGGTGAGGGTAAAGGCTGAGTGGACAAAATACTCATGTCAGGTTAAACTATTAGAGTCACTGGTTGCATTTTTAAGATGATGAAACGTCTTTATATCAAATCACCTGGTGTCGTTGGAGAAAAACTCCAGGTAGTCCACCTCTGGGAGAGGTTGTAACTGCTCTTCCAGCTCTTCTTTGGTCAGACTTGGTGGTAATCGTCTGATTACAATCTTAACAAAAGATTTTTTAAAGTTAAGATAATTTAGCTGAGAAAGAAAATCAGACTGGCAAAAAAAGACAGCAACAATTGGCCAATATTAACTTAAAGATGGGTTTAATAATGTGAGTTTGGCTGGCTTTACCTTACTATATGAATTAACTTACAAACTAGAGTATGCATGTTTTATCTGACAAAACTCAGTTCGTTTTGACTTATAGCAACCGTAGCTAACGTAGCTAGCAAGTTTTACCTTTGTCATGGTCTCTTTCTTTTCCTTGGGCTTCTCCGTCTTTTCTGCATCTTCACACTTTATTTCCACTCTTTTCTCCTTCGGCCGAGTGTTTTCTTTGTCTTCCTTCATAATTGAAACCCTACTTTGTCCCAAGGTTGAATTTCATCTCACCCCGATGACTTGTTTACTTTTTTAGCAACTTAGCCGGCTAGTGGCATAAGAAGTAATGCTATCGCTAACCTAACTTCCTCTAACGGTCAGGCCTGCTGTTCAGCTTTACCACGGGAGGCGGCGCTGTGGGTGAAAACAAGCGTGTGCCGAGAATTTGAAACGATTATTAGATGTAGAGGTTTTATTTGTTTTTGTTTTGTTTTTGATAATGGCAGTTTGACTCTATTTTTTGTTGTTTTGTTCCATTACATAAAACAAACGTAAAGGTCAGCAAAATAAAACTTCCTTTTTCGCATGACCTTCAAAACAAAAGCCTACAAGTTTGAGTTAATATTTTTGAGCAGTTTATTTTGTATGTTACACTAATTGTCACGCGAACCAAGAGATTTTTCAGCCACTAAGTGATACAATAATAACGTCATATAAAATAGCATTTAAAAGTTAGATTTGCTGCTGAGTAAACGTTCCTCTAAATATTCAATATGTAGACTAAAAGGTCATTTATTTAACTGTGGTAATATTTCAACAAATTTATTAATATAGCAGCACAAATCATTTCTCTGGATATTTACGAATGTTTGACTGCATAATAATCTAGTTGTATGTGAAACAATGAAGACTTCTATCAGGAAGCGCTGTCTTTGAACTGACAGTTTTATTTTGAAAAACTCTGACAGGAAGTATTATTCATCTTCCGCTTTTGGAACATAGGTCGTCAGGACGGCCGACATTTTGTTAGCTTGTTAGCAAAATAAACTGTCGAGGGTAGTCTTAGGGCAAGTTGTTCTTTGTCGCCTGACAGTTTGAGGCTGTAATCATGTGGTATGAAATTTTGCCCGGCTTCGCCGTTATGACCGTATGTCTGATCATTCCTGGAGTCGCCACCGCACAGATCCACAAATTCATCAACGGAGGAAAGGTGAGGAGGATGCTGACTGCTAATGTGGCTCTGGCCATGCCAACAAGTACAACCTGAAAACATGCTAACTGTAAGTGCTTTTGGACTGCAAACTACTTGATTAAAGGCTTTCGTTTTCTCTGTAGGAAAAGAGGATTGCTCGGGTTCCGTGGCAATGGTATCTGATGGAGAGAGACAAGCGAGTGTCAGGATCAGGACTGCATTCTGATTCCAAGGTGAGTGCCCAATGTGGGAAAACTTGTAAAATTGTGTGTATTTTCCGAAGAGAGCATGAAAGTAGCTGACAACAAAAAAATAAGTAAACATTAAGATTGTTAAATGGAGAGAATTGTCTTGCAATATAAGAGCCGATTCAGATGCCTTGCTAAGATCATTTCCAAATTATACAATAGTATGCACACTGACAATTCCAGCAGGATTTGCACATCAAAACTTGCATAATTAACACAAACATGAGCATAAGCACACCCACATAGGTGTTTTTAAGATTTGTCTAATTAGACCTCTGCCCAAGTTGAAGGCGGGAAGAGCTATGCAAAAAAAATAAAAAATTACATGAAGCCAATACAATCGGACTATGCTGGAGTTCAATCACATTTTTTTTTCTCCGCAACAGGGACTTGAGAACATCCACTGATGACAAGGAATATGAGGACCCAGATGAGAAGAAAGTTCTTTGTTGTACATCAAAAGATTATATTTAACATCCAGCTGTTTGTTTTTTCAGTCTTTAAAGGCACCTGTCCTCGTTATTAAACTGTTCTATACTGTAAATCTTTCGAGGTGTCTTGTCTCGTGTTGGATTTTGAAAGCAACACATGAGAGATTGGTGCTCTACTCAAATAATGCTTTACACCTGTTTAAATATTGTGGAACATACTCTAGACACATACTCTCAATATGTGTAGTGAGAGTAGACCTTGCCTGGCTGGGACAATAGTTATACACCAATCAGGTACAACATTAAAACTGCTGACAGGTGAAATGGATAACATTTGTCATCTTTGTCACCATCCACCCAGCAGGACAATTTAGCCACACCACAAAAACTGCTCAGGAATGGCCTGAAGAACATGACGAAGAGCTCAAGGCATCAACCTGGCCTCCAAATTTAATAGCCATTTATTAAGTCATTAATTAAAACAAAGATTAATCGGTGTTGGCCATCGTGTCCACATTACAGGACCTAGCCCTGTTGAAATACTGTCATATGAAAAATCACTGTGGTGAACGAGATGCATACAGGATTTTGCCAATATCTACCAGCTCCAATCATTTGAATTTCATAATGGTGTAATTTAAAAGATTGCTCTACAATTAAGCGGCTCTGAAACTGGGTTTTATGACCCTCAAATCTGAGAGGTTGCAAAAAGATTCACTAAAAAAAGGAATTGTGAAAACCACAAGATGACTTAACAAATGAAAATTTATTTACCATTCTGATCAGGATTTGTTAAAATGTGCAGGAAAAACTTGAGGTTGAACAACTGAAAGAAAAGACTAATTCTAGAGAGTAAACAGGATGGAGAATATAATAAAACAGAGTACTTTTCAGACATTTCTTTACAATTAAAATCCTCCCTACACGCTGTATATTCCTTTAAAACTGAATGTCGTTATCAACCTCAAGTCACAAGACAAAAATAAAGGTGTCCTGTAAAGTAAAGAGTACAACTGAGGGAAAACTGTAGACGTGTGATGTTCACTTCTCCTCCTTGCCTTTGGTCTTCCTGTACACCATCTCCCTGAAGCTGGACAGAATCTTGCTCTCTCTCTTCCTCCTCTCCTCCTGGTTGAAGGATGCCAGAGCTCTCTTTTCATCTGCACTGTAGATCTGGTTTTCCTTTCTCAGACGCACAGCCTCCATACGACGATGTCTGCACGGTTATATTTGAAATTAGTCAGAATCACAGGAATTAAAAGATGGGCGTCTCTTTGGGCCACTTTATAGTTAATTTTAAACGTGTATATTTGCACTAATTATAAACTACAAAGGATTTTTTTGTGCAATATATTAATATATGCCAATTATTGAATTGCTGCAGTACAAATCAAATCATGGTTTATAGTCCCACTTGTAAACATCATGTACCTGCTGCCGCTCATTACGTAGCCAGACTTCTCAAAGTTTGCGATCTCATCGCTGGTGAGACCTATTTCACCTCTTCTGGGGATACGTTTGCCTGCTTTTACGTACTCTGCCATTGCAGCACCTTCACCTGGCAACAGCGCATGACCAAAACTGGAAGAGGAAAGATGCACTTATTAAACAAGTAAGCAACATCTACCTAAAGAATCATAAATGTAAACCAAAAAAAAGTTATGTGCTGTAAATACATATTCTAAAAATGTGTTTGCTTCTTAGGAGAGTAAACACCTGTTCATACCATCACCAACTTCTACGGCTTCAACTTATTATTTTCATCATCGATTATCCTGTGGACTATTTTGTTGACTCATTGTTTGGTCTACATGTCAAAAATTGTGAAAAATAAGTTTCCAAAGTTCAGAAAAGAACATAAAATCTTCACATTTCAGAAGCTGGTACCACTGAATTTATAAGCATGTCTGTGAGGCTGCACAGCAGTGCTTTGAAGTAAATCCTAACATGCGAACAGTGACGATGCTAACGTCAAATAAACTCACTCCAGAGGTCTGTCGTCCTGGGACGTGTGGGTGAGTGGAGCTTCGGGGCCGACCATGTGTTCATCCATGCAGGTCTTCTCCACCCACATCACCCCGTTGGGATCCTCCTCCTCTTCCTCCTCCTCCTCCCCCTCCTCCTCCGACTCCTCACTGCTGGAGTTGCTGGACTCCTTGCGGCTCTTCTTTGCCTTCTTCTTCTTGGACTTCTTAGACCTGTTAAGAAACGTGAAGTTTGGGTATTCAAAATGTCCCTTTCTGAATGAACTAGCTTCTGTAGCTGCGTATTAGCACTTACTTTTTGCGCTTCTTTTTCTTTTTCTTCTTCTTTATTTCTTCTTCTGAAAAATAAAAACATTAATAGTTCAGCTAAAAAACAACAACTAAGCTTTCTTAAATTAATGTAGTTCTGATTGTCTTACCATCTGAATCTGATTCCAGCTCGCTGTCCTCAGAGTGCTTTTTGTTCTTCCTCTTCTTGGATTTCTTCTTCTTTTTCTTCTTCTTCTCTTCTGTGAATGACAGAGAGAATGCCTCGTTCAAATCAAACAGCATGCTATATCACTGTACTTTATTCACGTACGAACACTGTAGACTTTACCTTCTGAGCTTGATTCTGAAGTGCTGTTTTTTTCATCTTCTTCCACTGGTGTGAATTCATCAGAGCTGGTGGAGACAAAAAAAAAGGAGATTTGTGCTTTCTGTAGCCGTACACACAAAGAAGTAAACTATCTGTAAGTGTGGTACTGGAGAAAAAAAAACATTTTTCCATGTAGGAGAGATTCTTAACTTACTCTGGCTCTTTCACTCTCGGTGAATATCCCCAAACTTCAGCACAACCTAACTCGCCAATCCTCTCCCTCTCTTGCAGTCGCCTGTAACAGAAAGACCAATGCTGCAATCTCAACAAATAACTGGCTATGTTGATTTCAATGACAATAGAACACATACATTAAGTGGGAGAAGATTCCAACTGATCCCAACTGTGACGAGTTGATTTGATTTTCCTGTTTTTTATAGTATATATATATAAGTCATTTAACAGTCTTTCTGTCTGGTTAAGTTATATTTTGTGATATCAATTTAGGTTGTGGAAACTCATCAGCATTGACACTTTACATTTTCAAGATTTTAACTTTTACAGTTGTATAGCCCAGTGTCTTCTGTCCTGTAGGGACTTTTTGTCAAGTCTGAGAAAAAGTATGTTTATTACATGCTTTCTGATAGTAATATGTTGCTGCAAACCATTTTGACAATGTCTCGTAAACTGTATTCGAATAATAAAGCAAAAAAATATATCATGGTTAACTGTATTGAAAGCTTTTGAAAGATCAGGAAATCTTCCAGAAGAGAGATTATAATATTTTCATACTGACGAGCATACATTATATTAGATGGTTTGGAAGCCTCTTATATAAAGGTTTTTCTAAGGAAGAACTTGGACTGTGCAGTAATTCTAGAAAATAAAGGTATCCTCCACTTTTTCCCCCCATCATTTCAGACCGATTAGGGGTATCAAATGAAGTAAATTTCCCTTTATGAACTCAGGGCATCTGGTTGTGTTACACTGGGACAAAATATCCTTATATCCTTAATTGATCTTTCTGTCTCCATGTAATTACTGATTGATAGTTGACTAACTGTTCTTGATATTAAATATTTTTAGTAGTATGTGTTATTTTAACATGTCTCAATAGCTGAATTAACTTGTTCTTGTAGGATTTATGTCCTATTATTAAGAGATGTTGGACATGAAATATTTTTTTTATATAATCTGTTTTTCTGATCAAAAGTCTTTAGCAAACAAGGAGTAATCCATCGTTTATGTCTCATGGGCTGAATCTCTGCCTCCTTTTCTTAAAATAAAATTTAAAAAACACTGATGTTTACACAGAATTTTCTCTAATAAGTTTCTCCTCTTGAAGCTTTTTAAGCTTAACTATTTGAAAACGACATATCAGTTAATTAGGGGCATGGACTATTTAAATTTGACCAAGCAAGGTATGTCTAGCAGAGGATCGAATTGTACCAATTGTGACTTGTATCATAAACTATGCACTAAAAGTTAAGATTTCTCCTCGTCTGTAAAGTCCTCTGTCTGCAGTAAATTGCTGGAGTGACCCTTTAATGATCAAATGAAAGAAAACGGTACACGTTTACTAGCCATTAGCTTAGCTGCCTGTAATACTTCTGTTTTTATTTGATACCTGGCAATAAAAGCCTCTTGTCTCTGTCTTTGAGCATCGTCCCTCTGTTGCTCGTAGTAGTAGTCATCTTTGAAGCTTCCGTGTTTTCCAGGAGCGTCTCGTTGCTCGGGCCAGTGGTTGTTGTTGTGCCGCTCCCTGGACCTGGACCGGGATCTGGAGCGGCTACGACGGGGGCTTCCAATGCGGATGCGTCGGAGGTTTTTCGCCTCTCGAAAACGACGCTCCCGTTCCTCGCGTTCTCTCTCTTTGTTTCGCGGTTTCGGAAGTTTGGGCCCAAAGCTATCCGGAGACAGGCTCCGTTCGCGGCTGTCGTTGCGGTTGCGGCTGCGGGAACGAGTCCGCGGTCTCCGGGACCGAGGACTCCGAGGCTCCCCGCCATCAGAGCTGGAGCGATCCGACAGTGGCATATCGACTGACTTCTTTAGACTCACAACGAAACTACGAGACAAGCTAAAGACAAGCGTTTGTACACTTGTCACCTCTCTTTTCTGTAATGCGCAATGGAAGTCATATCAAAGCGTCCAACAACAGGAAGTCCTGATACGTCCGTTCCCAAACACACACCGGTCTTCCTCACCATCCAATGGGGATAGTTCCGCTTGCGCGCTTTTAATAAATTGTAGTTTGTCAAAATTATAATTAATAAATAAATACAGAAAAAATATTCGACATCTGAACAAACATTTAGATACATGGAAGAATTTCTTCAGTATTCGTCAACCCTCTCAACACATTTTGTAGAAACTATAGTTTATATGTAGGCCAACTGTTAATGGTTGTCTTTGACTGTTCAATTTCTTTCTTTTTTTATTTATTTTAGGCCTACCTAGGAAATTACCTTTGTAAATATCATAACGTTACAAATGCATTTTATTGTGTCAGGTGGACAATGTTTATGTATATATAATAATCTATACCTGGATATAATTTATGTGAATGTAGACCAACAGTACTTTTTTCGTTTTTTTCCATTTTATTTTATAAATTAATGACAGACTTAGTCTTATAGCATTTAATATTAGTTGAGTATTTCATGTGCTCTTGTGAGCATGTATTCTTCTTATTTATATCTGTTCTTATGTATGTAAAGCACTCTGCAAACATAAAGGCAGGACATGTTCAAGACTAATGAACAACATTAAAATATAAAGATTATTTGTTATGGAGCTGACAGAGCCAATAGCCTACATTTTGAGCTAGTTTGCTATCCAATGTGAATAGGCTTGGTCGAAGAATATTTGTTAACAGGAAAAGATAGGCCTAAATAGATGTTCGTTTTTTGATGTTTGTTTTTTTAATAAAGTAATTTAATAAAGTATAATATTTTAGACTTCATGTTTGTGTTATGAATTTTCACTTAAATGCACTTCCTTTTTGGGACTCTTAACGTGATATTGGCCACAATCACATTTAGCTTTTGATTAGATTTTTTTTTTTACCCCATTAGAATGGCTAAGAATTTTGAAACAAAAGTGAAGTACAGAATCCCTGCTTAACACCATGTTACACTTCCTTGGTATGAGATGTGGTGCTTTCTGCATAAGCTTAAAATGGAATGACAAATTAAGGTAAAGCCAACAAACAATTTTTCTTAGACATTATGTTCCACTTCTGCTTTCTAAGCACAAACTGACTGTACAGAAAAAACAGATGACTGACAAAAATACAGGTGGTAAGGATCTTTCAGTGTATTTGTTACAGCACAGAGTATTGCACAAACTGCAGACAGATACACAAAGATTGTTTGCAAAATTTTAAAGCATGATGATGAATAGAAGCATGACATGTAATAAAATAAACTTGATCTCATGTAGCAAAAAGTATAAGGACAAATGACTTATATGAAGAGCCTCTTCCATACACTGGAGTATGAAATAATAATAATAAAAAATACAAACATTGTACACACCAATCAGTAAGTACATAAATAATAGTTAAATTAGACAAGGAAGTTGTGTGAAAAAAATTGCACTTAAGGGATGGAGTCTGGTATATGGTAGTCGATAATATTCTTTATACAAGTCAGTGTCTTAACATTCTGGTTTGCATTTAGTGTTCCAAGAACAGCAAAGAGCCAAAATTCCTGTAGTCCAATGATGGGTGTGTCTTGTGCGGATAACAGAGGGAAATAAACAAGAAAAAACAAATCGAACTTCAATGTGTACAATCTTATCAACCATAATGTAAACATCTGGGCATAGTGGATCACATGTTTATACAGCATTGTACGTCGTTGGAAGTTTCGCATTTGTAAAGTGTCTCGATTGTAAATTAAAATCAAACTTCCGCTTTCACTTAGGCGCTCACACACACAATACCGGAACTTCTCAAGCATGTGTAACTACAGTCTTTTAACCGATCAAAAAAAAAAACAGAGTCAATTAGTTTGGGAAATTGTACAGCTACATCACAATATTTTGTATAGTAGCCCGCATCTTTTCGTAACAACAGAGACGCTCCGCAACTCAGCAAATAAGCAAGATGTCTTCTGCGGTTAAACAGACTACGAAGTTGTACCCGGTGCACAAGAAATTTGAGGAGACGTTGGCAATGGAGTTATTTTTCACGGACTTGAACACGACCGCTACGTGCCTCATCTGTGGGCAGAAAGTATTATATAGGGAATTTAATATGAAGCGGCATTACACTGCTAAACACGCGGAGCAGTATCATAAGTACAACGGAGAGAAAAGGAAGGTAATGTCCGATCAGCTTCATGCAGACTTCAAACGCGTCAAACAAACTCCAGCAGGACCCGACTTGAGAGGAGAATCGAAACCCAGCCTGAGCGTCCCAGGTAATTTTATTTATATCAAACGTCGTGTCCGCTGAGATCATCTCTATACTTTTATTTTGAAGGCGAAACTAATGAACTGGCAGTTATCTCGACGTAAAAAAGTACAAATTTCAACTGAAAAAAATGACTATTAATTGTTAAATCGCTAACATGAAGTCTAGATGTTATTCGAAATATTTTTTGTAATGCTGTAGGTTTATGTTTCTAATTTTTGTAATCATACACGACGGCGACTCCTTGTGGCTGTTCCATTGATGAGGCTGCAGTTAGCGCCGAGCGCAATTGGCAGGGGAAGCAGTTAGCCGTTAGCCATTGTTTGTATCCAGCTAAGTTAGTCAAGTCGGTGGTAGCGGACGTGCTTAGTCTTGGCAGAAACACCAGAGTTGCAGGTAAAGGGAATTTATTTTACGTGCAACCATTTAATTTAGCACGATTTTATAGTAGCATGTACCCTTTGTGGCGACGTAATTGAAGCTAGCATGCTAATAAGCTGCTAAATAGTAGGCCGCACTGTCCGCTTTTCATTAAAGAGGAGAGCTTCGTTGACATTACCTTTGTTAGCTAGACAACAACAGCATCAGAAATATATAGCAGTATTAAATTTGTGAAAGTAGCTGACGTTAACAACGCTGTTGAAGTTTAAAAGGCATTAGTTATGCACTTGCGCAATGTGATGTTTGACTAAAATGTCAGCTAGTTGCTACAACTAAAGCAAACTAACGTTTAGCTAACGCCAGCTAAGGCAACCTTATTGTTTTTGCTGCGTGACTAACATTGCAATTTTAACGTGCCTCACATTTGTTTGCATTACTGTTCTTTTTTTTCAATGTTGGGAAGCACAAGGAATAACATACAGAGTTAAACGTAACCCAAAACCTTTGCAAAAACAACAATTAAATCAAAACGACAAGTGTAACAACGAATAACACTTAACAGAAAAATCGAGATCAATTTATATTGCAGAAATTAAAGCAAATAAGGCGCCAGGACCACACTAATAACTAGAACTAATTTGTCCCCAAAAGTCCCCAACAACGAAACGAGAATAAGATGATAAATATATGAAGACTGTACAAAGCTTCCTTAAAGTTTGCAAGACTAGCTCAACAAGGAACTTCTACCAAATCGTCAGCAAAGACAAAGGATTAGTTAAACAGAGCAACGTCAATGTTCAAGCTAAATCCACAGCGTTTCAATAATAGCAGTCAGCCCAACAAATAGCTCAGTGGCCAGGAGGACTGGTTCTGGGGTTTGATATATAGCTCCACTGATGATCAAATGAAGTTCAGGTGTGGGTGATACAGGCATACAGGCACTCAGAGAGGAGCGTGGCAGACCGACCACACAATGAGAGACAGCTCTCATCCAATAAGACTAGGTTAAAACCTAGTATATGGCTAGACCATGTGTGGTCGATGTGCGAAAATGTGAATTCCTGATATTAAATACTCATCTGCAGCTTTCTTGTTATATTTGCAGTTGCATGAACAGTACTTTCCAAGAGGTCTGAGAACGTATCGGTACAAACACTGATGTTCACATTCATACTCCCACTGTTCCACTTTGCATCAAATACTTGAACACAGTTTTACTTAAGAATGTGAAATTATTTTTCTACAAATAATACATTTTTAATTCCACCTCAACAAAAGCCAGTGTATTAGGCACAGTCAGCTTAATAAAGTTATGCTAATGCAGCCAAGAGCAGCCTTGCCATGAATAATACAAATATACCAATATGAATGTTCATTTTTTGTCTAAGCTGTTTTGAATTACCTTCATGGTCATTTTGGAGCCTGTAGTTTGCAGTGTTAAAAATTTTACTGTTATACAGATGTGATTCGTAATATTTTGTCCACACTTTTTATATCATTGAGGGCAGACTAAGTAGGGTTCAATATTTGGGTTTTTTTTTTTTTTAACTTGTGGGTCAGAAATCTACTTACCCCAAATTGCTTGTCCCTATACAAATTGCTCTATTTATTAGTAGTTATCAAATAATAAAAAAGATTCAGGTTAATTGTCATGTTTTGTCTTGCCCGTCTTGCTCTCAAATTTGCGGCGAATACATAGATAGAGTTTTGCTCACGTTTTCTTATGCCATGCAACTAAACTATTTCCAGGATAATAGAAATGTTTGCTTGCTCTTTGCCTCATACATGTCTTAACCTGCTTCCATTTTCTCACGAGTGCCCAATCTGTTCTTTGCATATGCAACTCTCAACAGAGATGAGAAAAAAGGGAGATGGCTCACACCTTAGGTATTTTCATCATCAGCTCCAGAAAAGACAATGTGTTAAATTCTGTGTTACCACTTGCCTGATCGGGAAAGTGAGTTGCTAGATTTACTAGCCCGAGGTGAAACTTTATATATTTATTGGAATCAGTGGGTTGACTGATAAGTTACAAGAACTTTCAGCAAAGAAAAGCCAAATAAATATTTGAGATAACAGTGTCATTGTTATTTGTCCACCAGAGAACCCTGACATGTTTTACTCTCAAATCTATATCGGCCTCAAAAATCTTTTATTGGTCAGGTTGTATGAGAAAACACCTTTCACTATAATGCACCTCAAACTGCAGTCCAGCCAACCATGAACTGGAATCAAGTTAGTGTTAGGTGCTATAGTTATAGACTGTTTACTTATTTACTCCTGGCGTGTCTTGATAATTGATGGTTAGAACTGATAAAGCAGGATATGGAAGCTCTTTAACTGTTTTATTAAACAATAGCATTCTGCTTGTCACCGTGATGTAACTGAATTTTCTTATTTTTTTTGTTGTCTTTGATTTTTCTCTCTAGTCATGCCAAGTCTAAAGCTGATATCTGCGACCGACACTCAGTATTCAGCAGCTGTCCTGAAGTCGATGAATGAGCAGCGAAGCCATGGAATATTTTGTGATGTCACCATTATCATACAGGACAAGAAATTCAGAGCTCATAAAACAATCCTGTCTGCCTCCAGTACATATTTCCACCAGCTCTTCACTGTCGCTGGACAAGTGATTGAGTTAAACTTCATCAGAGCAGAAATCTTTGAGGAGATTCTCAATTATATTTACACCTCCAAGATTTACCGTGTCCGCTCTGACACGCTCGAGGAGCTCATAAATGCTGGACAGATACTGGGAGTCAAGTTCATTGCAAACTTGGGGTCACCATTGTCACAAGTTAAGGGCCTGCCTGGTTTGTCTAAGGAGGCGGAAAACAAAAGTGACACGTCCACAGAGATGATGCCAATCATCACAGAGTCGTTCTCATTATCTGCAGAGGAATTCAATCAGACAAGCAAACCTGCAGGTAATGATGAGGACTCGGACAATGATGTTTTGTTTGTCTCACAAACAGATGCTCAAACCACAGCCAATCAGAAAGCCAGCTCTGGCGAGATCATTGATTTGGATTCAGCTGATTCAGCAAATGTAGCAACAAAGCAAAATAAAGAATCAAATCAAGCAGTTGCTAAACCTGCAGAGAAAGCCCAAACACCCGTGAGATCATATCCTGCAAAGACCCCTATTATCAGTAGTCCAAACCCCAGTTTGCCCAACAACAGCCCTCTGCGCAGTCCAGACAGCAGCTCCAATAACTCGTCTTCCCCTGCCAGAGTTTCCTCAGGAAGTGCTCCCGCAACTCCAGCCAGGTCAAGCAGTTTCACCCCTGAACCCTCCAGTGCCTCTCAGTCCTCTGAAAACAGTGATATAACGGGAGTTCACAAGAAGCAAATCTCTACTTCATCTCAGCAAGGGGAATTCAAAATAATGCTCTTGGATGTTTCTGAAGGTCCAGCAAATCAAACTAACATTCCCAAATCGACTATAGCAGCAAAAAAGACAGTGACGCTCAATACAGCCACAGAGATTGATTCAATATCATCGGGCTGTAAAGTGTATGCCAATATTGGAGAAAATACTTATGACATTGTCCCAGTGAAGGAAGATCCAGGTGAAGGAGGATCTAAGGCCAATAAAGGGAAGAGGTCGCTAATGGCAACGCCTTTGAAACCCTTCGATAAAGCACCCATGTCACCAAAGGCCAGCCCAAACAGAAAGAGGACCAAAGCAGAGCTCGAGGATCACTACGAGCTGATCATGGATGGGAAGACTTTCTATGTGTGCATTGTCTGCAAGCGCCCCTATGTGTGTCTGACGAGTCTCCGCCGCCACTTCAACACCCACTCGTGGGAAAAGAAGTACCCGTGTCGTTACTGTAATAAGGTCTTTGCTCTGGCTGAGTACAGAACTAAACATGAAATCCACCACACAGGAGAGAGGAGGTACCAGTGCTTGGTGTGTGATGAAATGTTCATGAACTACCAGGTACTGTCCACCCACTGCAAGCAGGTCCACAACCAGGATCCCAGCGGGAGGAAAGAGAGAGATGACACCAACAACAACTTATACCGACTGCTGCCTTGTAAAACAGTGCAGATGAAGCCGTACTCATGGACTACTGATGGGCAGGGGGTCCCTGTCATATCTGAGGATGGCAGTGTGCATCACATAACTGCTGTGGGAGAAGACATCCACTCTTCCACCCAGACCAGGATGTTAAACTGGGATGACATCTTTGTTGAGCCTGACACTCGCATGCCGCCTGATGCTGAGGCCCGACCGAGGTCAACCATGAACACTCCTCCACAGGGAGCCACAGAGTTTGACTTTGTTATACCAGACACCTACTGAGCAACACTCACTACTCCATTACATGTGCCTTTTAGGTGCTCCAACCCTTTTTTCTTCTTTCTTACCATGTCAACAATATTCTTCTGTAATTCTCGATAGTTTCAGCATAAAGTACAGTCACATTAGCCTTTCAGTTAAACAAAATTTTTGGTGTAATGTGCTGATCCTGGTGATGATGCATGCTTGAATCATGTCAGAGCTGAACTGTTAAAGTTAATCAAAGGTCATTCTAATGTGTGTGTCTGCCAGAGCCAGCTGGAGGTTGCACCAAAACAGGACAAAAAATGCTCAGATTTGTAAAGCGTGCCGGCTTCAATTGAAGTGAAAGGGAGAAGGAGCGAATAGTCGGAGGACACAAGTGTAGTGTGACCATACCTCGACTCAAGTTACTCTGCTTGTGTAATAGCCTTGATCTTTTGTATCATTGGAATAAATGATAAAAACATACAAGTGGTTCATACGTGATGAAATCATAAAGAAAACAATTAGTTTATCCGGATAATATAAATTCCATACAGGAAACAAAAACTGCCCTAAAATACAAGGAAGAATGGGAGGGTCACGGTATAAATCAACAGCTGTAATAAAAGGCAAAAAATGATGTATGTTGAACACTGCGTCCTAACACAGTGCTATGTGAGCGAGAGTGCTAATTGACCACATGGCGCACCATTTTGATGTGAACTTTTGTCAGACACCCTGCTTTTATTTATTCCTGTCGCTTGTATTGAAAGTAATACATCATGGACAAGAAACAGACAATTTCTAAATGTTGCACTGCTTCCTAACTGGAAAGGATGAGAACTAGCGAACATTCAGTGTGGACAGAGAGCGTCAGATGTTACATGATGCAGTCGGAAGCTCGCTTGCTGTTAGGACACAGTATAAGTTTTCATGAGGTTGGGCTGCCACTTAAGATTATATTCATTATTGATCAATCTGCCAATTATTTTCCCAATTAATCGATTAATTGTTAAGTCTATAAAATGTTTTTTAAAAAGTGAATTCATTTCACCACTTTGGAGAGCCCAATGTGAAGCAGCACATCCATACATTTAAGAGCTGGAACCAAGAAGTGTTTGAAATTTTTGCTTCAAAAGTGACGCTTAATAGATTATCAAAGTAGTTGGCAACTAATTTCTCTCTTTCACCTTATAGATTAATAAACAAATAGTGGCAGCTCAAGTATGAGGAAAGTTAGAGCTGCTTCAGGCTCAGACTAATGTTGATTTTCAGCCTCAAATTCTGTATCTGCCAGAAGTTTTCAGCTGAAATATCTGAAGCAAAAGAGCTTTGAAATGAGACATTTGAATTTGTTCTCTTGTGGATTTTAACCTTGGGGTCATGTTACCTAAATCCATGAATGACATTAAGCAGCCCACTGAGCTCCATTTAATAAAATGGAAACAGGGTTACCTATTTTAAAAATGTGAAACCTCAGCTGATGATTTTGTGTGTAACCAGGATGGTGTCCCATATTTCAATAAAATGAGGTTACTTGAATGCATCAATCATGAATCTAAAGTCTGCTTTTGAGGATCAAATGGAAATTTTAATAGACGAAACATAGTTTTCCGAAATGATCATTCCTGGTTTCCATTTGAGAATATTTTAAACCTAATTCTGTAAAAAAAAAAAAAAGAATGTTAAATTATGATCTGAAATATATTTTTTCATAATGTGATTGTTGGTGATCCCACATGTGGGTATGATGGCAGGGATGATATACAATATTTGTCAGTGGTTGGAAAAAACATGGTTTCTTTTTTGTCCATTAAACACTTGTTAAATTTTAATACACCTGTACATTTTTATTTCTTATGGTTTCCATGTTGTTTGTTATATGAAATGTTATTTTAATGTCAAAATCTGCCGGCTACATATAGTGTAGACTAGAGATTTTGCATAGAAATGAGAGGATATGATTGGCATAAAGTGAGGGTTATTTCAGTACACATAGCACTTAGTGTTGGGTCTTTTTGTAATGTTTTTACATTTTCACTCTGTTTTTCCACTGTGTCAAAATGTAGTGAGTCTGAGTTAAAAAAAAACAAAAAACAATATAGAAATCTATTCTATGTAATGAAATAAAATGATGCAGGCTTTAGATTAACATTGGTGTGTGATGTATTTATTAGCTTTATAGCAGTAGACAAAATGAAATAGTTATTATAGTCTGTTGGCATTGTACAGAATAGCCTTTTCCTGTCAGTTAGCAATAAGGGTTACCGGATGGTGAATAAATTATTCTTTGACAATTTTAGCTTAACTGTCTTGCACTACCAGCATCTGCTGTTTTATTTACTGTGTTGTGTTATTGCAGTGCACCTTCTCTAGCATCTAAAAATGAATGTCTGAACAACTCCAGAAGATGAACTATTTCACCATTTACCTCAGTCAGCATAATGTCACTTAAACCAAATGTATACATGTATACTGATGACTATAATATCACTGATGTAATTTATTTAATCACAACTAGTCAACAGCAATGCTAGCAGTTTGTTAGCTAGCACCAGGTTAGCCATGTTGTGGCAGCATACTAACATTTTCTAATTGGCACTAAACATGAAAGTAGAGTTTTACAGGCATGAGGCATGTGATCATAAACTAATGATTATGAAATTAAAAGTAAAACCAGATTCGGGCGCTATATGTAAAGTTAAGGGATTACCAAATTAGAATGGGTTTTATCTTGATGGGGGCATGAACATTACACCAAATGTCATGGCAATCCATCAAACAGTTGTTACTAACAATCTAAAATGTTAGTAACATAGGATTCATACTCTGGGGACCATGACTGTCCAATAGCTGTTGAGATATTTCAGTCTGGACCAAAGTAGTGAACTTATATTGCCCTCCATAGATCCACACTGCTAGCTTGGCTAAAAAGAAACACACTATTTGAATTACACAAAACATTTTTAATGATGAGACAAAAAGGAACTGACAATCAGCCCCTGAGAATGTGTTGTTTAAATTATAAAAACCAGTGATTAAAGCTGACAGACTGGTTTACACTCTCTTCCTCAGTGAACTTATTATTTTGACTTTTTATGATCTCCCATCTCATGTCAGTGAAGCCAGCACTGACTGTCCACACTCAGTGTTTATTCCTGACAAAGACAAAGCATTTCAACTCACTCGTGTGATATTACTACTTCTTACAAAGAGAGAGACAATATATGCTTACCTGCTTTTCGTGAAAATACAATAAATAGGGTTTGGAGTGACTCATCTACGGCAGAATAGCTTATTTCTTAATAAACACTGCTCTGCAAAGTTCACCACACATTGATCAAAATATAACTTAAACTGAAAAGTTGATAAATAGGTACCACAATCTCTTTGTATACCTTAGGCTTAACTGTTAAGGAGCATCTGTGCATCACACTGCTGTACATACATTATGAGCATGTTACACCACCATTTCTGCATTATTAACATTGTCTTTAATAATGTACAGTGACACTATTGACAGCACAAGAAACGACGGCTTGGGCTTAAAACTCTACTGTGTATAATTTTATAGCTGATTCAGATTTGTTAAAAGACACAGAAACTTTCGTCTAACGGCTTGTAGCTGTGCCGTGATCCTCACAGTGCAAACAATGAGGGGGTTATCACATGCACCACTCAAGGCAGGAAGCATTTACAATATGTACTAAAGAGAGGTGAACGTAAAGTATAAGCTGGAGTTTTTGTCCTTATACAGAGTAAATCCAGGTGACAGTGCTGCAGAACCGGAAGTTTGTTTGCATTAAGGCAGATACATGTGTAAACAGTCCTGGTTTTGAACTGGATGTCTCTCTCTTGATGTGTATACGCACGCGCGCGCGCGCACACACACACACACACACACACAGTGCCGACATGAGTGTGAGTGGTGCCCAGGGAGACAAACCCTTGCTCCCTTGTATTGGGCAGAGTTAGCTTGCTCTGTGGCCATCCTCCTCACCACCTTTCCTTCAACAAAGTTCTCAACGATTGTGAGGAAGAGCCCAGAGGACTTTTTAGCAGTCAAACCACTCAATCAGCATCTAACAACACCTGCTAACGTTTCAGGTGCTTTCTGTGCTCAAAGCCATGTCATGGGCTGTAGGGTGGGGGCTTCTCATCAGGATGATTGTGAGGAGGAGAGTAACGCGGAGGGACCATCATGGGCCACAGGTGGCTGGCTCCAGACTGGGAGTCATCTGACAGGCCTGAGGAGTCAGGGAACATGTAGGAGCCCTTTAGGAAAGGCAAAATATTTTTTAGAATGACATGTTTACGAGCTTGGACAGTACTTTTGCAAGTTTTTATCTGTTAGTTTTGGGTAATGGGAGTCAGGAGGTAAGAAACTCTAGATGTAGGAGAGGAGGAGCTCTCAGACCAGATGGAATTAGAATATTTTTCTCAGAGAAGAACACCAACACATAATAGAAAATGTAAGAACTGACTACTGGCACTAAAACATTAAGCTGAAATTTCATGTCATAATATTGCCTGATTAATTTCATGTACATTTCCTTTTTCAGCCTTCATCTGAATTAAGATGTCACTGATAAATCAACTGCCGATAATCAATAACTGTTTTGACCAAATTCTCACTCTGTGCACACCATGCAGTACTGCAGGCTTAAAGTGGCTCTGTACCTGCAGGTCGTAGGCTGTGTAGGGCGGCAGGCAGGGGGCAGTGTTGTAACGCGAGTTGAAGGAAGAAGTGGCGGGTGGAGGAAGCTCTGAGGGGAGTGGAGCTGTGATGGCCTCTGGTTCAGATGTACTTTCTGAGGCGGCAGAGGGAGTCTGACAAGGACATGAAGAACATTGATCAGTTTCTATAAATTCAAAAACAAAACCTTTACATCAGCTCACACTGACAAAACCACAATTAAAGATAATCATATGGTCTAAGACTTATTTTGACACATTTGGCAGAATTTAACCCCTGTATTTTCTTTGTTGGTAACTAATTCAATTGACCTACCATGTCTTTGAAGCCCCCCAGCACTGCAGCAGTAATGATGCCCAGAAAGAGGGCCACAATGTTGAGGATGGTTGCGGACCACAGCAGGTGATAGAGGTGCACCACGTCCTGGCAGCTCTTCACATCTGTGTATTCATGGTAGCCTCCAATCACTTCTACACGGCTAGCCCAGTGGGTGGGACAGAGAGGGAAACAGCCTACAGTTAAGTCACAAAAGTCACTAATAAAGTTTTTTACTCATGATCAGCATCAACAGGCTCTGTGTATTTGTATTCAGCACACAATGAAAGACATGCAAAGACATAGAAAAAGGAAATGCAGAGGAAATGGCACCCTAAAAACACAGCAAAAAAGAAAAAAAAAACACAACATAATGAATTGATCATCAATGGCCGATATGGTTCTAGAAAAAAGGGACCTACTTCCAAATCATGGATGATTTCCTAAACTTTTTCAAAACATCTTTATTCTGAAGTCCCATAAGAGGATGTTCTCTGAAACAAAGGTTAAAAATAAATAAACATTCTTGTTCTAATACAATCAATGCAGTTGCAGAGCAAAAAGAAAAAAATATCCCACAAAAATGGCACAACAGTACACATTGAAAATCTAAGCAATCAAAGCAGCACAACAAAGCAAGTAGCCACTGATTCAGAGGTTTGTCAGGTGCTTGGCCACTCAGCGTACTCACCTTCCGCAGTTGTAGAGGTCGCAGCAGTAGCAGGTGTTGCTCTTCACCCGCAGGTTACAGGATGTGCGCGATGATGTCTGACAGGGCACCTGAAGGTCAAAAATTATTTTATAGTCTCTTCACTTTGGATCACATAAAACTGAGGAACATTCATCATGTTAACTGTGAACTGAAAGTGAAATATGTGTTTCTTACATCGCGGTCAGACGCAGTCTCACTGGAGTGATAATCACAACGACCAGCATACAGGGGCCTGAGGTCCTGCAGTGCAATAAACACCATGTTTATAGACACTGATTGGACACAACATTAAAGGAGCAGTTCACCCCAAAATTATAATTACGTCATTATCGACTCATCCCCCCAAACCAATGGAAAGTCAGGTGACATTTCTTTGTCCACAAAACATTTCTGGAGCTTTGCTGCATTTTCCTTAACAACAAAATCTTTACTTTTTCTTTAAGCCAAAAAATTTGCTGTGAGGACTCGAAATACTGCTTTCAGCTTAGTGACTACAGTGAAGATGTCAGCTTAAAAGAGGTTGTAAATAACGTCAACGTCAAATCAATTTTGATCTCGGGGCTTACGGAGACTTGGACTACGCTGGACAAGCTGTATGGAGCCATTTTATACTTCAGTTATTAAGGAAAATGCTGCAAAGCTGTTTTGCTGTGAAGCTCCAGAAATGTTTTGTGGACTAAGAAACTTCACCTGACTTTACATCGGCATGGGAGGGAGTAGGCCTAGATAATGACTGAATTTTTATTTTGGGGTGAACTGTTCCTAACAGAAATGAATGACATTGATCATCTCTTTACAATGTTCTGCTGGGAAACCTTGGGTCCTGGCATTCATGCTGATGTTCTTTCTGATGTACAACCCAACTAGACACTACAAGTACACCCCTCATGGCAATAGCACTCCCCAATGGCAGTAACAGGACCATAACCCTAAACACCTGAAAACTAGAATTACCGCCTCATTGTTGTATGCCTCAGAGCACCAGTGAAGTTGCAGTTTACATCCATGTCTGTCCAGACTCATATAATATACAGTATGTAGTGACTAATAAAGAGCTTGGTCACATGGTGCAATGACAATAACCTGAAGCTCAATATCAACAAAATCAAAGAGCTTGTGGTGGACTAAACTTCTTCAAATATGGGTGTTGCTGCAAAGAAGCTCTAAATTCTGAAACATGGATTCTTCACACACGTTAAACTCAGCAGCACAGAACATCTATACAATCAGCACGGCTTGTGTGAAAAATTTGTCTAATAGGTCACAGTGGCCTTGACCTTTGACCACCAAAATCTAATCAGTTCATCCTTAAATCCAAAGTGTTCCTAAAATATCGTAAAATAACATAATGCCTTTGGCCACGGCTACCACCGGTGCAGAGACATAAAAAAAATGTTCCGAAATGGCTCAAGGAACACGACAAACAGCTCAAAGTGTCGACCTGGTCCCCAAACTCCCCAGATTTCAATCTGATCATCTCATCTCTGGAACATGCTGGAACAAGTCCAATCCACAGAGGTTCCACGGTGGATTGGACTTTGGGCTCTGAACCATCAAGGCACAGACACAGGACTCTCTGAGGGGGTCCTGTGCTGTCTGGCACCAGGGCGTTGATGGTGGATCCTTTGAGGCGCATTACCGCTAAGGAATGCAGTAGCCATGAGGGGATGTACTTGGTTTGCTGCGATGTTTAGGTGGGTGGTACATGTCAAAGATCATTCACATGAATGTCAGGACCCTGCTGAACATTGCACTTTAAAGAGATGATCAATGTTATTCACTTGTCAGTCTTTTTGGCTGATGGGTGTATTTCATCACACAATTCAATGCACAATTCACAATTCAAATTCTCTCCTTATTTCTATTGTGAAAAACTCATAGAAATCAGATAATTTGACTTGTTGTGGTTTATTCTTTAAAAAACAAACAAACATTAAACTTAAACATTAAATTAACAGCAAATTTAACTGTATTATGTAATATACTTTGGCTCTTAAAATGGTCAAAAGAGATGCAAATCCTTAATATCACACATAATGATGATTTACCAGTATGAAAATCATACTTGTGGTTGTTATGCTCTTAATTGTGCAGCCCTACCTTTGATGTGTACTCCAGGTAAAGCAAGAAAGGATTCTTTGGCACAACAAGTATAACTCTAACATTTTTACAAGCACCAATAATGTAGACAAATGTAACAAATAGTCAGAGGAGTGACAATGTATAACCCACCATGTGTCAGCATAAATTCTCCTTTTCAATGTCACTGCATCTTATTGTTTTCTTTTTCATTCAACAGTGTGCCTCTTTGTAGTCCACAAAACATTTTCCCTTTTCCATTTCACTGACTGCACTGGAAAACAAAAACCTTCTAATGGTGCTCATCTCCCTTTTCACCCAACCGTGACTTATTTTAGCATAATTGTTTTAAGAGTGCATTAGTGGTTATTTATTGTTTTATGTACTTTGCATAATGGAGAACGATCTCCCTCTACCGTAAATTATATTTATCTCACTGAGGAGGGTGAAGCGTTTGCTATGGCCTGCCATATGCAGAGGGGCATACATTTTAATATATGTCTCAAGCAGACAGAGTACATTAAACTTTAATGAGGAAGGCATTGATTGATAAGCTTGTTATAAGTATAAGGACATAAGTGTTATCCATATTCTTAATTTATTAGTTTAGTTAAATAAGTAGATGCTTCAGTGGTACTTACAATGTGCCTCGCAGCAAAAACTCCATCGACAATAGCACAGCAGAAGGCAGCCACCACTCCGAAACTGATAAAGACAATAGACGCCACTAACTGTGAAAGGAAAACAGAGGAGCATCAGCTTCATCACTCTTCACCACACTATGCTGTTTGTCTATAAACTTAGCCTAAACATGCATTCTTTTGATTTTTAATTGCTTTCCTCACCACATTTGTATTGGGTTACATTTTCAACAGTAATGTGTATCATTCTGCTTCCCTCTGAATGGGAAGAGGTGGAGGGGGTTGTAGGCCGGGTAAGTACAACAGTGACAGAGCGCCATGGTTGTCACCTGGCTCCAATGGTGTTCGAGGCTGGCACGGTGCCCAGCTCTTTATAAGCACTGCAACCCTTAATGTCCCTATTTGCCTCACTCTCCTTGTTTATCTCCTCAATGAGAGGCAGCATGTATTCAATTACACATCCCCCCACCCTGTCTGCAGCCACCCTGGCTCCCGGGGGGGGGGCAACAGATTCAACAACTAGAGATAACAGGAATTTATACCTGCACTAAGATTTCTATGACGTATGATGCTAACAATCATATCCAGCGGCATATGATTGAAAAAGAGGGAATCTTATCAACACCTTTAAGATTTAACACACGTGTTGTGTTAGGCCATGCACCAATCAGGGTTTGAGTCAATGTCTGATGGCAGTTGTAGGGTAGTTTATTCATGCAAAGCCACTGTCAATCGAATTAGATCAAGCTACAACCACACAGTCCTGATGAAGCAGATTGACTGATGTTTTGGGTGTGAAATGATATGTAGAATGATAAAAACAGCACCTTGGTAAGTTTGGTCGTCTATTGACACTATGACCTTATTTATACTTCACACATTTGTCGAAAAAGGTAGAATTCCGGACGTCAATATCTACCCAAACCCATCTTATGATCATCATGGAAGGATTCAGTTTACAAGGCCTCCTGGGGTAACCAGGCCTCAGAGAGTTGGTGGGTGAAACAGCTACAGAAAATCCACATCAGCATGATTCTCAACCACCAACAGGCTCTGAATCAGAGGAGTCGAGAGGATCAGACTCTGGGCCCGAGCCTTCAAACTACCAGCCGGACTTGGATGCAGAGGCAGGCCCTGGGCCTGGGGGCTCAAAGCCTGCAGTCATACTGCCACGTTATCAGCCAACCTTGGCTGTGGACGCAGGCCCGGACAGAGGAACAGGTTTTCACACCCCGCTCAAAGGGAGGAGCAGAGCGGGATCAACTCTGCAACTGACAATGCCAAAGAAAAAACGAAACATATGCAAACACAACCTAGTGATGTCACAGACAGGTCTGATTCAGAAATGGACTCATATAGCGGGGTGAAATATACCCCTATTGTTCCATCAAGACCTCGATCAACAACAGAACAAATTAGGATGACAAACAGCACCGTCGTTAAGAGAGCATATGGAGAACAGAGACAAAAGCTGAGGCTGTAATAATAGTCACAGATGCCAATCTTATGGTAAAAAAGCTACTAAGAGACATTTGGAACAATGTTGGATTCAGGTACAGGAAAGCGGTGACTGAGGCCCAGAATATTAGTGCACCAATGACTTCATATGAAACTGTACTGCTCACCCTGGATCAACCATGGGCCAAGGAAGTGATACATGCGGTTGATCCAGAGTACGATGGAAATGCACAAACCTATCAAGCTAGTGTGAGTACCGTCATGGGTGTGGTCCTGAACAGGGCCCATAAAGAGAAGGTGGAATCAGTAACTATTGCTTTGGCCTATTTTAATGCACCTGCAGATGCCTGATAGAAACAAAAGCTATTGGTCTAAACTCAAGGAAGTGACAGATCGGAGGAGCTGATGAAACCAATGCCATTTCAGCCCCTGAACGGGACTGATATGGTAGGATCAAATCAGATGCCTGTGGCCCATGGGCTACAGGGAGTGAAGCCGTCAACCCCTCACCCTCCCACTCCATGTTATGATGGAAACGAACAACTGCAGGGGAACTGTGGAACCCCAGTCTCCCCCCAGCATGCACAGGGAGCCGAAATAAACATATTTCCCACCTCTTGAGTTGGACAAATACCTAGTTCACCCGGACCTGGAGCAAGTGGCATAATGGTGCCACCGGGAACACCACTAGGGATGCGCCACAGGGGACACTCAGCCACTGGGAACGCATGGCTATGACCCTGTGCCCGGGCTTGAAAATGAGAGTGATGGTCAGGGAAAATCAGAGGATGATGAAAGGGATGGCAGCTGGGTAATTGAGGATGCTCGGCCTCAAAACATGAGCCAAGCAACCCTCGACTGGTACGCGAAAAACAGGCTGTCCGAGGGCTGGTCCTGAACTTGAATCTACTACTACTCCAACAATTGACGCTTGGGTCACCACCTGGACAGTCCCACCGATGGATGGCAACACCACCACTGCAGCAACTGATGCGACGTCTGTATTTAAAGATGGCGTCTCTGTTGATGAATTTAAGTCTGAAAAAGAGCATGAGCTCGAAATGTCACTTCGGTTTGTGCTAAATAAATTGCACTTCAAGGGAGCTTTCATGTTTTTAAGTGTTTTGCTCATTTTGGTCCAGCACCTGCCTTAACACGGACCTTAGATGTGCGCAACCTCTGATTTCGATTTATGAATCTAGTCATATCCACCTTGGTGTGAAGACTGAGCAGGGCTCCTGTACTGGAGTGCCTGGGAAACACATCACTGGTGATCATAATCCATTATTTTGAACTGCAACGGGATTATTAATGATGCTTCCCATTAATTATGGTTCACTTATCATCTACATTTACAAGTATGAAAATATAGAAAATTATTCTTCTTACCTAACTGAAAATTATTTTCATTATTGATTCATCTGCTGATTATTAATCCATTAAAATGTCATAAAATAGTAATAAATGGCAATTTCCCATTTTGAGATTGTTTTGTCCAAACAACGGTCCAAAATCAGTCACCCTTAATCGACTGTTAAAATAGTTGTCAATTAATTTTCTGTTGATCAGCTAATCATTGCAGCTCTACTGAAAAGGAAATACCACAAAAGTCATGAGCTTCTAATACCCCAAATAATATCACATTTAACACATTCTATATAATAACAGTTTATGTTCGGTTAGTCATGCACACACACTGACTGGGACTTTTCAGGCATCCAAACACTACTGCATTAAGGGAAATAGTGTCACGGTACAAACTCATTCTTCATTCTAGCTGTGACAGTCCCTGCCCAGCATATCCCACCTGCTCCTCTCATCTACAGTTTCCTCCCCCAGATTCCAGTTTGGACATCTGTCCTCCTCCACTTACACCCTTTTTCTATTTCTGGCCGCATCTCCCTTGAAGCCCAGGATGCTTGCTCTGATACACAAACCTCCTCAAGCCAAGTGGGACCCAGAGTCTGGGTTAGGTCTGCTTGTGACTATTGTCACATTAACAACTTAATCAAGCCAGCATAAGGTAATTGGGACTGATACACAGTTTGATGACTGTGCTCTGTGACTGCCGAGACAAGGAGACATCAAGCACTAGAGTGATCTCAATGCACAGAGGTAATATAAATCCTCTTACCATCTGCCTCTTGTTCTCTATTAAATGAGCACCGATAATTCCCAGAAACGAGCCAAAGCCCAGCTGAAAAGCGAGAAAATAGCTGTTAGGGCATTTATATAATTTGACTACAAAGCTTTGATACATAGCACAGGGGGATAAGTGTTTTGGAAATGGAGAAGCACTTCAACATGTTTACAATGATATCAACTATTCACTTTTTATAGATAAGCAAAATATATTGCAGATTGATTTACTTAAATTTGAGGATTTGTGAGATCAAAGTTTCTCTCAGTCTTATTCTTCTTGGTAAATCTCTGTAAATTCCATGTTTTACACCATGAATCTGATGAATTTGAGGTTTAAGTTAGAAGAGACATCTTTGGAACTGTAGCTGACAGTGGGAGCTCAAGAACGCTGAAAGCCGAGTACTGTGAAGAAAACACATTTATGGGCTGAGACACTTTACCTCACTCAGCCTCTAATGACAGTGATGCTGAATAATGAATGTGGGGAAAATTCACCCATCAGAGACCTTCAGTAATTATTTTCTTCAGAGTCCAGGAGCGGGAAGAGCTTGCTGCAAACATTCACTTCGCTCACACCTCGCTTCTTATGAACTCTGACAGGGAACAGGCCTGCGAATGTGCACTCACAATGACTCCTGGGTAGTAGCCGCCAACCGTGATGTTCTGCGTCCTGGTCGTCGCTGCTAGGCCAAAGATGAGGATGAGCACAGATACAATGAGCAGCATCGCCGTCACTATTATGGATTTCCTCTTCCTCCTCTTGAAGGAGCCTACAAGACAACAAATGAGGGAGCGTTACGGCTGGCATCATCAGTAAAGTGATTTGAAATTAGAAGATGACAAGCAACAGGAAGTAGTTGAAGAGACTCATGACTGGACTGGAGTTTCTCTGGCTTTTGTCACATTGTCACCCTGCTTTGAAGATGCTGCACAAGGGTCCCATTTGTACTGCATCTTTCAGTGAACTAAAAAAGAAATCATCTTTAAAAGGCATCCTGTGAAACAATCAACACCCTATCAACAAAGCTGTAGACAAGATGAATTATGACTTTTATTTATATGAGATAAAGTCTTTAATTTAATAAAACAAAATGCCATTTTTTAACCTGACATTCCTTATCTTTTTACTGTTTTCTTTAAACAACACATGGTTTGATTGAGTCATGATCCAAAGATTTGTTTGATTGTACAGATTCTAGTTTGCAGCCATTTCCAATTAAAATTTTGGTACTTGAACCTCAACGTACACCAAGAATTACACTTACCAGAAGTAAACTGTCCTAACAATTATAATAAAGAGGCTTTTTCGATTGATCTTTGTCTAAAAGTTTTATTAAGGGACGTCCTGGTTGCCTCAGTCTATGTTGATCATATAATTGCAGAGGACCTTTAATGCATGCCATCCCCTTTATTCTCTCTATCCACTCAGCTCTCTGTATACTGTCTAATAAAGCAATAAATGGGGTTGAATACTTTTACAGGCACTTATATTATACATGTATCCTATGTGTCATTGCCAGTATGAGTTGGCCAGCTGACTGTGTATTTGTAAATCAGAGTTTTCATCCTGGAAATTAAACACCTGGAAAGTTAACTTAGTCTAAGAGGCTTACTTTATATAACAAGAGTTATATAGCCTCAGTGAATGTACGTCTTTTAGGCTGCTCAGATTTTTGATTCCGATTTAGATTTAGCATTCAGAGTGTTTTGGTGAAGTTGCAAACTGAGGGCAGATACGGGAGGGAGCAGCCAGCAATTTTAGATTTTTCAGAGTAATTTTCTCCATAAATTTAGAATTTAATTTTCCCTATGTAGGCCCACCTGCTTCTGGATGTAATACACTCTTCCTGTTCAGTTTATTCTGCAGTGTTCAGAGAGCTCATCACAGCTCCACAGAGAATAACAGATCATCTCAGTCACCTCTATCATCAGTTTTATCAGTCTGTGGAAACCCACAAGTTGGCAAGCCACAGACAGACGTCACTGCTACTGAATGCTGATGCTCCAACCTGGAGATCAATAACAAGTACATCAAGTCCAATAAGATTAATGATCTCGAAGTGTATGTGCAATTTCTCATCGCTGGGAGTTCACACTGACAATTATATTTTGATGAGACCACAATTTCTCTGGCAGTTTGTTCATTTTAATCATACATTGCACATTATTTTTTGATTTGACCAAGGTCCTGAGGCTCTACCCTGAATGATTTTTGAGAGAAATGGATTTGTTTATAATGTGAATTCCTTTGAAAACTGAAGGAGTTCTACCTGAGAAACTAGGGAACTACAAGTAGGCATGCCTAAGAAGTATACATTCAATTGTAGGTAGGCTAGTAGTCCCAGCAAATAGGGTTAGTGTGACATAAATATTTCAATAACATTACACCACCTCTAATACGTGCTAATAAGTGCTCAAAGTGCACTTTTCTTTCTCAAACACTGCCTCACAAGCAATAAGAAAGCAAACTTGCAGAGCCTAGATGATCGTACTATTTGTGCCACAACAGAAAACAAAACAAAACTGTGCAGACTGAGAACAACAATCAACAATCTGCTGATAATAACCTGTTTTGGGGCTGCACCAAAACACATACTGGCTTTTCCTTACACACGAATGCACCATTTTAATTCTCATGGTAGCAGCCGAGCATCCTGCCAAAATCTATCCCTCAGAGCCAAACATCCAGGCTGCTGTGGTTACTCAACGTTGCCGCACCTGCAGTGAAGCGTTGCGGCCTGGACCAGAAAAAAAAAACACACGGGAGACGAGTGTTTTTGTCTGCCTTTGTTTGTGAGCAAAACAAAAAAGAAATGCTGATTATAACAGACAAAAATAACAAATGTGAAAAGTCAAAATACTAATAATTCAAATAAGCTTTTCAATAATAAAAAACCCCGCATTCTTATTCAACATTAATTAACAAAAACCTGCTGCAGGCACGCCGTTGACCTTGCACACACCTACCCATGCTTGTCTCAGAGAGAGTCAGTCCGCTGGATTGGAGGCTCTGAGCAGGAGGCATGCTGTCTGGAGGATGTTAATTAAACGCAGTCCCTGGACCCTCTTGCAAATAAATAATAATAAAAAAAACAATCACAACTCAATGTTACTCGCTTTGTATTTGAGAGCTAGCTGTGTACAATCGTGAGCTAACGCGGACGGTGTGTTAGCTTGTTGTTGCATTCTCTGACAACAGCCCTCCGTCCCCGCTGCTGAACCCGAGTGTGTGTCATCTACATCCCCGCGGCAGTTGATACGTGTGTCGGTCTCCGTCCTCACAGTGTGTCGGTGTCGGACAGCGGGTCGCTGCTGCTGCTGCTGGTGGTGGTGCTGGTGCTGGTTGTATGTGCGCATGTCACATACCTACTCAGAAAAAAACAAGTACTCGTACAGCCGTTACTTGTTTCAAAGTAGTGTAACGACGTTTAACTAACTAACTAACTAACTAACTAACTAACTAACTAACTAACTAACTAACTAACTAACGCTAGCTAATTAGCCTGCGTTACGCCGCCATGTTTCCGTTACACACCTGTCAGTTAAGGTCAGAGAAATTAATATGGCTGAAATCCGCCAATATAATTCAAAACAGTTTAATTCACTGAAAGAGAAAACTCCCATTTTAAGTTAATTTGTAGTAACTTGAAGCAAACTAGCAACTCAACAACAACAACAAATTGTTTTTTGGTATTTAAAACGAAGATTGTACACTTTAAGTATTACACTGAAATAAACAAGTGATAATATTATTTAATAAATTAAAATCACTGAGAAGAAAGCAGCCTGTATAGGTTAATTGTAGCCTAATTGGTAGGCTATGTGGGTCATAAGGTTTATCATTGGGAGCAAGAGAAAAAAGTACAGTAGCCTACATAATATATAGGGCCTACTATAGAAGGGTTAGTATGTTTAATGTTTTGGCAGTCAGGGCCATGTGTCAGGCCGAGCTTCGAGCACCACCATCTGTCAGAAGCACGACATGACGTTTAAGAGCTGCAGGACATCGAGGGCGCAGCACAACTACCTGCCTTCATGTAGGTGTCAAAAGGTTTTAAATCCTGACCCCTAAAAGACAAAGAGGCTACACAATTCCTTCTGTTGTTGTTGGTTTTTTTTAAAAAAACCAATGATAAATTATAAGCAACTAAAAACAAACAAGTTAAATAAATAAAAAGATGAAGTGTTTCCTATCTGGAACTGTTTAAAAGTGAAACATTATTTTGAGCTTCATGAAGGGGAAATAACTTTAAAAGGAATGCTGTTTATTATATTGGACTTATTATATCATCAAATTAATTTTTTTTTAAAATACAGAATTTAGTGAACTGAAGAATTAAAATAACAAGATAATAAGTAATAGGATAAATAGGCTAATAAACACATGACATGGACACATGACCTCAGTATTTCTAGAATCAATCTGCAAACAGTAATTGTTGCCTGATAATTAAAACATTTTTAAAAATCTATGACTGCAGTTCACACAGATGCCTAATTTAAAAAATTGAAAAACACAACCCAACTTTATTTTTTGGACTGCAACCTCCATATAAAGTCAAGTTGATTAAGCTGCATAAACACTAAATCACTTTCACATGACAAGAACATTTTCCATATTTAATTTGGAAGAGTTGAGTGATGAGTTAAATTTGCAAATGTAAAGTTTGTCCAGAGGCAGTTGAGGGCTGTCTATGGGTGTGCAGGAGAGCAACAAGGACAACAGTTAACTGCAGGATTTGATCCAAGGCACTGTGTTCTTGGTAGTTAACATACTGTACACCTACAGGGCTCTTGAGCAAGGCACTGGAACTTCCCAAATAGTAGTAGTATTCCAGCACAGACAAATAAAAAAAATGGAGTTTGCCATGCACATATACACATTAACTTCTTGTAAGGACAATGCATGGTGTACAATGCAACCATACACTTTTAAATGACATGTAGGTCTACACTGAAAACACAGTTCTTAAACAGAAATGAATGTGGCTTTCCATGCAGTGTTCTGGTGATTTTTGCTTGTCTGCAAATGTTGTACATTCACATAAACACGCACACACATGTGCACGTGCACGTTTTTGCCGCGCAAACCTCAAAGAACCGATTTTTTTCCATGACGCAATTTCTCTTTTCATGAAGAAGAAGGGGGGAAAAAAACTCTCAAAAGTTTCCCCCCTCCCCCACTTTTTATACGGGGTAACAGAGCGCTACGTGACCGGAGTGCAGATGGACCCAGGGATGAGGACTACTTGAACTTCACCGGAGGGAAGCTGCTGGCGAGCAGTTGTTCCTGCAGGAGTCTGAGGAGGTTGCCGTTGTTGGCAACTGGATTAGTATGCATGCATGTGCAGGGACAATACCTCATGACATATATCTTATTTATAATGCTTTTGTTTCATGTTACATATACGCCTGAACAACAATAATGAACGTTTCCATACACACACACAAAAAAAATGTAGTTGTGAGAGTGTATGTGCTCATGGGACAGTGACAATGATTGACAACAGTGTCTTGTGTTGGGATAAGCTATAAATATTGAGTACATGCTTTGCCCCAGTCTTAGTCCAGTTTAGTAGACAATGGATGATGGTGTGCGTGTACAGAATACAGTTCTGTGGTCCATGTCGGTGCCAAAACGTCTCCAGGACCAAAAAAGCACTTTGAACCCACCCCCAGTTTTTCTCTGTCCAGCGTTCATTCACTATGATGCGCGCCTAGTTGAAGGAGGTTCTCCATGCCCGCTCCCTTTTGATTGCCTAAAACTTTCTAATGAAATCGCCAAACACTTTTTGACAAACGTAATTTTTTCTCTCTCTCTGGGAGTCAAGAGTTTTCGACATATTAATCCGCGTAAAAAAGAAGAAAAAAAAGAAAACTTCAGGTATGTTAGAACTTTTATTGATTTTCTATTTGTTACGACTATTAATTATTTCTCTCTCTCTCTCTCTCTCTCTCTCTCTCTGTGTGTGTGTGTGTGTGTGTGTGTGTGTGTGTGTGTGTGTGTGT
>JBBPCS010000204.1:9430029-9448341 GCA_037974645.1 Hollardia meadi | reverse complement strand
GTGTGTGTGTGTGTGTGTGTGTGTGTGTGTGTGTGTGTGTGTGTGTGTGTGTGTGTGTGTGTGTGTGTGTGATTCTAGATCAAATCATTTAAACAGCTTGGCATTGTTGTGAAAAGTTTTTTTAAAATATTGTTGAACTTGTTGGCAAGTTTGCAGATGCTAAGATGTGTCGCTTTGATTCAATGGCACGGTGGATGTGATTGGTATAACAAGTACCTTTTCTTTCTGAAGACTATGGAGCCCAGTTCCACAGAGGGAGGAGCTGAAGAGAAGCTCCTTAAAAATCATCCAAGTCCTGTAAGTGCTGAAGTTAAATAGAAAACATATAACATTGAAATCACTTTATGTCAAGTAGATATTAGGGTAATTAAGACATCTTCGCCACTAGCACCGAAGTTCATTTTAATAAACATTACAGTTATCATTAAATCAATCAAAGGGTTTTCTAGACTCAGAGCACCCAACAGCAGTTTAAACATTTAACATCAAATTATTTTAAAGGCCAAACGCTCACAAATGAAGTGACTTGTGTCCTGTGGTACCTCTGGGATCTGTGTGTCCTGTCCTGTGGATGCTGAGAGTCAGTGAGTAACAGCTGTCTGCAGCTGCTGCTCCAAGCAGGAGGGTCCACTCAGGGGAGGTCAGCTCTCCCAACGAGTGCCAGAGAGGTCACCAGCGGGTTTATAATTTGCAGAAACAGGGGACAGGACCAGCAGTGTGATGTTCATTAACATGCAGAGCACTCTGGCAGTTTTTATCCTCGGTCATATTTGGAGCAGAAGGCATGCCGTTATTTTCCTGCAGTGATTTGAAAAGAGTATAGGTCGACTGTAGTGACTTAGCAGTTGAGAATATGTGTGGTGAGGGCTTTTTCTCTTCTCCTTCTTTCCACCAGCCTCCCAAAGTGATACTCAAACATGGCCAAGAGTTGGAGGAAGAGCAGGAGGAGTTGGCCGAGCACCAGCCTCTAGAGCAGGAAGACCTGAACTTTGAGAGATGGAAGCGCAGGCCGTTACCCAAGAGGACTCTCCACCAGAAAATAGACGACTTGAAGACGTACCTTTGGAATGCGGAGACCAACGAATTCATGGGCCGCTCTGGAAAGAGCTGGAGTGAGTTGATGGAGAAAGACAGGTTCTTTGTTGTTGGGGTTTGGGGTGGGACATTTGAATTAATGCAAAAGTACTTTGTTTTTGTAGAGCTTGTGTCACAGATCAAATTTTGAGTGTGTTACAGTTGAATCATCTTAAATGAGATTATGAGCAGACATGGTGTTTGAATATCTTTTAAAAGAATGCGCTCAGGGATAATCTAGAGGGTGAGAAATGTCCGTGCAGTCCAGTGACTCTGCTCACTGTGCCGCGAGTGTGTGTCCTTATGCTCAGTGTTTACATAGGTGCATGGACAATTCAGAGTGTCCCGACAAAAACAGACTGCCTGGGGACGTGTCCCCAGCGGGAGCACACTGTTCCGGGCCTCGCATTGGCCAGGAATCACATTCCTCTACATCTTACCATGCTCTCCACAGCCTCTTTCCCAAAGCCTTGCCGACCTCATCACTGAACTTAACATGCTTATGGCCCCTCAGTTGCAGTTAAACAAGAAGAGCTCATGGCCAAATTGAGCTTTGGTGCAGGCGAACGTTTTTTTGGCAGAAGCAACAGACTGGACGAGTTTGTTGAGTCAGTGATGATGGAGCAGTCTCATGGTATTACAGGAGAGTTGCTATGTGACGTTGAGGAGCCCCGTGCACACAATGGCAAACATGATTCAACTGAATGTAGAGAGAATATCCAAGGAAAAGTGTGTGTCACTTGCATAAGCTCATTTCAGCTACATAACCGGTGTGTGCACACTTGTGGAGGAGTGGGGCCCATGTGTCCGATGAAGAAAGGCCCCCCCGAGTTGAAGTCTGTGCTGTGTGTCCTGTGAGACGAGTGTGTAAGAGAGGACACAATACCAGAGTGGGGTGATTGGGGCTCCTTGGAGCTGGCCAGGCTTCTATGGCTGCAAAAGACCTTCACTACGATGGCAACCGGAGGTTCACGGTGTTCCTGAGTGAAAGGACAGCTGGGAGAATTCTCACTGAGCTCAAACAGAAAGGCCTTTGTGGCTCTGGGGATGCAAGGCTGGCTGTAGCTAGTCCCCTGTGAAATTGCCTGCACAGCAAAAGCCATTTAATTTAGGGCACGTTTGGCTTGATTAGTTGCTAATGAACTGTTAATTGAAAATTGCAGAACAATCATAGTTCTCGGGGGTTTCTTTATTACGGGGTTCTCACATTAGCTCAGTACAGTGGATGATTTTATACCAGAACTATTGGAGTTATTAACAAGTCCAGACATGAAGGGAGGACAGTTCTTTTGTATGAGTAAATTAATGAACAAAAGTGAAAATTATTTATGGTTCATTGTTTTTCTCCACTCAGATCACGGAAATTATTTATTGAGCATTGTCTGTTATGTAAGCCACTTTTGTGCAAACGCTAATAACTTCTTTTTCATTCCTCTTTTAGGCCTCATCCTTCTCTTCTATGCTGCACTTTATGCGTTTCTCGCAGCCATGTTTGGCGGCTGTTTGTTTTGCCTCATGTGGTCTATTAGTCCCTACCATCCAACCATCAACGATAATGTCATGACACCAGGTAAATAAAAGCCCACTCCACTGCATCCCCCACTGTCGCCTTCCTCTCGTCTCCACTGTCCTTCTGTCTGTTGCTTCTACTTGAGTCTCAGCACAGTTGACTGTCTCTGCGTCTCCACTGGCAGGTATGACGATGGCCCCACACCTAGAAGGCCACGAGATCGCCTTTAACGCCTCTGATCGCAAATCCTGGAAGAAATACGCGAGGTCTATGGATGAATATCTAAAATGTGAGTCATCAGTGATTGTGAGGGATAATGTTAAAGTTGGGGGTCCGATGAGTCGAATCAGTTTGTTTCAAATGAAGGGCATGCAGTGAGTTAATCCTCAGCTACCTTTATCCCATTTTTCCCTTTGGTTCTTGCAGGGCATGCTGGGAAAGGAAGCCTCTTTGTGGGCAGAGTGCAGCAATTGAATGTGGGGTTTTTTTCACGCCCTGCTTTTGTCAGCCCTCCTTAATCAGAGGCCTGAGGCTGGCAGAGCATTGCTGTAGCAAGAGTTTATTTATGCCCTCCTCTCTTATTCTCCCTACCTCCCTCCCTCCCTCTCTTTCTCTCTGCTCTCCATTTTCAGCGTACAACGACGGCGCTCAGGAAAGGAAGAATATCCGGTGCACACAGGGCAGATACTTCATGCAGGACGATTTGAAGGAGAGCGCGGAGCGGAAAGCATGTCAGTTTAAGAGGTCCTGGTTAGGGGACTGTTCGGGGCTGCAGGACCCGCACTACGGCTATTCTCAGGGAAGGCCATGCATCCTTCTTCGAATGAACCGGGTAAGATGACCAGTCACCAAAACCCATAAAACAGTGCGTGTTTCATGACACAGCGTGTAAGTGGATTGTTGAAGCTCACAGGTTTCTCAGTGAGTGACATCTTGTGGCCATTTCAGGGTGAGGGCGAAGACGCATGGAGTGCACTTATTTTGGTCTTTGCACAGTTCTCCCTAGAATTAAACTTTTTCATCTGATTTTTATTATTTACATATAAAGACATTATGCTGCCGGGGTTCACTTCAAAGCAAAGAAGTTAAACAGCGTGTACGTCAAAACAGGGCAAGAAAAGAAGGAGAGGTTGTCTCCACACTGAAATTTGCAAGCTACCAAAGTTTGAATTGACGCAATGTTTTAACCTACAAGGTCTTTCTTTGTCAGGAAGTCATTAATTGGAGTTTAGTTTGAGGGTAAACAAAAAAGAAAAAATGTGTTGAAGATTACTTTTTTTTTTGTATGATGACACTTTTTTTTCTTACTGTTCTTACTTTTCATAGATTCTTGGTTACTTACCTGGCCAGGGCAAACCAATAAATGTGACTTGTGAAGTTAAGGTACAGTAACCATCAACACTCTTCTCTCCCACATGTCCTTTTATTGCAGCGATAAGCAACATGTCATTAAAAAAAAAAAGAAGTCATAATGGCGTCATGGAAACAAGTGTAGGTCAAATAAACATAACTCCTTCCTCTTTCAGAAAGGACCTCCAGACGCTTTGGGAGAAATCCAATTTTTTCCTAAAAGCACTTATGACCTGAAGTACTATCCGTACTATGGGAAGCTCAGACATGTGAGTGTCATCCTCAATAAAAACTGCTGTGGCATACAGACCATGCTATTTAAGTCTGAAATAACACCTGTCACATCTTGACCTCAGGTAAACTACTCTTCACCGGTGGTGGCTGTGCGTTTTGCAGGAGTGCAGTATGACACTCACATCCAAGTACAATGCAAACTGAATGGGAAGGGCATCGTTAATAATTCACCCACTGACCGCTACCTGGGCAGTGTGACCTTCTCCATGGACGTTGGAGCGTAAGGCAAAGATGCCGCTGCCAGCAGGAGGCTCCTGTGACAATGAGGCAGGAAAATGTACAAGAAATAAAAAAAAAATTATGTTGAAATTTTATTTTCCATGAAGTATGTAATTCCCCTTTCCTCATCTTTCACTTAAATATCTGTGTCTTCTGCTGTAAAACAAATTCCTCATGAAGTAGCTATTTACTCTTGTGTTTCTGTTGTATCTTTGTACCTTGAGCGTGCAACTGGCACCTGCACCTACAACAAACAGTGCTGAGCACAGGACAAGTTACAATTCAATTCCTGATATTTTGTAATGATTAGCAAAGATTAATCAAACTAAATTACATTCTGCCCGATAGGTAGCATTTCTGGCTATGCAAATCCAATTATGACTTAAAACATTAACGGGCCATTAGAGATATTGTTTTATCAGGTTAGATTATGGTTTTGTGAGCACAGTTTTGTGTGATAAAGTGTACTAATTTGTTTTGCATTATATTTTTCAAACATGTATATTGTAAGAATTCAAAGAACTATCATGCAAATACTGAAAGCAGGACTTGTACTGTACTTACACAGTAAAAAAAAGATAATAAATGACTGCAAATACACTATTACTATATTTTTGTTGAATAGACCAGTATTACATTTATGATAAACCATCATAAGCCACTTCTTGTCTTCTTTTGTAAAAAAAAATTGCTTTTGAAAATGAAATACTACACAAGACTGATCAATAAAGAGACATACTCTACTGTGAAATAGTTTGTGAAAGATCTATAATATTTTTGAAACTTATAACTATTTTGTGATAGTATTAATCCTGCCTGAACTGTGCTACTAAACTTGGTATCTATGTTGTATTTATTCCTATTATAGTTCTCTAATAAATACATTGTTCTGGTATGCACTGCAAGTTTTATTCCACATGACTAATAGTCTACATCAACTTTGTGTTACGTATTTTAAAAACTTTCAACACATAGTTTTCAGAAAGACTACAAATAGTACAGTTTAATAATAGTATAGTAATAGTTGCTGTTAATCTGATTTTATTTCTGGAGGTAAATAAATTTGAACAGCCACTGTCTCAAGAATGATTTACACTTTTACTCATTTTTATTAGAATATTGAACTGAAAATTATAATGACCCAGAGACCCCAGCTGTAAAACATGGTTAAATACAAGGGATTTCCACATCCTGTATATTTATGATTAGTGTTTACATTTGTTATTATGCAGCACTATGTCTCCCAAATAAGTGTATTTAGACAGTTTGTTCACTAGAAATCTAAAAGCCAAAAACAAATGTATATTTGAATGTATTATTGTATTTTGTTCATGCTTGGATAGCCCACATAATTTATCATGAAATATATCCATATTGTGTAATCGCTAAATGCTAGCGGCTGTGAGGCTGTACTCGTGTGCTGCTTAGAGCTAAATGCTAACACACCTTAGATTAACTTGTTAGCATGCTGATTGACAATCCTTGATTGATCTTATCTTACATCAGCTGTGTCATTAGGTTTGCAGATATTTTGGCATAAAAAGTATTGATGATTGTGCTAGACGCAAACATATAAGGATCATCAGTTATTATGAATCACCTTCAGGGAAACATAAAAGTCTGTTGAAAATTTCATGGCAATCCAATAGCCTATAGGACATTTCACTCAAAATCACATGCGCCATGGATATTTGTACCAGATTACATGCAATCCATCCAGCAGCTGTTGAGATATTTCAGTCTGGACCAACTGGAGAGAGTGTTAATACTACGGCCATTAACACAGCTTTATGGTCATGTCTGTATTTTGTCACATTTATCAAATATGCAGGCCCAGTTTGTGGCAAAGTTAAGGGTCACCATCACTTAAATGCTTCTTTACATGTTGGGTTTTTAAAAGGTATGGGAGATGTAAAAAAAGAAAAAGAAAAAAAAAGAGAAATATCAAGTAAAAGAATTGTTTGATTTTGCAATTATTGTTATTTTCACAAACACAACAATGTGTTTATGCGGGACTCCAAACAATAAGTAAAGCCAGCGTCTGCAAAACAGTGCAACAGTGTTATCTCCAAAATAGTCTGAGTAAGCCTCCATCAACCTGTGTGAACACTGGGTGAACCAGCATATATAAACCTGAATTCCAGTAATAAATAAGTCATGCCTCAGTGTACAATCATGTTATAAAAAAGCACAGTTGATCAAAGCAGACGCTGCAGTTAACTCAAGAGTGTGAATCTTTACAACCGTTAACCTTTGAATTCAGACACTCCTGCCCTGCAACTTCACACTATAAGTAGAACTTAAAAGAATGACAGTGATACAAAACAAGAACGAAACTTTATTTAATTTGTTCCCCTTTTGTGTTAAACAAGCTCATCATATCACATTCTTCATCAGATGGAGACAAGCTTCAAGCAGAGGTGCACAACAGAAAGGCACGAAACTGTCTGGGGGAGTGAACAAATGTACTGAACTGAGGATCATATAAATGAAAACGCCGTGATTCGAGAAATATGACTGATGTTACTGCACTATCCAGGGAAGGTAGTGTAGGGATGTCACTCTTACCAATGTTTAGTTGTTAATCAAAAGCAAATTAATGTCTATTCAACCAAAGTTGACTGTGGTGACCAGTGTGGGTTTAAATTTAAACCACATCAGAGACTCACCACCCATTCGCCAAAACATCCACTTGTTTGACTTGTGAAATAAAGTAGGATTATTAAAGGAATGACTTTCCAATTAATTCAACAAATACTCAAATGTTAATCTTTAAAGAGAAATAAATATGAGTGACAGAAACATAAACACCAAACACGGATTTCACAAAAAAAAAAAGAGGTCCCAATGCTGGTGTCATGATGAATTAGTGTCCCTTTCATCAAGCTACAATTAAGTGACAACATGTGCAACAGGAGCTTCTTAATTTATGTTAAAGTAACATGAAAACAGTGGGCTCTGGGATATGAATGACAACAGGGTATCCATTAGCTTGCTCGTACATTCACGTCATCAAAAAAATCAATGTCATTCATTCTATACAAGATTTGAATTTACACATATACTATTTTACAGCACAGAAACCAAGAGGAAAAAAGCCTCTCTGGGGTTGGGAGAAGGGAGTGCTCTCTGAGGAGGGGGACGAGGAGGTGGTGGAGGAACGCTACTCACAGCCATAAATTCAATTTTGTTTTTCAAAACATGCAATCTACAATCAAAAGATGCAATATTGATCAGAAATGTTTTGGTACTACTTCAGTCATTGGCATCAAAGCAAAACCAAGAAAACAACTTGGGGTGCTGGAACAAATTTAAAAGTCGTGTACGAGAAATAAACTGGAGATTATTTTATAGGGAGACAGAAAAAAGCATGAATTAGGGGTGCCATTGATGCACGGAACAGGGCAGGTGTTTTTTAAGAGCTGTGAGGGGTTGTGCGAGAGGAAGAAGCAGCTGGGTTGGATTATACAGACTGGTAGCCAGTGCGACTCTTCCTCCGGCCAATCAGGTAAGAGATAAGCACAAGGATGATTAGGAAGCTGAGCGCCACGCCCACTGCAATGGGCACCAAAAAGCTCAAATCAGAGTCCAGGAAGCATTCCTCAGCTGACAGAAAGACAGACAGAGAGGATACAGACAGCAGGTTAGTGTTTTAGTCTGCAGAAAACAGGGATTTAGGATACAATCCACAGAGGCTTTAAGAAAGAGGCAGAGCAGCAAGAATGGAGATCAGAACCTACAAAAGTGAAATGGATTCATCAATGTAAATGTAGTGTAGATTAAAGGGTGATTAAACATACCAAAGGCACAAACAGGAAGTCACTCAAAGTGGTTATTACTTATTATTCTAGATTAACATTGATTTCAGGCAGAATGCACAAAGGTATATTCTTAAAGGAGTAGTCGGACGTCTTGGGAAACAAGCAAAATTCTGAGTGAGATGAGAAGATCAATACCACTCTTATGTCCGTCAGTTCAGTAAGCGCCTACAGGCAGCAGGTGGTAATCAAAGCTTAGCATGAAGACTGGAAACCAGATAGAAACAGCTAGCCCGGCTCTGTCAGAAGGTAATATCTGCCCAACAGTACTCTAAAGTTCACCAATTAATACGTTGTCTCTTGTTTGTTTATCCTGAGTGGTATCAATATTCTCTTCTAACTCTCAAATGACCATGTTCCCCAAAATGTCAAACTATTCCTTTACGAATACAGTCAGCAGCACTAAACACTACATGGAAACATCAGCACAATTAGTAAAAGGCAGCGATTCACCGACTATCCTTTAGCATAAAGATTGAAATGAAGCAGGTTTAACTAGAAAGACTCGTAGCCGGTGGCCGCGTTTCTCTTTCTCCCGATGAAATAGGCCAGCAGAACGATAAGAATGAGAACAACCAGGGCAACTCCAACAGCTATGGGAACAAGGTAGCTCTCTGCTTCAGCCTGGCAATCCTCAGCTAGACAAGAGTGAAGAGAACAGAAAGGTGAATGTCTTATAGACTAGAGGAGTTCAAATATTAAACTTGAAAACTCTTGGTTAATCCATGAACACCTGAAAGAAGAAGAAGACTGCTGACTGACTTTGAGAGGTATTTAAAGCATGGACAGCGACAAAGCAATAAACATCTACTCAAGTGTCCAGGGCAGCAACGCATTTTTTATTTCCAGAAATCCTATAATACTAAAAAGCTCCACTTCAGTTTGACACACAATTTGAAATCCAATGTATCATAGCTAGCTAACAGCGTAAGAGAATGGAGATGAAATCATCAGTAATTTGTATGTACATAATACAGTGATTGATCTTTAACATGATAGTCTTGCAGCACAAATTCCCTTTTTTCCCTTTTGCTGAACATGTGTGCAATGTTCTCAACTAGTGAAGGGAAATTAAATAAGCCGAATCATACCAAAATAAAGGTATCTCTGCAGTACTAGTGATTATTAGTTATTGAATGTACGAAACAAAGATGTCCTTGAGCAAGGCACAGTTGTCATGGTGATGAACCTGTAAGATGATTTATTGAGAACATGGGAAACATGTATAGCAGTGCTGCAAAACCATCTTTATAATTAAGGCAACTGAATTCATAAAAGCGGAAAATACACACAACTGAACAATCACAAGCAAAATCAAAGCCAATACTAGATTCATAGCCATTATTCATACAAGTGTAACACGTCATGGGAAAGCAAATTTCTATAGGCAACTTACAAAACCTGTTTCGTAAGTTGCCTATAGTTAACTGCCTGCATTGTTCCAGTCCTGAACTGTTGGAACAAGGCAGTACACAGCACTCCGCTAGAATTAAGTAACAATACACAGCTACTACCAAGAGTCACATTGGCTTTCTATCACAGAAATACACATTCTGATTGGCTTGCCTCCACCCGTGACACTGCATCACCCCAATCTGCACTGATTCCCTGACTAAGAAGCTCCTGAAAACTTACTTTCAGCTTCATACTATGTGCCACATGAAAACACAATTTTCCTTCAACAACTTTGTCTATTGGAATTTATCATATATTTTAGTTGATTGAGCAGTTTTGAATCAAATATTGAAGACAGGTGTGGTGTTGCCCATGCCAACTCTGCTGAACTAAACTGATCAAACCACATGGCATAAGGACCCATGAGTTGGTCCAAATGAGACGATCTTTTAAAGGTCTGACATTTTGGGAAAGACCCTTTGTCGCTTTCTGGCCAAGCATTAGACGAGAAGATCGATACCACTCTGTATGGTAAATATGAAGCTGGCAGCCTGCAGACAGTTAACTCAGCTTATGATAAACACATAAACCAGGGCAAAAAAACCCCAAAAAACTAGGCATATTTGTTTCCCCTTTTTCCTGATTCCACTATCTGTGCTAAGCAAGGCTAACAGTCTCTTGGCTTCATATTTAACAGACATGGGAGTGGTGTCCATCCTTTTGAAATGGGCCTATTTCACTAAATGTCTAACCCATGTGCCCATGTTTAAATATTTATGAATAAATACCTCAGGACATTTTCCCCTGGACTTAAACTTTTTAAAAGATTTTTGTATGACCAAACCAAGTTTTCAGGAGCTTTTACATCCCCTGATTAAGCTGTAGCTGGCCAAGCCCAGGCCGATACATAGGTGAGATCATGTAACAACATTCTCAACATAATGCAAAAAAAAAAAAAAAAAAAAGAGCGCCAGTGCATTTATACGTCTATATTCTCGTTTCAGAACGGTCTGTGCTAAACGTGACTATCTACACAATGAAAGTCTCCCTTTTCTAAACCTAATGCCATCATGTATTGTGGGAAAAAAACAGTTGACTTGTCTTTTCAGACATATTTATTCTCTGACTGGAGAATGTGCAAATGTAAGATATCTTTTAAACAGCAGACATTTTGACATGGTGTTGCTGTAGCAAGGAAAACACAGGTGTAATTATTAACACCAACGATGGCTTCATCCCATGTACTTCTGTCACTTCCAGGGCTTTTATGTTTAAATGTTATTAGTTCTACATGGTTCTACATTACTGCTCGACATACCAGTATGTTGAAAATGTCATGAAAAAAAGGTCTATTCATGTTTAAACAACAAATACCCTAATGTCACATTCTTAATGTGATTGGAGCCACATAATCAGGACAGTAATTCCAATGTTTCTCCTGCTCTACAGGGGCAAACATGGGCTGAAGCATATTTCGAAATGGAATAGACCTTTATCTTTGTTAATAAATTTCTGGAATCAGAGAAAGAAAGCTGACTGACCCGTCTTCCTTTGATTTGCAAAGGATATCCTGTGAAAATTAGCATTCTTATATGTCCTGATGAATAAAATTATGGGGATGAAAAGTCAAACCAAAGAGGAAGTAAAAACTAAAATG
The DNA here is from genome assembly GCA_037974645.1 of Hollardia meadi. NCBI lineage: Eukaryota > Metazoa > Chordata > Actinopteri > Tetraodontiformes > Triacanthodidae > Hollardia > Hollardia meadi. The sequence continues at coordinate 9,437,024 of JBBPCS010000204.1, read as the reverse complement.
TGCACAAAGATTCAATAATGACAAAATAAAACAAAAAGGGAATGTCTGCAGAGCAAGTGGAAGAAGATACCACAGCTACAAACTTATATTGTTACACATCTCTTGCTAAAAGTGTGTGAGAAATTAATGTCCAGGGACTTTTGTAAATGTCTATATATGTATAACTCCAAGAAATGATTGTAATTACTTAAATTATTAAATTTAAAAAAAAAAAAAAGTAGGATGTGGATCTTGCACTTGCTCATTAAAAACAATAAACAACAAAAGGAGAAAAAACAAGACATACAAAAAACAAACAAAAACAATTATTGGGGCCAGAAAAGTTTGGTCCTTGAGAAAAAACCCCAAACCCTTCAATTTTACATGCAATTTGCTTTTATTGTATCATTAAAAATGCCTAATGTTCTTTTCACAATTAATTTCTTCAATACTAACAGAGAGTAATGTTTACTAACTTTAAAGTTATTTGCCAATTAAACATGAAACCCAAGGACCAGGCTTTGGAACCCCCGTGATATTTCAGGATCAATTGCAAACTGGATTTAAAGGGTTTGATATCCAATGTGAGTCTTTCTTCGACCAATCATGTAAGTGATCACTACAATGAGAATCAAGCCGGCCAGAGCAGCGCCAACAATGATTGGGATTAAGATGTTGATGTCATCCAATGAACATTCATGGGCTGCAGATAAAAAGAGAGTCAGTCAATTTTCTGATTAACAACAGACAAGACTGAAGCAGCAGGACAGCACTTCAGATCATCTTTAAAAACAGTTGAGCCAAAATACTTTAAAACACTTTAAAACAGTCGTGTAACACTGAGTGAACATCTTTGGCAGGTTAGATGATGCCCTTTATATAAATGAAGAGATTCTACAGGAGGAGGAGCTCATTTGGATGCGTTTGAAGTGATCAGGAAAATGGAAATTAACCAGTTGAGCTAGAAATGGTATTGTCTCCTTCAAGGATTTAAAGCAGTAGCTCCTACTTTTTTTCTTGTGGGATACTTTCACCTATTCAGGCTTCTAAAAATCAATTAAATGACTTGTGATGAGAGATCATGAGCAGACTTTGGGGTGCAAGCCTAAAGGGTTGAGACCAATAATTCTCAGTCCATATTGTTAAAACGACAAGGCTGAAAACAAAACATGTCAGTGCTCCTGGTCACTGTAAAGTTGTACATGTGAAAAGTTTAATTAAAAAATGGTTAATTGCACATGATCTTTTATGAAAAACGAAACCAATAATTTTACTATTGGGTTCTCTGATTGTCTTATGTAGTATACAACGTCTCATAAATTGCGTCAAGTCTGGCTGCACTTTACACCTCTTACTTAATATAATGTAGTGCGTTCTGTTTTCCACTTATGTTAAACTGCATTTCACATAAATGTAAATTTACCTGAAAACATTAAGTACACTTCAGCTGATAAAAGGTGGGCCTTTTTTAGGTCAAATAAATAATTTTAGCTGCAGACCCCGTCAACAGCAGGACATTGCTTGGTACTCTTGTCGCTTCTCCAAACTGGGGGTGTGCCGACTGCCATCTAGTATAGATAAGTACCTCATGTAACCCTATTTTAAAAAAAACTGAATTATTCCTCTAAAGAATCACATACCTGTACTGAAAACACCCTTCTTGACTCCAAAGGGCTGTACTTGAAGGTTGAAGGTGAAGAGGGTGAGTTGGCCGGTGATGGAGTAGTTCTGCTCCTTGTTACACATGTAGGAGCTGCTGAGAGCCGCCTCCCAAAGACTCAGGTTAGTGTTCCCCTCAGAAAACGCCACGCCTTGAAAGAAACAGACACATATTTTTTTTTTTTTTAAAAACCTCAATATTGACTTGCTCCTCAGTGTGGTACCTGTTCTCTGTGGGGAGATATATTTTGTCTAATTACCAGAGCTTGTCTTTCCAGTGGCATTCAGAGCATGCAGGCGGAATTTCTTTGTGTCCTGTTAGATGGAAAGTACAAGTTGAGAAACAGAAAATGTGCATAAAAAGTTTTTATTTTTAACTAACTGAATTTTACATAATCCCACCCTAAAAGCCATCTCATTTCAGCAAAACACAGACACATTTTCCTTCTCTTTTCAGGAGCAAGTGATACTGCGAGTGAACGTTCTCTATGGCATATTTTCACCGAATATCAGCTGATAACAATTGGTGGCATCCCGACCAAAATTTTATGTTTAAAAAAAAAACAAGAAAAAAACCCAAAATTCTTATCAATCTCAGAGCTGTTTCACAGGTCCTTTAAACACTGAGAAAATGTCACCAGGCAGGTTTATCGAATGGATACACGGTAACAACATATTGTTGAGGACTCACATTGGTGAAAGTGAACATGATGGTCATTGTGTTAGACACCAACACCAGCTCACTGCTGTTGACTCCGCATGATCCAGAGACTGCAGTTCCATTGGGGTCCAAGTTCATCTCCTGATATTTCTATGCCAGAGGGAAGAGAAGGGAATCAAATGGGATATCATCTGCATATCATCTGGAAGGGTTTAACAAGATTCTAACATTATAATTTTGTTTAGGAACATACATCTCCTAGCTCGAGACCAATCCGCAGGCCAAAGTTGGCCAACAGACAGACTGTGCTGTTTTCATCGGGCTTGATGCTGTAGTTCCCAGTGATGGGTGGGGGGAGGGTGGGGGTCGGGGCGGTGGTAGTAGGAGGGGCAGTGGAAGTAGCGTTTGTGACAGGAGCTGCAGTGGTAGTACTGGTGGCATGAGTGGTGGGGGCAACACTGGTTGTGGATAGATCAGCAGAACAAGAGGTATCTGTGTAAAGAGAAAACAGAGAGAACAGACAAGCAATGTAAACAGGGGAGAAATATTAAAAGCAGGATGAGATGCTGCGCTGAAATCCGCACTTACTGTTTTCACTCTTGCTGTTGTTACTGACAAAAGCCTGTATGAGCACATTCCACAGTGTCTGATTGACCAACTCAGCTTCAATAATGTCTTTACTCTTGCACGAGTAGCAGGTGTTTATGTCTACACCTGTAATTTGAGCCTCCACAGTAACATGGACGGTATCTGAAAGAAATAAAAAAAAAACCCCATCAGCATCAGTACGAGGCCTTTTCGTCCATGTGTGTATTTTTGTTTGCACTGTGAAGTGTTGAAGTTACCGTTTGATACAGAATTGGGGAAGTAGGTTTTGTCCCCGAGGTTGTAGGAAAAGGTGATGGAGTCTGCCTGATACATTTTTCCATAGGTGGTGAAGTTCACGCTCCAAGAGTGTCCTTCTCCAAAATTAAGCTTCAATACTGAGCTTGTGGCATTACACAGACTTCCATTTGTTGTGACAATATCAGGAAGTTCAAATTCGACTGCTGCATTCTAAGGGAGAGCAGAGTGAAGCCTTATTCAAACAGATTATAAATGTGTGATGTTACACTATCAAATAATATGTTGTTTTAATATGGCATTAATATCATTATAACAGAATAACAAAATTCATTACAGTTAGAAAGAATAACACAACCTGAACGCTGTGTAAAACATAAAAATGTGATAATTTGCTAATCACTTTTGACATATTCAATTGAAAACAAACCAAAGACAATATATTTAAAGTTTTAACTCATCAACTTAAGTTATTTTTGTAAATACTACTGAATTTGATGCCAGCAACACATTTCAAACAAATTGTGACAGGGGCAAAAAAGACTGGGAAAGTTGTTAAATGCTTAAAAGGCATCTGTTTGGAATATTCCAGAAGCTAAACAAGAAAATTGCTAACAGGTGATAGTATCATGTTTGGGTATTAAAGGGTCATCCTTTCAGTCGTTCATAAGCAAGTATGGGGCGAGGTTCACCACTCTGTGAAACACATGATGGTATAAAGGATTTTACTACATGGGCTCAGAAACACTCAGTAAAAGCAGTTTGCAAATTATTGCAATCTCTTTTTATTTATGTTTATCCACAGAATGCCAAGTTTTACAGATTACAAAATTTCTTAAAATCTTCTTTAAATCATATACATATATATATATATGTACACACACAGCTTTCTAAAGCACAACGACTAACTTGTGAAAAGACAGGACACAACAATCGCAGGATATGCACCAGGAAAACTCACACAGAAATGCTGACTAGCATGAATCTATTTGCTTTCTAGTGACCCCTCCACCCCCATTTCCAAGATGACATTTGTTTCCATGAGAGAATTCAAGAGTTTGATAGCCATGCTGTTGAGATGTCCCGATAACAGCAGAGCTGCTTTGCTATATTGGCAAGGTAATTTCATCAGGATACTATGTAGCCTGATGTACTTAATTTACCAAACATGGCTGGTCATAGCAGAACATGTTGTGGTTAAGAGTTACTAAAATCAGAGACTCACCTTATTACCAGCTACTTCATACGAGACTGAGAAGTTGACCATTAGATTGGCATAGAGGCATAACGTGTTGTTTTTGTCTGTGACATTCACCTCAATGCCATGTGACTGCTGGAACACTGAAAAGAAGAAAAAAAGAAAATTACTCTTACTCTTTTCTTGTGTGTGCAAGAATCACATTAACCAAAGCTGATTGAAATTAACAAGATGACATTAAAAAAAATGACAGTACACTCTTCATAAAACATTTTCAGTCAAGCTTATTGTATACAACTGTATACAATTCAACTAAAGAGAGGACAAGGTACATTCAGATTTACAATGTGGTTTTAATGATATGCACTGTCATCTCAGCAACAGCTGCCTGCCACAATCCCCAAGTAACATAACTTCTAAAGCACCCAACAGACTCAAATGTTTGTTTGTGACCTTTCCATAAAAATACTGGATTTTTACTCGAGGCCGACACAGACACAGTATATGTAATGTGCATTATAAAACATTTGCAGTGGCAAAAAAATCAAAACGATCAGAGACATTTGGTGTGACACTGAATCGACCAGCACAGGAGATGAACCTTCTCGGAAAAACTGCTCCACTGTAAGCAAACTATAACCTTTGACAAAACAAGTTAACGCTCGCTTAATCACAGCACGTCGAGTAAATGGAACAATAACTAGTACTAATAGAAAAATAACACAGTTGGTTCCTAATTTAAAACGAACATCTGAAATGAATATTCATCTTGCGTAACGTCACAGTATTGGCCATTTGCGTTGTAGTGACTGTGGGTTAGCTAAATGCTAAATCACGTAACATTAGCTTTATGGTAATTCGGTCGGGTTGTACCGTCACGTGCTGAATTACTGTAAACCGAAAAAGGTGGCTAATGCTAACTGAAAATCCAGTTACACGTTAAGCGATTTATATTGTGCCAAAGGGTTTTAAGACATTATTTTAACTCTCCTAACTTTGTTGTACGTGTGGCTAACGCTATTTAGCAACAGACACGACTCCGTCGGTCTTAAGGGTTTATCGTCAACTCAAACTTTAGCTTCAAAACAAGTGTTATCCAACCAGTAAGCTAGCGGCTAATTTAGCTAGCGTTAACTGATCATTACCCAAATGGCAGTATAACATAAAAGCTGGATTGACAGTTAGTTTGGTTGTTATACGTCAGGCATGATACGATAAATATCAGCTGTTTGAGAATATCTACTTTCTTAAGTTACATACGACGACGCTCCAGTCTGATGTTGTTGACGTAGGTAACAATTAGCAATCAAGCTAGCTTCATTAGCAAAACATCACAAGTACAGTGCTTCTCGAATGAACAGCTGACTATGGTTAAGTTTTAAGGCCTGTACAGTAAATTCACCCTAAGAGTGCATTTATGTAGCTATAAATTAAACGCCATTGGCAAGTAAGAGATATTCTTAAACTCTCTTTTTCAAAGGAGAATTAAGCCTGAGCCGAGAAGCACCAGGCCCGGAGTGTCCCGTAAGTTCAATCACGTCACTTCGGAGAAATGAATAGCATTTTCCTCACTTTTTGCAATCGATTTAAAGACCAATTAAGGTGGTAATACATACCGATTCCACAGAGGAGGAATAAACCAAATGCAGCATATCGGTACATGGTCGCCCAGTTGTTTGGGTGTCAGCCACCGGAGAGAAGAAATAACCCGACAGTGAGACTCAGTCAGCGGCGTTTGGGATACAGCTGTACCGCTGCCGACTGTACCAGGAAATGGAAGTCATATGACCCCAATGTGTTAAAACTTGAAGAGGCAGTAGTCCACACCTCTCCCCTTTTTACAGTTAACCATTATACTGCATGCATTTTCAAGGTTCATGAGAATATTACATTTCACTGGCTTTAATCCAAAAGCACAAAATAATGGGCTCATTTCATACAAGACAGTGAAATGTGTTTGGGAATCAATGATTAATAAAAGAAAAGCCGATTTAAACAGTTATTTTAATCTCTAGCAATAAATCTAACAGACTCATACAAACAAGGGCATTATTAATAAATCATATTTTTCCTCATGTTGAGGCAATCCACTCTCATTTTCCCTGCTTTTCAGCAAGGCCAAGCCCCACAGGAAGACATACAAAAAAAAAATATAGTGTATGTATGTATGTATGCATATGTATGTGGTATGAGTATGACATCGGGGAAGATGGCGAAATGGGTTCCGATGTCATTGTGCTTTTAGTATACTTTCTAAAGGTTAACAAAAATCTAAAAAGCAGTTGGCCGTCATGTGAGATCATTTAAAATGTCACTTTCGTGAACTATGTACAAAAGCATACAAAGACAAAACAAATGAGAAACAACTGTTTTAGCAACTTGAATACACCCTAAATTAAGTGCTCCTTTTTTTTTGGCACAAACTCTGCTTTGAATGCTTGTATGTTCAGGTTTCACAGCTTTGTCAGATGGCTACATGGAGGGGAAAAAAATTGTAAAACTTTGCTTCAGGATCACACATTTGACACAGATACTCCACAAATTGTCAATTCCCTACTATGAATATTCGCTCAATATTCCCACATTTGACACCGACTGAAGAAACAAGCATCAGTTTAATATTTTTGATCCTTTTCCTCTCCAAGGTGTGTACAT
>JBBPCS010000204.1:9398818-9429929 GCA_037974645.1 Hollardia meadi | reverse complement strand
CACCCCGGGGGGGGGGGGGGGCCGGAACAAAAAAGCATATTGATTCAAACTGGACAAAAAAAAGAATCTAAGTTTGTAAATAAATATTTTTCATCTCCATAAAAAAAGAGCAAGAGCAAAAGGAACAACATCCGTGTCTTCTTTCTCTGTCCACCATAGCCCAACTCTCTCAGAGGCACTGAGAAATATGGACAATATTCTCTTCTTAATGGGCATGCAGACCACAGGATCACAAGACCCCTGGCAAAAATCCTGTGGAGCAGTATCCATTCACTTGTCGGTCGCTGGGTTGGAGATGATAATGGTTAATGTCCACTGGAGCAAAAAGATTTAGAGACCGATCACCTCGGCCTGAGTGGACCATCTGTATCTCGTTTTCTCTGTCACTTTTTCTAAGCCACATAGTTGTACTGGTTGGGGTTCTCCTTGTCACGCTCCATATAGTCCCTGTCAATAAGAGACTCTATCCTCTTCTTCAAGTCAGCAGGCTGAAAGGGCAGAGATGAGGCAGAGGTTAACGCAGGAGGCACATGCCAGCATTTCTGGTTATTTTTATACTTGGTGAGGTAAACACAGTGAAACGCTGATTCATGTAAGCCATGCCACTTCTCCAGGGTAACTTACTATACAAAAGTCCTTCTATACAAGCCAGTTTACATCTTATTTTTATAGACCTTTTTTTTATAGTTAAAAATCAACTTTAATTTAAATCTCTGGGAGCACTGTCAGCTAATGGTGGTGGTAGCTTGTTAGTAGGGAAGGTGCTCCTATGATAAGATAACACCCATAAACAGCCAGTACCTAAAAAAAAAGCTAAATATAGTGTTTGATATTATCGTATTGAACATATTGATGTATTTCTAAGCCCATAAGATTCAAAGCTATGTGTAAGTGCATTTAGAAAGTGTTTCCATTTCATAGTTTGTCCATTACAGCAAGTGAACTGTCAAAAGTCCTGCAAAGTACATTTTGTGGCCACAATTCTTAAAACATAATTTAATAATAAAAAAATAAGGAAGTCCTCATTTAGGGGTTGTTTGCCTATATTATGCGTTTATGCAAAGAAATAAAGCACGTGCAGAAAATGGATGGATGATACACACAATGACAGATTTTTGAGGGTGAAACAGTACTAGAGGATTTAAAATACACATGCCCCATACGGGTCAATCAAACATTTTTCCTAAATAAAGCGATTCAGTGTCATGCTGATCACCTTGACAGGGAACTTGAGCTGGTTGTACACCTCAGACATCAAAAGATTATGGCTCAGAGTCTTCCTCATCTTCATGATCCGCACAATGGCGGCATCAATCTGATACTGACGATCCTGAAAGACCCGTTCTGTGGTGCTGGCTTGCTCCTCCACCTGGGAGAAAAAAAATGGGTTAAAATAAAATCACCAATACCTTAAAAGCCTTGAAGTGAGGAAACTACTACAAGATAATACTTATACCGTCTCTTTCATCTGGATCTGGTTTATTTTGATCCTGAAAAGCTTGTGTCTAAAGTCATCGTTGCAAGAAAACTTGTCTCCGTCCTCCACATCTTTGCTTTTTGGGATTTTGGTGAGCACACGTGCTTTTCCACAAGCAAGTGACTGCAGAGTCCGACGCAGTTCACTGTCCTCTGTGAACCAACAGAAACACAGACGGCGTTTAGATCAGTGATGCTGCATGATGAATACTTGACAACCCTTATTTCTTGATCAAAATGCTGCCAACCAAACTTCGATGTGATCATACAGACCTATTCCTGTTGCCAGTTTGATCTCCTCCAGGGTGAACTCCTCGCCTTCGTTAAACATCAGCAGCACAAGTGTTTGGAAAAGTGACACCTGCAGCTCCTTCTTGCCCTTTTTGTAGGAGAAAAAAAAAATCAAAGACAACAATTAACATTAAGCTTTATTCACTGAGTGAGCAAAACACACCAGGGCATTCTTAGAATTTAGTTATCTACCTCATTAAACTCAGCTTTTAAAACACAATGGCCGAGTGTTGATTGCCACTGCAGCTTCCTGCCACTGTGTTTGCCCAGGTAGAAGGTCTTGAAGATCTCTTGCAGTCGCACCATCTGGACAAAGATAACAGAGGTGTTACAAAGCAACACTTGGTGTATTTATTGCGTGGCAAGTTATAAAAAACAGCATGTCACGAAAAATGTCAACATTTGCTCAGCACTAACCTCAGGAGGCAGGTGCACTTCCATTGGGACGTAGGTTGGCCAGTAACCCATCGTGAGGATGTTCACCGTCAGCTCGATGTTGCCAGGAATGTTTTGGCACTGCATATACTACAGAAACACAAACAAGATGCATGTCATCACTTTAGATCATCATTCTGTGAGGGGATTCTGTTTCAGGTACCAGTGAGATGAAGAATTATAATTCATGAAGCCCAGTTTGAATAATAAATCCATGAGTTTTAAGGGTGACTGGATTATAATAAGACTGCACAGTTGTTTATAATAACATGAGGAGGATGAAAGCATGAAAAACATGCTCTCCTTCAATCTGAGGAAGTGCATGAGCTGGAAATGTCACTTGTGGATGTGCTAATAAATTGCACTTAAGGGAGCTGTGGGGAACTTTTTCATGTTTTTCAAACGAATCACAGTGACTTCATCTTTTGTTGTGATGACTACAAATGAATCAGTAGACATGCATTATTATTATATTTTTCTTGATTGATTTTGTTGATTGACATAAAAATAAAATGTCTCAAATCTGAGAATTAGCTACTGTTCTTTTGTTTTGTTTGTCTGACTGTTGATCAGTCAAAATTAGACATTTAAAGTCCTCATCTTGGCCTTTAGGACATTTAATCCAGAAAATTACCAGCAGATTATTTGATAATGAAAATAATCATTAGTCATTAGCCATAATGGCAAGTATTTGACGTTACATTGTGTTGTGGTAAAGGTTGAATCAGGTTCAGTGGCTTTACAGTCAAGCCGAGCCCTCTGTAAATGGATCCTCACTGTCTATAAACACAATGTCCTAACTGAAATGAACGAGGAGGCTGTATTTTTTTACACAGTGCTAATGTCTCTATGAAAACCGGTTCCACACTCTCATGTCACATGTATATTCATTCAGTTGAACCCAGTATTGTCGTTCTGACCTGTTTGAACTGCACCATGATGTCTTTCGAAAGCTCCATATCCTTGAACATCCCCTCCAGTTTGCTGGTGAACGCTGCTCCACATTCTGAGGAAACATCACAAAAGTCCCAAGTCGATGTGTGTTCAGGGTCGAGATTCTCTTTGTCTCATTTATCTCACACCGAGTGTGTTTGTGTGTGTCAAGAAGTGATGGATTAAACTAACCGTGCTTCAGCTTTGACAACATTGATTTTTCAGCATCCACAGAGGCGCTTTTGCCAACAAGCAACCTCTTGGCCAAATCCTTCTTGTAAAAGGCCTCAAAAACATCTTTTCCTACAATGACAAAACATTATTCCATTAAGAACAACCACACAAGGGGAAAAATGAACTGAAACAAGTGTGAAAGTAAATATTACCATAGATGAATCTAAAGATAATCATGATCTTATCCAGCATTTTCTCCAGTTCTTCATCTGTTGCCTCTTTGTTTCCTGCCCTTAACTTTGAATCCACATGTTTTGCTGTAAACAAAAGTGTATTTATTGTTATTTCATTATTATGATTGTATGCTCATTTAATGACAATGCAGGAGTTGTGAATGGGGAAATGCTACTGACCTATGAGCTCTGCTGGTTTATTTGGCCGCTTGTTGATGAATGTTTCGAAAGCCTCCTTCATGGCGTTGACAAACTTGTCGTTCTTCATGAAGCAGATGTCGATGATGTGATCCACCTTGTCTTTAAAATCCAGCAACTCTTGCACCATTGTTTTGTCTTTTTCTGGATTGATTACGATTGTGCTTCCAAAAGCCTAAAAGTTGATTTTAAAAAAAACAAAATGGAAAAACAGTTACCAACAGAATATGCTAAATAACTCATCATGCATCATCATCAGAGTTTACGCGGCAACTGTTAATGTCGTCATACCTTTATATACTCTATCCAGTGTTGCAGCAGGACCTGAACACCACTTCGCACTCGACTGAAGAGCTGATAGAGAAGAGACAGATCCTGAATTCTGTTCTCATCCAGCAGATGAGTCAACCCTGGAAGTTTCCCACAACAGAAAGTCAGAAATGTGGCCACTTTTAGGGAGGATAGTTAGATATCAAATGTTAATGTGCCTTATGTACACATTTATATAATTATAAGTTTTTACTGGTGTGTACCTTTTTGCAGAGTAGCTGTGAGATGTTCGCCCAGCAACTGCTTCTCCACAGTAGCAATGAGTGGTTTTCTGGAGGGAAAAAAGATAAGGTTAGAAATCAATGTTTGTCAATGTTAAAGTACAAACTGAATATTACAGTCCAACACTCACTGTGTGCTCTGGTCTAAATATGTGATGACTCTGTCAGCTTCCTCCTCCAAGCGTTTGTTGACATGATGGAGATATTCTGGTACCTATATAAAAAAGAGAGAAAAACAGTGACTTTAAACTCGATGGGATACTGTGATCTCTTAATTTTAACTTATTTAAAGACACATTATGTCTTGACAGTATCTAAAACCCGAAAGACCACTTTCATATGTGCTTTAAAAGTTTTTTCCCCCAATACATCTTAATACAGATTACAAAGTGCCTCACATAAAACAGCAAATGAAGATAAACAATAATTAAATCAATGAAGAATTTACATATTGCAAAGGACATTAACAACACAAGCATAAAATAAAATTTAAAAATTCCAATAATATAAAAGAGACAATTCAAGTAAAGTCAAGCAAAAATACTCAGGTTAAATCAGGTTAAGCTCTCAGATAAAAATGTGTTTAACATTTGTAAGTTCAGGGTTAGCAACACTAAAATTTCCCCAAGGTCATGGTAAACACTCAGCTGCCAGTTTATTAGGTGCACCTAGTTAGAACTAATGCAGCCTAATACAGCAGGTGTTGATTGAACTGTATGGTCATTTTAGAGGCTGTAGTCTGTGGTGCTTTTGAACTGCCTCACATTATACAGAGAGGTGTTTCTGATATTTAGAATAGCATCCTTGATATAAATGGGGATAAAAGAAACAGTTTTAACAAAAATTGAACATTGGAACCTTAATGAAGATTTATTGCACAACTGTTGTATTAGACTGTATTAATTTTAGCTAGGTGTACCTTATAAAATGGAAACCGTGTGTTAAAGACCTGGATGGTAATCGGACGGTCTGCAACATTTACAGTGACAACAGCGTGGGAGATAAGTATCGCAATTTGTTTAAATGTAAGAATGTACAAATAGAGAGTAACAAGGAAAAGTACTTGCCCAAGTATTATTTAAACTATCTATGAGAAGTAAACTTTGTTATTACACTTGGATAAGATGACAGAAGAGTAAGAGCTTTTATGTAAATGTATTGTCTTTTTGAAGAATGTTCTAGCTTTGTTTAATTAGTTATGCTGTACTTCCTTTTTCAGTCAGATAATCCGAGATGAAGATGAGGAAGATGATACTTACTCAGCTAGCTAAAGGCTGAACTAATCTCAGGCACATGAGTTTATATGTTTTAAACTTTTTTTTTTAAGAAATCCATTAAGCCACATCTTATAAATACCCATTTTACAATCAAATTTGCCAACATTGCAGGCAAATGCTTTGACAACCTGTAGTAAAACATCAACCTCTGAGCTGAGACAAAGAGTGAATACATGTCTGAATCTAATGTGTCGGCGAGTAAACAAAACTTCTTGTCTTAATAAAGCAAATGCTTTTCCAGCTGAGAGACAAAAGATTATCTTCTCTTAAACACACCTTTATACCATGGTCTGGGTAAATACTCGATTCTGATTGGCCGGCAGGTGTGCGTTAAAACCCTTTAATGCACACGTAGTTTGGCCCAAGTTTAATCACGCTCCAAATTCATTCACCATATCGATATCAAAGTATGGTATAAACTATCAAATCTATCAAATGGACCATACTTTGTTAGAAAGCTAGACTAATCGACTCACTAGCAAACTAAGTAAGACCACCCAAATCTGTGTTTTTATTTCCTGGACTAGAGGCAACTCAACACAGTAGCGGTGCAGCTAGTTGCAGAGGAACCTTCGCTTAACCGGCTCGGTTGTGAAAGGGACTAGAATTATTCCTTGTCATGACAACGGTAAGCTCTTGCTTTATAACCTTTCGATTTTGAGTGCAAAACTTTCACCAAAAAATTGCGAAGGCTTTTATTTTATATTGCTTCGCGTCGGGTGGTTCTCTGCGTCGTGCCTTGAAACCGTTTAACGCACACCTAGTCGTTGATTAACCCTTACTTAACTGTTCCTGTACTGCAAAATGTTCAGCTGAAGCTATGGATGTATATGGACGTACATGTGATATATCTGTGTTCTGGCGCTTTAATAAAGGATTTCTTGTTATGTGTTTATGTTTATATTGCTGTGTGTTTGATCACTGTTTAGTTTTAAACACCAATATAAAACAATAAGTCTAACAATGATTGATTCTGACGTACTAAGATGAAGACCCGATCTTGCAATTCATGTTTTAGATACATAAATATCTGCGCTATGAAATTCGACCACAGACACTGGACATAGACGGTGTAATCAGATATTTTATATTTGGACAGTTACTCTGTGAAATAAGAAAAATACGCCAACAAACAACAAAATGGGCGTGCGAGAGTCACATAAATCACCTCTCTCTCCTGCATCAGCCTCTGTCCCTCTGCAGCGTACAGTCGATTAGTTTCCTCCAGAAAGCGTTGCTCAAAGGAGTCTTGATAAATCTGTCAGAGACGGAGAGAACACTGGTTTCATTAAAGCCGTCTGTCAAGAAGAAGCTGACAACTTCTCATTTTACCCCTGTGCAAGTGATAATCTCGCAGCTGCCAAAGCCACACTTTTGTTGACATACAGATGAACGGATCCAGGCTTTCTAAATACAGATTTAGGCCAGCTGACACTTAAATGTGGATCATTATCAAAATATTAAACGATGAAATGGTTACCTGCAAGTCAGAGAGCATGCTCAGCAGGCTCCTCAGTAGACTCCGGTCTATCGCTTCTCCGTTTCGCTCTCTCTCAATGAGCAGCAGAATCCCGTCGATGGTTTTACTCTGGACCTTCAGATCACTGATGATGTAGAACCTGAACAACTCCAGGCCCATGTCCCTGCAGACCACAGCAGCTTGTTCAACACCCACTTTTAACAGAAATCAGCCTCACACGAGTGTTAAAACAGTCGACAACAGTGATCACTCACCAGATTGATGGCAGCATTGAATTTTGTAAAACATAGGTGCGGTCCAAAAACAAAAATATACTCCTAATCATTATCTGTGAAGCAATGACAAACATTCACAATTAGATATGAGCGCTGATATTTGAACCATCTTTTTGTTTTATAATCTTTTCTGTGGGTCAGAAGGAGTTTTGTGATGTCTGAGAAATAGGGGTGGGCGATTTGGCCAAAAAGGAATATCCCAATAAAATTGAGATTTTTTTTCTCTCAATTTTAAAAATGCCCATTTGCAACATTAACACACAATATCGCATTAAAGAGAATTCGTTTTTTTGGGCATTATGTTGCATTGTTTACATTAATGTCACCCAAGAAAGAGAAGATGTGTAGTAATTTGTCCAATCAGCACAGCCGTCTAGTTGGCTACATCGCCACATGGCTACATTGGTGAGTTCACATAGCACAAATCTGCAAGTCTATGAGGTTATGTGAAGTTTGTAAACAGGACATTAAATACCGTCACCTCTACGACTTGCCTGAACAGTAGCTTGTGGATGCCTTTAAGATCAATCATGATATAAAATTGTCAAATCGCCCACCCTTACTGGGAAAATAACCCCGATCTTCCAATTGGGTTTTGTGACTTACTTTCTTTTAACAGAGTTTGAAAGACCTTTTTGTATAAACTTGACTCATACAAAGTCAAAATAACTTGGCCTCTGCTGATTTAATTTTGACAATGCTTTTTTAACACGTCTCTCACAAGTCGCCCAATTTTAAGAAAATACAACAGGAATGCCCCTTCATGAAATTTCTATTATTATAAACAAATTGCATGAAAAGTGAGGTTAAAGGGGAATTCCGGTATTTTTAAACCTGGGCCTTATTTTTATATATTTCGATGTGTAAATGATTCATACTTACCAAAAGTTTTGGAACTGGTCAAGTAAATAGTCTCAGCCAATAGCTGTGACACGGCTGCAACGTAATCCTTAGGGGTAACTCTAACCGTCAAAGTTACGTCCAGTGAAAGTGTTTTTTCTTGCCTCTCGCAGGCTGAGATTGTTACTCTAAGTGTCTGAAAACATTACAGGAAGGATCAGACAGCGATAGTCCTCGTTGTTAGAGTAAAATCCTCTTTGTTTAGCTGGAAGTTCAAGTCTCGTCTGATGAGAAGTCTCGCTCTGAAACCTCGCGGGAGGCGAGTTGTTGCAGTTATTGCTCATCTAGACTGTTAAAATCAGCTAAATATTCAGCCATGACTTTGGAAATAAAGTCTTGAGGGCAGTCCCTCTCTGTAAACTCCAAACTCCTCTCTCCAACTCTCACGCACTTCTCTACAGTCGTCTTCTTGCAAGAAGTGATGGATTAAGATTTTGACACGAGACTTCTCCTCAGACGAGACTTGTGCTTCCGGCTAAACAAAGAGGATTTTACTCTAACAATCAGGACTGTCGCTGTTGGATCCTTTCCGGAATGTTTTCAGACACTTAGAGTAACAATCTCAGACTGTGAGAGGCAAGAAAAAACACTTTCAGTGGACGTAAATTTGAAGCTTGGAGTTGCCCCAAAGGATTACGTTGCAGCCATTGCAGCCGTGTCGCGGCTATCGGCTGATACTATTTACTGGACCAGTTCCAAGACCTTTGGTAAGTGTGAATCATTTACACATCAAAATATGTAAACATAAGGCCCAGGTTTAAAAATACCAGAATTCCCCTTTAACAGACTTTCAATGGACATGACAACTACCACAGAACATGTCAAAGTTATAAAACATAGCCTACCATTTGTCTGCAGTGATCCTGCCAGCACTTGTCAATTTTCTTTAGGAAAAGCACACTGTCCAGGGTGTCCGTATGAACAACGTTAAGGCAAACATGGGCTTTCATTCAAGAGCTTTACTGCAACATGACTGCATGATAAACACAAGGCAACACAAAGCTAATGACAGACAGAAATGTCAGAAATTGAAGGTGATTAGAAACTGTAAAGGATATTCTCTGAATTGATCAATCTGTGCCTTGATGTGGTCTTCACACACAGCCCTCAGCTGTTTGTAAAGCTTGGCAGATATCTTATGGGAGCACAGGTTCTCAACAGCCTGAGGGGAATAAAAACAAAGCGTCAAAAAGGACAGTTTCTATATCAGCGATGGGCTTCAGTGGGCTTCCTCTGAGCGGTCAACAGGTATGCAGTGATACCTGGTAGAGCTCCTCTAGATTGTACTTGATTGAAGTGCTGTTCTGTATGGCCTCGACTGCCTCCTTCAGCTTCTGCCAGGTCTCCTGCGTGTAGTTCTCAGGCAATTTGGGCTTTTCTGTGAGCAGAACAAAACAAACTGTTCTAATAACACTGGACACATTAAGCATGGGTAGAATGACACCAGGCCCAATTCTTCATGTGTCACACAACTTTAATACAATTTGTTAGTTGAGTCTCTGTAAATTAATAATTACACTAATTAATTATTAAATAGTTGGTCTAGCCCTGCTCTACATGTAAAGTATCATGAGATAACTTTTGTTGTGAATTGCCGCTGTATATATAAGATTTGACTTGACTAGTTTTTTTTTTTATTGCTTGCTTGCTCCGAATTGTTAATTTGGACTACAAATGAAAGCAGAGATTTTTCCGCACACTTGAATCTCTGCTTTCATTTGGCTCCATCATACTCTCCAGCACCTTGGCGAAGTCCTAGCTGGGTGAAAGACGTGGTCTTTCTACATTCATTTGGCCTGCAGAAATTTGAGAAGCGACAATATCACAAGATCAATTTATCATTACGACTTCGCAAAAATGTGATAAACAATATTAATTTATTACAAATCCGCAATCTCTCTGTAGTCAATTTATAATACAATTTTTAAAGATTATTTGACTGTTTTAGCTAAATGGACAATGAGTGTCTCTACTTAACTAAGTGATAATTTCTCAATAATATTCATGCCTAGATTTTAAAAAACAATTCTAAAAACAGTCATCCCTACAGAAGAGGATTAGTGCCACATGTGAAAAATTTATTGGAAGGATTTATTAGATCAGAATTTTGACTTTTTTCTCAGAATTTTGACTTTAATCCAAGAATTCTGACTTTTCGCAGATTTTTCTCTCTCGCAATTCTGAGGGGAAAAAGGTCAGAATTCAGAGAAAAAAAAGTCAGAATTCAAATACATTTTTCACATGTGGCCCTAATCATCTTCCGTACATCCCTATATTGACAAGATCTGACATTTTTGACACATTCCTTAGGCATGTCAATGTGAGGACCACACATTTAGAAGTACCCATGTACACTGACTAGTCAAGATAATAATATTTTAGCATTTAGGAGGAAAGAAAAGACTATTCCAAACGAGCCCATGGTCTCATATCAGAATTTTACAATGTCTTGTCCAGAAAGGACAATAATCTCAGAGCCTGGAGACAGTTAGCAGCTGAGTTTAAGTTGTATATTGCTGTCATTGAACGCTTTGCAGCTCGAATCACATTATCCACCGGTGTGTCTGCTACCTTTGAAGTTCTTGATGACTAGTTTCTTGGCAGCACCGGGTTTACTGTTGGAAAAGGTGCCGGAGCCTGCGGTTTTCGTCAGTCCGTTCGCATGGTGTCCCACGCCACCGGACAGGAAAACGGCTTTGCTTTTGTTATTAGAGCAAGAAGCAGCAGCGGCAGCAGCCTCCTCAGCCATTTTCACATCCAGTCCAATGAAATCCACCGAATCCTCAAACCTCAACTTCTTCTGAATGTGCAGCGGAGTGGTAGAGCAGGAGGAGGAAGACGAGGAGGAGGAATTCAGGGTCTTAGGAGGCGAAGAAGAGATCGTGTCAGCGGTGTCTTCCCTCTCTGAGCCGTTTATTTTCCTCTTCTTCGGAGATGTGATGTTACCGCTGTCGCTTTTGACATCAGTAGCCGCTGGTCTAGCCTCCTGGGTTGGCGGTGGTGGGGGATTAGGGGAAGATAAACCTGTTGGAAACATGAAAAACGCGAATACTAATTCTTAACAGCCAGTCTTCTGATCCGAAACTTCCAGGCTTGCCGGGGATGAGCTCAGGGTCCGAGAGCTTTTAATCTATCGAGAGGTTATTCCCGAGTCCTTTACCCAGTATGAAACACACAATAAATTGCAAACTACACAGCTCCACTTGAATCTATCTAGTCTTGTCTCTTTCTTGTTATTGCTGGCAGGAGACGAAAGATGGTTGGCTAGTGCTTCCTCTTTTGCCTCGCTTGTCTAGCCGCGTTGTTACACTCGTTCAGCGGGAACGGTTCACTAAAAAACGTCCCTAAAAGAAAAATACGAACAGAGGAAACGTGGCTACAGCAAAAAAGAAAAACAGGCTCACATGATAGAAAAAACAGACGTGGGTAAACACGGGAAAATAGTCGCTCATAAAAGCTAGTCGGTGACCCCACCGGAAGTACTTTGTACAAAAGTACTTTTTGCACAACGTGTTTTTTTTATAACGACTAGAATGTTGTAATAACTGTTCTGGCCACAAGATGGCGCCATGTCAGCGCCACGGAGTCATGGTGTATTTTTCTGATTTTTCTTTTATGAAAAATGCCAGTTTAAAGCGGTGTTGCATAATTTCAGTGTCCTACTTGTGTTTTATCCTGTACTTATTTTTTTCTTTATTTTTGTATTTTTTTCTTTATTTAATAAACCTGTACTGTACAACATGTCAACAAGATGCCTTATAAAATAGGTACTTTATAGAATCTACTCTATGAAAAATCTAGATTTAAATTTGATATGGATTACAGGTGTGATTATTGTGGACTAATAAAGTAAGCCTCTCCCATTCATTCTTTCAGTGTAGTAATTACTCTAGGATATTTTGGACTGATTTAGAATTCTTTTTTGACTTGGACAATTAGTACTGCTAGGCTATAGAAATGAACCATGCCCGTGTTTTGTTTTTATTTTGAGCACAAAATTATTGATAAAAGAATGTTGTTTGTGGTTTAGGTCTAAATGTTATTTTACGTGGGAAATAGGCTATATTCACCAGTAAATTTTTTGTCATTTGAACAGCAATGATCAGCAATACTGTATGTTAAATAAATAGTTAAAAAGCAGTAGTTAGAAGACAAACTGAGTATTTTTGGTCCATCTCAGTATAAACTGCACACATGTCTCTCAGGGAACAGACTTTGTGATGTGTTTGATTTAGCCTATACCCTATTTAGCCGTGCCCAAAAACGTTTGAGGCTGGAAGCTACTATCCATACATTCATGCTCCTATAATCATTTTTTGTTTTTTACATTTGTGGTTTCCAGAACCAGAGCAGAGTGAGAGCTCTGTCTTGCCTATTCTCTCTCTCGAATTCGACCTGACCTGCCGTGTAACGCAAACAACCGTCGCAAAATGACGTAACTCCAACGCCAGTCTGGCCCTCCATTGCGAAACAGGCGTGGAATTATTCTAGCATTACTTGATAGATGAATTGTGTTTTGTTATTTTCTTGTGTTTACTATACTCGATCTGACGCCGTAAGTCCGGACAAGCTTTGCCACAAGTGAAGAACGCGGTAACAGCGACCAACGAGGATGTTTAAAAAGTAAGCTGCTAAATATTGCATGTTGCAACGTTAGCTAACGTTAACCACGGCTAATGCTAATTGGTTAGCAATCGCGTCTTCCGAGTTTGTTGTATGCTAATGTTTAGTTAAGGAGACAAGCAGACACGAGTTATGATATATTTTTTTAAATGCTCTGTTATTATATTACCATAGGCCTGTGTCATACCGGAAAAAATAATTTAAATTGTCATTGCTGTGTGGTGTAAGATAATTCATTCACGTTTCTGAACAAGACAAAACTATTTACCTTTTCAGGAATATATCTGCATATTGGTTGATGTTGGCAAAAAAAAGCCATATTGTAACTAAATCAACATTTCTCACTATCAATATATGCCACAATGTGAAAATCGGTGTTCTCAATGGTAGAATACTGCAAGTGCTGGATATCTGATATATTTTGGCCTTTAGCATATTAACACACTTGGCAAATTAAAAATACAAACATTTAATTAAACATTGCTGTAAAATGTTTACCATATGATAGACATGACACAAAAGCTTATTTTGTTTTCTAGCTGCTTTTATACTAAAAATGTATATTTATATATATATACATTAAATATACAATTTCTGTTTCTTGTTTCAGATTTGATGAGAAGGAAAATGTGTCCAACTGTATCCAGCTGAAAACGTCAGTGATCAAAGGTATCAAAAATCAG
The DNA here is from genome assembly GCA_037974645.1 of Hollardia meadi. Lineage (NCBI taxonomy): Eukaryota > Metazoa > Chordata > Actinopteri > Tetraodontiformes > Triacanthodidae > Hollardia > Hollardia meadi. Next base: position 9,416,400 of record JBBPCS010000204.1, on the reverse strand, counting down.
CTGTTGGATCAGTTTCCAGACATCGAGTCATGGCTGAACCACATAATGCCAAAAAAGGACCCTGTCAAAATAGTGAGATGGTATGACTTATTTTTCCTCACCAAGGACATGCAGTGTGTTTTCTGTGTAGTGGATTTTCTTCCAAACTTCATATTTCTAATGCTGTATTCTTCCTGCAGCCATGAACACATTGAAATCCTGACAGTGAATGGAGAGCTGCTCTTCTTCAGACAGAGAGAAGGACCGTTCTACCCAACCCTCAGACTGTTGCATAAATGTGAGCTCTTCTCAACTCGTCAACTAGGTGATGGATGCTTGAATTTTCTCATACTGATAAGAAATGTCCTCCTTCTTTTTATAGATCCGTTCATTCTCCCACACCAGCAAGTAGACAAAGGGGCCATTAAATTTGTCTTAAGTGGAGCCAACATCATGTGCCCTGGGCTGACGTCACCAGGCGCTAAACTCTATCCAGCTGATGTTGACACAGTAGTTGTATCCTTTTATACATAATGCACATACACTATAAAATATATTATATAAATATTTAATGCTAAATGTCAACTGCCTCATGTCACCACTTATGAGTTTATCTTTAACAAGTGGATGCAGGCCATAATGGCAGAGGGAAAACAACATGCACTTTGTGTTGGCGTTATGAAGATGTCTGCAGAAAGCATGTAAGATTTTTTTTTTTTTTTTTTAACAAAAGCATGTTCATTCTGTGATTGCTCTTATTATGCCTGATCTAAATAATTCTTTTGCAAACAGAGAAAAAGTCAACAAGGGAATTGGCATTGAGAACGTCCACTATCTGAATGATGGATTGTGGCACATGAAGACGTATAAATGACAACATCCAACACCTGCTCCCACCACAACTCCCTGGAAAGTGTGGCACTCTTCAGTGAGGCATGAGCTGCCAGACAACTGTTTACACCTACAGACTTAGCTGTGTAACCTGCTGGAGGCTTTGCTTTGAATCAATCACCATTATGCACAAATAAAAGAAAGATCTCGCTTGAAACCTTAAGCTCAGTTGGTATTATGCATTTAATCCAATTAGAGATGTCCACGTTCTTGTATGTCCTCTGATTTAGAATTTAATTAAATGGGAGACATGACAAAAATGTTAGTATTACTTCAGGGTAACCTTGGTTTGCAGTCATGCGTAGTTGTGAGTTAAGATGTAGCCTGTTTATCCAGTGCAGTATGCATGTCATCACTACAGGGTGTGAGGATATTTAAACATTGACTGAGGGAGTGTCAGGAAGGCATTTTTTCAGCCATTAGACCTATTAATCTGCACCTCTCTAGTGAGTAAAGCTCGACACGGTGCTTGCCGTCAGGTAAATTTGGGTGAAATTATTTATTTTGTTATAATCTGATTATAAATTTCAATAGTATCGAAAAGTAATCAATTAGACATACAACAGAACATTAATATGCATTGTGTGTTATAATGCAACAACAGTGGTCACCAGTGGTGCTAATAATCAAGGCAGAATACAAAGAGTTTGTCTGCGATCCATAGAAATAGATAATTTTAACAAACTCCTACCTTAAAAAACATCTCAATTTTCTAAAAATAATTCACAGTATGATTGACAAGGTATACACTACCAACACCTGTAAAACTACCAGCACTCTTTTGTTCCGTTTCACACAGACACACTTTAATTCTAACTCCCACTTTAACAGTCCTCATTAAATCATTCTACACCACAAAACCCACATTAAATCAAATTAATTTTATTATCCAAATGTCACTTTTTTGGTGAGTCTGACACCTGTTTTTAAAATGTCAGTGAAATTTGCTTGACAGAAGAAATATACTTAAACACAAAAATAAACAATGAGGTATATTTTTTAATTTTAGTCGTGAATGCCAATTATTCATATGTGGAGATAACGAAGCACTTTGTTTAGAGCTGAGCTGGGCCAATATTAATTATTGGTGCTTCTATACAATCTTTAAATCAGCTGGGTGATGTATTATCATAAATAAAAAAAAGTAGTTCATAATGTGGTTAAGATGACCAAGCACGTTGAACAGTTAAATCATTTCACAAACTTGTCATTTTCAGAAAGTAGTATCACCTAATAATTAATGCAGCTTTTAAGACGCATAATAGAATAACCAAAACTTACAGATAATCCCATCTCATGTCACATGTTTGATTTCAAAAGAAAGGCACACCCATCGACTCTGTTGACCTAGACCACCAGGAATGGGCTGCTGATTGTGCCAAGTGCAAAAGGTACAAATTACAAAAAAACCCATCTCCCCAAAGTTAGGTTTGCCATCTAGCAAAAAATTTAAAATGTCACATCCAGCTTGAATGAACGAGTCTCTAGTCATTATCCGAACCTTCTGGAGGGTGAAATACTAACGAGTCATGAAAATCGTGGCCGTAAGGACGAAGTCTGTAAACTCCAAACATCATAACCTGCATTTGATTCGGTGACATTCCGTTGAATGTGATTGCCATATCAGAGCAGCAGCCCTCCACTACATTATTAGGGTTTTCCTTCATGCTCTCTGTTATCAGGCTGTCTACACTCTTGCTGTTGAACAAGCCCTTTCCGTGTGCATCTTCTCCGTTCTCTGCGAAGACACCTGTATATTTGAGACACACAGCCAGCTGTTTTTCCTCACTCAGCTTCCACAGGGCACGTCCTCTTTCTGGACATTTGTCTTCATCCTGGAACACGTGCACTAGCCTTCTCAGAGCTTCATAACTTAGAACAATTCCACTATCGTACGCCACATACTCAAGCTCCCCTGACTTCATAGTTTTGCCCAGGTAGAAGGGCTCGCTGGGATCCTTAGTGAGCACCAGGTATTTGAGGTTCTCGATGATGGCAAACGTAGTGGCTTGTGCTACAAAAAACCAGCGCAGGTCTCCGGCATTCTCATAAGCATGCTTCAGAGCTTTACGTAACCTTGACCAGTCATCTTTTTCATTCAGGTCTACTGCCTCGAGCGCCTTCGAGGCCTCAGAGGTGTAAAACACAGCCTTATCACAGTGTTTGCTCCAGGTGTCAACAGCAGTAGCCCAGTAAAGAAGCATCCTGGGCTGGACCATAATGAGGCATGACACCCGGACTTGATTGCTCAAAATCTGCATCTGACCGTCAGTGAGTTGTGTCAGCTCATCTTTACTCGGAGCCTTGACGTGATGATGATGATGGTCCTCTGTTCTGGACTCTGTGCCAGGGCTGAAACTACCCAAGAACGACAGCACCAAGCAGAAGAGGCTTCCCATGACCATCCCCTTCATGAAAGAGCCTCCTTCGGACAACATTTTGACAGCAGACACTGGAGAGGAGATAGAATGTATTAATGTTGCTGTGAAGAAATGGTTCTTAGTATTATCCTATTAGGAGCTAAAATGATTAGTCGATTAATTGATTAGGCGGCTATTATGACAATAGATTAATTGTTCTCAAGTAATTTTCCAAGCAAAAATGCAACATGACCCAGTTTAATGAGGATTAAGTGAAAATTTGCCACTTTTCTTGAGCATATATGAGAGTAAGTCCAATGTCTTTGATTCTATTTAGACAAAACAAGCAATTTGAAGATGTATTAGGAAATTTGATAAGAAAAATACTCGTTTATTGCAGCCATTATATCACTACATGTTAAAGCAAAAAATTTGACTGCAAAATAATGCAGCTGGAACGAAAAACCTTAAACATTTAAGTTCAATATTGTATGTAGCATTACAGACATTGGTCTGTTTGAGCAGATTGTAAAAGAAATAATTATATTGTTAAAAAAATAAATTAATTTTAAATCAATTAATACTTGCTTTCACTTCCTTACATTTGAACTAGCTTAGCACATTTAGACAAAAGTGATTATATTTCTTTGCTTTAACATACTAAAATATTCACATATGAGAAGCTGGAACCAGAGACTTTGATATTTTGGCTTAAAATGACTGACTAATCAATTATCTAATATATATTTTTTTGATCCTCTATAAAGCTACCAATAAATTAAACAAATATTGCGGTACAATTGTAATTATTGTGGGACGTCCCTACGATTGTATAATGACAATGCAACCTATTGTTATACTATTAGAGAAATACTACTCGACAAGGCACGAATTGAATATGGTAACGCTGCTGGGTTGGTTTGTAAGCTAGTTATTTACCTACTCGGAGCGGCTAGCATTAACGTTAGCTAACAGTAACGTTACACCAAGTAAGTGACTGTAACTACCAAAGGTTAGCTGACAATCTTCCTAACGTTACATTCACTACGCGGCTAACTCGAGGGTCTTGTTAGCAACATAAACATAACAGAGAGCATTTACTGTACCGAGCTGGTTTAATGCTGTCCTGGCAGGTGGTGCTCCCGTTTTCGCTTATCTTCCACCTCCAACTTTTCCTGTTTGATTACCAACGTCAGCAGGACAGGTAATTAACAACCAGGTAGCTTGTATGCATTGGTTCACTCTACAGCCAAACATTCAACAACACCGACTTCCGCTTTCTGAGGTCATGTGACTCAGCTGCGGTCTCGTCCGAATAAGTTGAACAGCTGCTTCCTTTCATGTTTTATACTATTAATTAAATTAATAATAACATATATAATGTATACTAATTGAAGTAAAATAGATAGATGATCCAAATAAGCTGCGAAATAGTTTTCAAAAGCGTTAAATTTCAACTTATTGAGTAGCCTAATGTTCCATTCTTTTTTTAAAAAAAACTAAATAGGATTTACATTTATTTAATAATATTTATGGTTCGAGCACCGTGGTTGCAAGCACTGTAACAATTTCTTCTACGCATACTGTTTATATTTTTGACAAAAATCCACTGTCTTTATTTGCTAAATTGCATTTAAAGTTCATCAGAAAATGAAATGAGTCTTCAGAGCCTCATAGTGGCACTGGCAGGTAGTGGCACCACAGTGTGTGGCAGCCTGCCTGTGGCAGGTGAGTGGCACCTACTGCCACAGATGTGACACCACTGAGTAGGAAGTATACAGCATATAATAACAATACGTCCAGATTATTACGATTTTCATTTTGAGAATGTAACAGCGTTGTATCCATATAGACAGCCGACTTTTAGATTTTCCAGACTTCAAGACACAGTAGTATCCGTCTTGAATGTGTCTAAATGATTCCTACAGATTTTTTTCAGCAGGTAAATGGCAAACCTAGCTGCATTACACCTCAATGCAGCTTCGAGTGAAGCTCGAGCTTCTTCATGTTTTTGGATTTTTTTCCCTCTTGCTTGCGCCGGATTCAAACTGTCTTTTCGTCACCATCTCGTCACCTGGCCCGGCTCTGAGCAGTGATTGGTCAGATGTTGACTTTCAATCATTGCAGCGATGCGTGCGGTAGAGATGACAGACCTCCTGTCTCTCCCCTCAAACTCAACTGACTTGACTTGGCGCGTGCGGGCCTCGCGAGCGATGGCTTGGGGGCCTCGTGAACTGCTCGCGCTGGGGACACTGCGGCGCGCATAATTGCGCCGCATTTGCGCATAAAATGAGGTCCCCAGCGCAACATGAGGCCCTACGCACAGCGCGTGTTCTGCGTTTAGAGAAGGGCGGCCCTGGTTATCATCATATTATGAACTGTACAGAACGTATAGGCCCCATTATGCCTTCGATTCACCATATGCTGTTTAATGAATATCTAAGAGTCAGTACAACACAACTTTTTTATTTGAAGTTTAAAAAAAAAACTTTTTTTCAGGGGCATATGTCATCCACCCTTCATGATTGGTGTTGTAATGTTGTAATCAGAAATTCCCTCTTAAGCTAAAAAAACCCTCTTTGTTAACTGGAAACAGGGTTGTTTTTCTGAGCTCTACTTTGAACTTTGAGTCATAAGCAACTTTGAATAGAAATGATATATATTTCTATTCAAAGTTGTATATTATATCTTCCCCAATAAAGTGTTGCAAAATAGTGGTGACATATCAAATGGCCTCTTCATGCTTAACATGCAGCTATTTTAAGAACAAATGGGGAAATGGCCCATGCATGTCAAACTGGCTTTGAATAATTAACAACAAAATCAGATAAAACATACTTGACACTAAGATCTGGTGTGAGTCTCTGGTCTCCTTTACTAGTAGACATTTCAGGAGACAACTGGTAGATTTTGGTCTGTAGCGAAATTGATGCTGCTTTTAAGAATTAGCATTTGAAACACAAAATGTGTTGATTCATGTCTAGTGGTTCAAAGTATTTTAAGATTAAGATCTTGCATTTGAAAATATGTTCAATTTAGAAAATATATTATTGGAGATTAAATCAGTGGTTCCCGTCTTTTTTTCGATTTGTGACTTCTTGCAACGCCTGGTTCCTTGTTATGTTCCAGATGTCTCTGAGCTGTTTCAACCAAACATCTCAGGTGCTTTCATTTAGGCCTATTAAAATGGTTCGAGGCCAAAAGAGGAAAAATTCTGTAATATTTCACAAAATTCAAAGATTTGTCTTAAGTTTAAAAAATGAATACAAATTTGTACAGCAGAACTTCTCTCCTAGGCCTTTTACATCCAATGACCCATCAGGTTTATCTTGGGACCCTTTGGATGGTCCTGACCCCTAGGTTGGAAACCGCTGGACTTACCTGATAATATATAAAGTAGATAAACTAGCTCGAATTCGACCAGCTACAGCAGTAAAATGTTATATACTGTACATATTGTTGCATGATTATTGATAATTTATTGATGTACAGTAATCATTCGTTAGGATGCATGAAGTATAATTCATCTGCAGATGTTCACGTTGTATAATGAAAAATGCCAGTGACACATTACTGCAGAACAAGTACTTTAAGTAGGCCTACGTTTAGCTGATAATACCTTTACTTAAATTAAATTCACATTTCCCATGAGCACGATTAACACATCAACATAAATCCTGTCTGTCATTTAACCACGATCGTTATTGATAGTTATTAGACAGTTATTATTTCTTTTCTAAATGAGTAATGTGTCTGTGCAGCTGAAGTCACTTGCTTGACCTTAAAACACAAACTCTACTGCGCATTTATCTCTTCTCATTGACTGCTCCGCAGCCAAAATGTATCAACTGTTGTTTCCAACAGCAATTTCAGAGACACGGAGACAACCTTATAAATCATCTGATACCACGCACACTCTCATCTGAACAGCATCAGTGACCTTCAGGTTGACATAAAGCCCTGCAGCCCTGCAGCCCTGCAGCCTCCATGAAGAGCTGAAAACTCTTCATTTGTTTTGGTTTTTAAATTAACCAATTCATCCTGAGTTTCCTTTTTACATTTTAAGCAAAGTGCAACTTAAAAATTACTTAAACTTAAAAAGGCTAGCACTGCACAACCTATAGCAAATAGAAATAGCCATCTATGCTTTAATCAACATGTATGAAAACTGTGCAAAAATATATAGAGGTAAAAATCCATTGTCCATACAGGGTTATTGTGCTCTACAAACAACAAAAAGCATGGCACAAAAGCAAACTCTTTAACTGTTGTAGCCTAACTCATGATTGGCAACATATTTGCCACAATGTGACCTATTTGCCCCATTCAGCAGTCACAAGTAATCACTTCAGAAACGTTATCAATAGAAAATGACGTCGAAATTTGCTGTGACACAGTTCCACCAGCTGTGTACCTGTGATCTCAGACATGAGCGATGATGCACATGAACAGCCCATCACACAAAAATGGTGTCAGACATAAACCATCAGAGCTGGACAGCTGCTGATTACTGCTGGAGAGTAAACATTTGTTAGGCCTCTCTGTACAAGCACAGATAGGCTCGGGCTGAATCGACAGGGTCCCCTAAATTGTGTCTATGACGCCGGATCCATAGCGTCAAAGCCATTAAAGAAAGACGCCATGTGATGATAATGTATCGATCAGATTGTGATGGATGGCGACTGAGGATATATAAGTGAGGTTCTTTGCCGAGCAGAGGTATAGTCAGCATCTGGCCAGATAAAGATAAAGGCACCATGCTTTCTGTAGCTGTGTTTTACCTCGTGGCTGTGATTTGTTCTGCAAGACGGACACATGCTCTACCTCTGTATCCCGACACCAACCTGGAGCCACAGGCAGGTAAGATTTTCTTAAATTTTACTGAAAGTGTTGGATTTACCTTTTATCACAGTCAGTTTTTACTCAAAACTTATTTTACTCAACTCACTGCAGCAGCATTATTAGAAGCGTAAGTTGTTTTTCCTCAACAGATTTCATTCAGAAATTAGTGTCAGAGGTGGAGGATGGGTCCGACACTGCTGAGGGGGAGCATAGTCAGGTGAATAATCTGTATCCTCTACTGATGCGGCACAATGGAGGGAGCGACTCCTGGAATAAAGGTAACAACATTACAAATATCATGCAGACGTTTGCAGACAAACCAGTCACATGTGGTCAACATAATGATTTGTTTTTCTATTTTTATGTTTTTTAAGGGGCTAAAGATTCAACACAGCAAGATAAATTTGCGAACATGGTAAGGCTGATAATAATAATCAAACACTTTTCAAAACAAGGTTACAAGGTGCCTTAATGAAAAAAAAGAGCAAGAAATCACATTGCAATAATGAAGGCTGATTCAAAGAAGAGGTTAAAAATAAAATGACACACAAAGATCAATGAAAGCAGAAATTATTTTTTAGTAGAGATTAAAAAAAAAAAGAAGAAGTCACTGAGGTAGCAAGATGAATTAGAATTTTACATATGGGAACAAAAGCTCATAAATTAGGGTTGGAGCCATGCGGAGTGCTTTAAAAAAATAATGCCTTAAAATGAACCGGGAAGCCAATAAAAGAGGCTAAAGTGGGAGTTCCAGGACCTCTCCAATTAGTCCCAGTTAAAGCTCTGGCTGCAGCATCCTGCAGTGCAAAATGAGTTTACAACCTGTCATGTTAATCTTTTTTTTGTTTGCAGGTGGACGACCTCAGAGAAGCCGTTTTGAAGCTGGCAGCGGCTGATAAGCTTCGCGCTCAGGGTTTTCTTAGATCAGAGCAGAACTTGCCAAAAACAAACAAAAGAGGTGAGTGACTGTTATTATTTATTTATTTTTAATCGCCACACATGCTCTTGTATATGAGGTGAGTTCAAACATGACCTGAGTTGACATCACGTACGAACACCTGGCATGATACTCAAGCTGACCTTATTAATGATCTAATCAAAAGGATGTTTAACTAAGGCTTGGGCCATTTATAGGTGGACGAATTAGTTACACTTAAACAAGAAGAGATGGAACGACGGAGCAGAATTACGCTGTAATGGATATTTTTTCACAACACAACTGAAGTGAAAATAAACAGTCACCCATTTTAAGTGCTCAGTAAAACAGTTACTTTTCTTAAAACGAGTAACATAAAATAAAAAATATAAGGTGACATTTTACCTCAAGTTTCCTGAATTGTCATTTATTATTTATCATTCATCATAAGCCTATATAAATTTAATAAATGGTTTATAACAGGCTATAATGTAATTGTAAGCAGATATACACATATTTAATGTTCAGTAGTTATTTGCACATATTTGCACTTAAGGAGTTGTTGATCAACACATTAATACACAAATATGTCTGCTTATATCTGCTTAAAACTATACATAATAGTGCATCATCTGCTTGGGTTAGGGGCGGCTTTTGCAGCAGTGTTTTTGTGGTCGCGGTTGTGGTTGCAGTTCCTGGTATGGACGGCCCCTTTATGATAGCGTTTCCTCACTTCCTCAATTCCTCTCTCCTAACTCCTGTTTTTAATGAACACTGTTCTTATTTTTATAAAATAAAATAAAAGGGGAAGTATTGCCGATAGCACAAGTAAAGCACATTCAAATGCTACTTGTGATATGTTACAGGACCAGATAATAGATATAAGTGTGATTATGTGCTTCTGCTATTTTATTCATACAACCCAAATTTCCAAAATAAATTCACAAAGAGCAGCAGAGGAGGGATAACTCTGTTGCTGTTGTGTACACAAAATAAATATTAGGTGTAATAAGGTAAAGGATTACATGCAGAGTGTAACAAGTGTTTGGACTGAACAATGTGCATTACAACTAATTTTTCTCTCCTAACAGCATGTTTCTGGAAATACTGTGTCACCAACTAGAGCTCAGCAGGGGCAACACGTTCTGGGGTGATTTCAACACGGCCTGGTTGGAAATGACTTCATGTCTCCATCATCATTTTTTGTTTTTCACAAAACATCCGCCGTCTAAACAGGATCAACACAAAATATATTTTTTAAGCTGTAAAAATGGTCTTTTTTTGTGATTGAAAATAAACTTGAATATCCAGAAATGTGATTTGCTTTTGGTTGTGAATTTTCAAGAGAATGTGACTAATGATACTTATGTGACACTTATTTATTAGTATGAAAGTGAGACAATTCAATCATATCAAACTGTTTTGATACAGGATAAGATCCAGGAGTACATGTATACTATTTTATGTTTTGCATAAAAATGAACTGTTTGTGAAGGTTTCTGCAGCTGCTGCTCACACTAACATCAATCATGTATACTTAAATGAGGGTGTTTTGATCATAAAAATGAAAATGAAAAATATTTATATTTACACTATAAACAAAAAGAAAAAACAGTCAATTGCACATTTGGCCTTTTCCATGTGGCATATACACACCATTTGCCAGTGAACTACTATTGATAAATAGTCAAAACATAGAATTTTTCAAGTTCTTACTGCAACACATCAAGGTTTTTCAGATGGAATAGTGTCTGATATGCTGCCACACGTTTATTCTTGTAGGTTGTAGCAACCTCGACAGAGCACCATTTTTACACAGACGGTTAAACTGGGTGTAAAACGACTTAAATTTACAGAGAATCAAACGTTCCTCTTGTTGGCCACGCTAAAGTAAGCCTTTTCAATCTCAATGTCGGCCGGACACGTCTGTTTGAACTCTTCTCTCTCATTGGCATTTTCAAGGTATCTCCACACGCCGGTGAAGTCGGTTGGGATGTCAAAGTCGCAGTACTTCTTGGCAGCAACCTGAAATAAATGAAATGGAAAAGAAGATCAAATTTAAGCATTTTAAATACATCACCTGCATAAAGATCGTAGGTTAAAGAAGTACTCAGATCATTTACTTAAGTAAGAGTACCAATACAGCAATATTAAAACACTACATTACAAGGTAAATAAAATGCTATGTTATACTGTTATACTACATATGTTATGCTCATAGGTACTGTCATATAAAGGTAGTGGAATAAAAAAAATAAAAATAATATTTCTATTTGGCACAAGTATAGTGACATTGGATTACTCAAACTGTAAAAATACTCATTTAAAAAAAAAGTTCTTTATTGAAAATGTTATTTAGGTAAAAATAGGCAAGTATTATCAGCTAAATGTACATAAAATATCAAAAATAATGCAGAATATTGATCGCCATGACTGATACGTTACCAGGTAGTACATTCTTAGATCGTAATATTGGAGAATTTTTTAAGCAGAAGAGAGGGAAAGTGTCTCTGTGGTGGAACTATTAACAACTCATCTGAAATGTGACCAGAGGCCCCGACCATACACTGTTTTTTGTATGGAGTCACATCTCAAAAAGATTAGGAGTGACTGGCTTAATGTTTAACCTGCATTGGCCTTTATAAGCTCATAATATGTTTATGATGAGTTTATGTAAAATATTAATATGAAAAGTAACTTGTAATTATAGCTGTCAAATAAATGTAGTGGGGTACAAAAGTAGTACAAATGTAGAGTAAGTTTAAAGAGGCCTAAAATCTAAATACGTCCTCATGTACTTCGTTATTTAGCACCACTGCCTCCAGACACCTATGATTTACTCTGCAGGCCAGTAGTACACCAACAACCTACACTAAACTGGGGATTACAAAATAATAACGCACTGTCTCACCCTGATAACGTGCAGTTTGGGCAGCAGGTTGCAGTCAGCTAAAGTGAGGCGGTCGCCGTCAAGGAACCTCCTCTTGGAGATGGTGATGGTTTCTCTGGAGTTGTGGTCAATCTCCTCGGGAAGAGGGGAATTCAGGTAGTCATCCAGGCGCTTGAACTCCCGCAGCAGGTTTTTCTCATGAACTGAACAGATAGAAAGACAGAGATATGTTGTGTTTTGGACTGTAAGTGCCATCTGTGTAATTTAACTACAGCTAAATAAGTCAGATAAAATTAAAATATACTGAAAGTAAGTTTTTTCAAGTATTGTATTTAATCTGTTACAGAGGGAAATGTATTTTCTACTACATCATATTTATTGAATAGCTGTAGTTGCTTTGAACTTATAGTTGTTAAATAAATGTAGTGCAGTAAAAAGTACAATATTTCTCTCAGAAATGTAGTGGAGTTGAAGGACGAAGTAATATAAAATTTAAATACTCAAGGGAAGTACCTCAAAACTGTACTTAAGTACAGTGTTTGAGTAAATGTACTTCCTGATAACACATTAAAAACATCTTTTCTTGAATGTATCTCTATCTACTACGTATGCATTTGATCTCACCTCCATGTTGGTCAGATAAGAGAAAATATAGCTTGTTTAGTGAATTACAACGACCACAACTTACAGGTGTTATTTGGGCTGTTCTTGATGAAAGCAGAGAACTTTGCAAAAATGTCAGCGCCCACGTCAAAGGACTCTTTGTTTAGTGGGCTGAGATGAGGATACCTGCAGGGGAGAGAATAAAAGAAAAGGCCTGAGAGGAAAGTTGTTTGCTAAGAATAAATCATCATTACTTCAATCACTCTTTATTAATTGTTTAATAATCAAACAGGACAATACCTGGGAGGGGCCAGTGTTTGTTCAAGAAACTCCTCGATTTTGATGAAGTCTGTTTTGAGGGTGCCATTGAAGAGGAGGAAAGGAGGGTTAGTCCCTGGGGCCAGGTCTTTGAGCTCAGCCGGCTTCCTGGAGAGGGGACGCAGAAAGATGGAGAGGAAGGAGGACAGGGATTATTTGATTGACTTCATTCAATCAGAGTGATCAGACTGTTATCAAGCACGTCAAAACTGAGAGCGTCAGTCAAAAATGGCACCGTGGGTTAATGATTTCAACATCGGCTGTTGGTTTAGTTATAAAAACACACAGCGCTGGGAGTGGTCGCCTGTTTAAAGGGCTTGTTGTGTGTGCATTCTGAATCATTCAATTATCAGCATCCTTTCAAAGTTTCCTGATCTTATTTGCTCTCCAGTAATGACCCTGAGAAACACAGAAGGAAAACCTCAATTAAATAAGGTGTTTGTTTGAAAGCCACACAGAGCTCTTTGTACACTTCATGGGCTCCTCCCTCTGACCTCTGTTAGACAGAGTGAGAGGCACACCTATTGATGGGCCTTAATGGTTTGGATTACTGAAAGAAACTTCTCAATTTCTCTCTTGTTTTTACTTCTTAATAAGAGTTCTGTGTGAAAGTCCCCATGACCAGATGCTCAGGAAGTGTTTCTGCCAGAGGAGGGCTGCTTACTTCCTCATGTCAACGGTGGTCACTGTGAACTTGACTCCTTTTAGCCATAAAACCATGAACAGCCTTTGGCAGAAGGGGCAGTTCCCCACGTTCTCACCATCATGTCCAGCCTGAAAAAGCACAGAAAGTCATAAAATCTTATTTTCATGAACTGCACAAACATTCTGTTTTAGCCAGTGAAGCAATCACAATATCTCTTTTCCTCCCTTCAGCTGGTAAACAAATGATTTTGGAAGTGAAAGGCGTGTCAGGGCTCATTCAAAGGCATTTTCCACATGGAGGGGGGGGGGGAGCAGGCTTTGTGCTGTAGTGGAAAACAACAGATGCTAACATTTGCTAACATTTCCTCCTTCAGCTGTAGCTCATGACATGACAGCACAGTCTGTTAAAAGCCCAACCTGTTATTTTTCTAAAAGGAAAAAACTTTCTTGCTTGATCCATACCACTCTTATGTCTACAGCCAACAGTCGATTAGATTAGCTTAGCATGGTGTTTCCAGTTTGGCGCTGTCTGAAGGTCACAAAATTAGCTCCAACTCCAAAACGCTCACCAAATTAGCTCTTGTTTTAATCAGTACAAAAACCGAAGTATAGAAAAAAAACAAAAAATAATTCTCTGTTTAATGTGTCGGACTATGTCTTTGATGGCAGCAGTGATTTCCTCGAAATAGTCCTGCACAAACATAAAGCACAACTTGTTGTTTTGACTCTTGGCTTTTTGTACAAATTAAACAAACAAGGTATAACATGTTGATTAGTGAGTTTTAGAGGTTCTGGTAGGTGAACTTTGTTATCGTTAGACAGAACCAGGCAAGCTGTTTCCCCTTGTTTTAAGTCTTTATGCTAAGCTAAGCTAAGCTAAGCATTTGCTGGCTTTAACTACAGACATGAGATCAATCTTGTCCAACTCTCAGCAAGAAAGCGAGTGAGCACACTTCCATAAGTGTCAGATAATTCCTTTAAGTGACTGAATGTGGATGTTTCATTTACAGATAGATATAGCCGACTATCTACTGCATATTGTACTATCATGTGTTGTTTTTGAGCATCATTTGACCTTGTTTTATATATCAGAGAACACTGAGTCTCTGCACAGATTCCATTAACATAAACACATTTGTGTATTAAGTAGATATAACATGAGGTGAATGAAAATATCCTGTTTTTTTTACTGTTTTGATATTAGGCAACCACTTGAGGTGAGATTCTTGATATAGTATGAGTCTGAGCGTGTGCTAAATGGGTGTGCCTGGCTCTAGGCTTGGGGCCAGTCACCCTGCATGCTCCACGCTCCATCTGGGTGTGTGATGATAAGGTGGACTGTCTGTCTGTGGTCTGAGTTCAGTGACAAAAAATGTGCTTTGACCCTCAGCAGGGATACAAGCACTTCAGCATCTGTAGCGCATGGTATCTTTAGAGGGCACCCATCAAAATGAGAGTTGACCTCTGATTGATGCTGCCCATAGATCAACATACTATATAGATCTCTACCCTTTTAAAATACTGATATCTGGGCTGCAAATGCTTGTGTGACTCCTTTGTTTGCCTATATCTTTCCTTTAAAAGAGAGGATATAAAACAGCACACAAACACAGCACATTCTTTCAGTTTTCAGGTTGGCTTTCCCTCACATGTTGCAATCTACTTCTTCTTTCAAGTAATTCGTAAATTGGAGCTGAATTGAAAAGAAATGACTCACCTTAATGAACAACTCGATGCTTGGCTCCTTGTCAGAGTTCTGCCGAAGTGCCATGTCGTCCCAAGAAAAGTTTAATTCACTTAAAAAAAAAAAAAATTCCAATCTGCTCCAGTCAAAGCTTCTCCTTAAGTCAGTGGTTCGTTGCAACCCCCAAAAAATCAACCGAGCTGGAGTGAGAAAGCCGACAATATGTGCCCTTGAACAAGTGCTGCTCTGGTTTCAAGTGTACTTATGATTGTGGATGTCAGGAGAAAGTGTAACACCTCAGGGCTGTTTGTGTTTTGTTTGAGGGCTCCTTGGAGGCTATCGCTCTGAACATACTTGACAAGCCAGAGAAGAGGGAGGACCTAGAGAAATGGGCGGGGTACACACTCTTATATACCCAGAGACAAACTCTATGAGGAGAGAGCTTAAAATAGGACCTTCTGCATATTGCAATCCACCGGAACTGACAACACCATGTGACTCACAATTTCAGAGAATTAATTTGTCCACTCATATTTGAACAGTTATATGGAAGGAATAATATGTAAGGAGCACCTTTCACAGGAAGGCTGTAGTTAAAGCACACCTCAGTCTCACATCTGTTGACTGAATAATGTAAAATATGTTCAGAAGGAACACCTGAACATACAGCTTAAGTCATACTGATTTTTCATGTTGTGTGTTTGAGATTTGATAATAATTAATGTAAAGTTTTCCTTTATTTATAGCTGCAAAAGAAGCCAAAGGCAGAATATAGTCAGTGGTAGAAAGCATCTAAATTCATTCATACATTCATTCACAGAACTTTACTTAAGTACAGTTCTTTAAGTACTATACCTGAGTATTTCAGTTTTGTAGGCTATATTTTATACATAACCAAAGGATATATTGTACTTTTTTACTCCACATTTATTTTACATACTACCTGCATGCTAATTTTATAATTAAAAAAAATTTTTTTATAATAATTTTATAATGTTTTCTACTATATTGTACCCATGAAGGAGGTCAAGTTGGTTTTAATAACCATTCTTTCAAACAAAGATGTGATATTTTTGGGGTATTTTGACTCGTCTAATGCATCATGGTGAAGGAAATCCCCTCAGTGTTTTGGGCATAAAAAAAGAGAAGATGAAGTTACTTTCAATTTCTGACTTGTTTTTCATATGAAGAAAACAAAAATTGTGCATAGTTGAAGGCATTTGATATTATCTCCACTGACTGAATACAATATTTTGTGTAACTGGTAATGATGCTACGAATATGACAAATTTTATATCTTAACATATGTCATGTCCCCTGGGATAGGGCTCAGTTGGTGTTGGCGTTTCTTGTAGTGTGGTATCATTACATTAAATAGAGGAAGAGAAATTTCTTGACAAAAATTCCAATGCTGTAGTGTAGACTTCCCTAAAGAATTACGACAACATAGGCAGCATTATGCAATGCATCACAAGGAATTTAAAAAGAAAAGATACGAGGCTCTGAGCCATGTACTTTGTTTTACGTGGCTCTGCGCCATGTCGAACAACCCATCACATCCAGATTCCAAACACATCCTGGAAATTTGACAGAGGCAGAAAATAAGGTATCCTCCTCTTTCCTTTTAAATGTCTACAAAGTCAAGTAGGTTATTATGGACTGATATTTTCCGACTGTCTGAAACATTATCTCCCTTTCCACATGCTGGTGCAACCCCTCAGCCAGAGTAAACAGCTGTAAGGAATAATTAGTCACCTTATTGACACTTCTGGGAGGTCAATGGAATTTTACTGGAGTATAAAGTGGGAGGGTCACTCTTAAAGCGAAAGATTAAAACGTGGGCTTCTCCTTCTACTATGGAGGGAGTGTTTATGGGAGCTTGTGTGATAAATAACTGGAATGTTACTCAGACATGAGTTTGATTTGATTCCCATCACAAGTGGCTGCAATCACTGATCATTTTTTCATAATTTCGTGTGTTTTGTGTCCATGTTTGGTCGGTATGACAACTGCAGTCACACTGGGTTGAGAAAGAAAGGATGTGTAAATGGGAAAGTAAGGTTAGAATCACAGCCTTTTTATTGTAAACTGAAACCAACTGTTTCTGGCAGTGCAGAGAGAGGAGATTTCCTGAGTATTCCTGGAAAAAACGGGCAGTAGTGGAAACGCATAACTGGCCAATGACCTTCCACTTCCTCTTCGACCAGCAAAAAGATAGGAAAGCCCTTTCTTATGGAGAGAGATACACATATCTCCTCTGGACAAACACGGCAGCTGGATGTGACCTCCTGGAAAAAAGAGTGCCTTATCTCCCTAAACAGGACCCTTGCTGTTGACAACCCAGTATGAGACATTGAATCTTGATTTTTTTGCCATTACACACTCACACACACACACACACACACACACACACACACACACACACACACACACACACACACACACACACACACA
>JBBPCS010000204.1:9376645-9398718 GCA_037974645.1 Hollardia meadi | reverse complement strand
ACACACACACACACACACACACACACACACACACACACACACACACACACACACACACACACACACACAAAACACAAGAACGGGAAGCAGACATGGGAGGGGAGGCTTCACTTCAGTGTCTATATCATGTTGTTTTCTATTTGCATATGTGGTCACAGTCCAAATATTGTCTTGAAGAGCTACACTCAGTGACTGGGACACCACCCAGTTGACAACCAGCGCTGAGCTGAAAGTTACACTATTAGGTTGCCAATTATGGAAAATTAAGGGATTCCAAATGTATTATTTAGTAATAATAATTAAACCAACCAGTCATTCCTGCGTTTTTTAAACAAGGGAAAATAACTCTAAAAATATATATATATATCATAAATCAAATTCGAAACCTGAAAATCCCACAGAAGTTATACACATATTTAAATGAGATGAAAGTGACATTAGACCACTGTTTGAGATAACATATCAGCTTTTGTTTTAATTAGCATGTTGACTTTCCACTGCACTTGCATGCCTGCTGATTTGCTGAAAGTTGAACAATTCTCTCTTTTCCACCTGTATAACTCTCCCATAACCAGGAGAATAAAGTGAAATTAGCATCACCCTGTGTTCTCTTTCAGTTTATCTTGACAGCATCCTGAAAAACCACACGGCACATGCTTGTGAAGGAGACACGCTCATCATCGAGTGTCCCTCCAAGACGTCTGTGACCGTCCTATCAGCTTTCTATGGACGACGTGTTCCCAAACAGCATATGTGCCCTTCTGCAAACTCAAATGTAACTAAGGAGGAGGACACAGAATGCACTTCCCCAGTTGCTATCGAGGTATATTAAGCCACAGTGAGATGGGGAATGTGAATGTGAAATCGCTTTCTGTTTTCAGAAAAGCACTCTGTATTCCTCAAATTTTTCATGACTTACAGAGCAGATGTATAGTCATAACATGTTTTCTCACCCTTGCAGAAAGTGCTCTCAGAATGTCAGGATCGCCGGTCTTGTCGCATCCCTGTATTCAGTCCAGTGTTTGGGCAGGACCCCTGTCCCCTCACTAACAAGTACCTTCTTGTTGCCTACAAGTGCAGACCAGGTATGCTGCTGAGGTCCTATACTTACAGTATGTGGACATTCAAATGAGTAGAACAGCAGTTGTCAGGGTGCCAACATTTCAATCATCTAATTTTTCTTTCTTTTTCGTATGTTGCAAAATTAACAGTATAAAGCAACCAAATGAGTGTGTTTTGCATGTTTAAGCCAACCACTGCGAACAATGTACTTTATATTGATGTCCATTTTCTGAAGGAGTCCATAGTGAAGCATTAAAGTTCATTCTTGACCTTGGACACATCAGAACTTCGAGTTTGCTCAGTTTTCATGGATATCCGTTGTATCTGTTGCAAGCTCAGTGACTGTAATGATTTCATCCGTAGCTCTTTTGGGACTTGTCTTATAAGTTAAGCATATCAACAAATGTATCCTAATGAAAAGAGTTGAAAGATATGGAGAAGGCTAATAAGTGGACCTTGAGTTGGAGTTGTTTGGTGAAACAACTCCCACCTTCCAGACAGCCACTGGTTTCTGATCATTTCAGTATGAAAATCAACTTGTAGCAACTTGAAACCTGATCGAGATAAACAGTCACAATTAACACCATCTCTATTTCTTCTTCTTATTATTTTTTTTAAAGTTAGATTTTCATTGCAGGGTAATGCAGTTGAAAGTGTGTACTAAAATATACTTAAAGTACCAAAAGTAAAAGTACTATTTAATAGCCCATTTCAGAATAATCTATTATATTATTGAATTCTAATAGTTGATGTGTAGGGCTACAGCACTTTAATGTTGCAGCTGGTGAAGTTTAAGTTGAATTACTTTAGACAGCTTAACCCATAATAAAATATTATAATTTATTAGTTGATATATTTTTTGCATCAATAAATAAAATATACAAAGTAAATAGTAAGCTGCTAAATAAATTGAGTAAAAAACACAATGTAGTGGAGTACTGTAGAAGTATAAAGTAGCATAAAAAAATATTCCTGAGAATTACAAGTACCTCAATAGTACATTACTTGAATAAATGTAACTAGTTATTTTAAACCACTGGAAACCAGTGGCTGGAAGGAAGTTCAGCAAATTCATAATAATGCCCTAAAAAATACAAAAACATCACAATTTGTTAACTCAAGTTCATTTACTGGATGCAGAATACCTGTAGGTTAATTGTGTATGTGTGTCATTTGTTTTTTCAGAGCACCACCGTACCAGGCTGGTGTGTGAAAATGAGCGCCTGAGGCTGATGTGTAAAAATGAGACTGTCCTCACAATCTACTCAGCCACCTTTGGACACCTGCTGCATGGCAGTCCTTACTGTCCTCAGGAACCAGGATCGCATATTGACATGGGTCTGAAATAGGGAGCTTCAGTGTCATCTTATTCTAAAATAGTGGAACCAATATCAGTTATAGACATAGCAGAGAATAATTGGTGCACCATATTCATCCATAGTATAAAACAATAGGCCTAGTTTAATTGCATAGATTGCAATTATCCGTTCACTGTTGCATCATCAGTAAAATCATAATTATAATGTTACTTATCAGATTAATAATTTTACAAAACTCAATTTATTCCAGAGTGTTTGTCAGCTTCGGCTTTGAGGAAGGTGTCACGCAGGTGTCATGGCAGAGCGAACTGCTCAGTACTGGCTGATACTCAAACCTTTGGGGACCCCTGCTTCCCCGGCACCAGGAAACACCTGCGAGTGTCCTTCACTTGTGGTACGTGACGAACCGGATGTTACTGCTCGTTACTGATATGGTTTGCTGCATCATAAAAAAACAACTCTCATTTTCTGTTCAGTGCCCCGGTATCTTCTAGAAGATGTGGGTCGAGGGTCAACAGATCCTTTCATGATCTCAGACTACACACATGGTGAGAATAAGACTGAAAATCCACAGGTTTTGTTGCATGTAGCAGAGTCTGAGCTCAGACCACTCTCACCTGCAGGTGGATGGTACACTGGCCCCACCTACAGGCCTCAAAACGTGTTCTTAACCAACTCTCTGGAGATCATTGAAAAAATATTGGGTACGTGCAGTGATGCCTGTAGAACCCAGGCTAGGGTTGCATGTACATTTCTTATCATTGTTTAAAGGGCCATACAGGTGTTTTAGCATATATGTTTGTTTTGGTTCTCAGCCACATCACATTTATTTTACATCATTGCTAATTATGAACTCCTATTGTTATTATATATATATATTATATTGTGCTCCTTTTATATTAAAAATATAATAATAGCTGAGTAATACAGAGTGTGCATGAATATTTTTTGCATTACCATTTTCCCAAGCATGCCATAGTTTTTTTTAAATTAATTGATAGGTGTTTTTCTTCTTAATTCTAATCAGTCATTTATTTCCTTTTGATTTATTATTTATTTTATTTGTTTATTTGACAGGGACAATACACAATACACTTCTTAGCTGTACCAGAATTAGCTATAAGTTAGTTTACGTCTGTAGTCCCAGTGTATTATAGTATAGTAAAATCTAATTGCACATAACTTCATACAGTAATCTTTTTGCAAGGTTACATTACACAATTGAAAACTTGGATTGTTTTTTTGTTTTTGTTTTTTCCCAAAATTCCCCTAGATGGTGCGTTTTGGTGCCGGTGGAAAATTCTAATATCCATGTCTATAAAGACACACAATAGCCAATATGGACAAAATTAATGTTATTTTCATTAATGTTGCTCATTCAGAGATGATGCAGGATCAGAGTCCAAGAGGACTTTTCAATAAAATCTGTGCTTTTAATGTTAACATGCAGGCATAAATAATGTCAACACAAATAAAGACAACTTAATGGTCCCAGTGATCAATTGCCTATTTTGACTGAGTTTAAAACTTTGGCTGTTAAAAGCACATTAAACAATGAAAAACTTACTCCATTTTTTGGGGTAAATGTTTGTGGTAAATTAGTTGACACATATGAAAAACAGCAGTGTAGTCTTTGGTGCAGAAGGATAGAATAGGAGGGATGATTATGAATTTTCTTAGTCTTAGGCCGACACATTTTAAATTTAGTTTGATCACTTCCAGGTCTTCCAGAAAGAGTGGCTCTCTACTTTGTCTCTGGCATCTGTGCTGGTCTGGTTTTCCTACTCTGCCTGTTTGGTCTACGCTCCACCCTAGTGAAGGATGTGAAAGATCTTGTTTCTGAGCTGAACGATGAGCTGAAAGCATCTCGCAGACGGCGCAAGGAGCTCATCGAGGACCTCTTTGACGATGACATCTCGGACACATCATCCTTCCGTCACCTCACACAATCCTACCGCACGACAGACATCATCAGTCCTTCGACTTTGACAGTCGAGTTGGTCGAACGTGAGGTGGAACAGACGAGAGATGTGCCCAATGGAGACATTTGGCCACATCGAGACTCCAGCCCTTACGCCATTCATAAAATTAAAACCTACAACAACTGAAAGAAGTCACATGTATGAGTGAAACTACAGCTAAAGTATGGCTCCGCTATATGAAATGTAAGTTGTAGACTGTTTAACTGTGCCCCTCTTAATTAATTACAATCATTATTACAATTAACTTAACTTAATGATTTGTTCTTAGAATTAATTATAAATACAAGTGTTTTATCTAACTTTTATAAAAACAGTAAAGATTCAGACTTAGTTAATTTAGCTAATTTTCTGCCTACATTTGGTAATACGATGCCTTGCCATGTAAAAATGTTGAAACCAGTATTGTACATTACATAGCAAATCATTCTAAATAATAAATATTATCCATTTACAATGATTCCTCTGTTTAATGCTTCATAACTAATACTTGAAAAGTTAAAGAACTAATGCACAATGAACCATGAAACACAGGGAATAAAGTCTAGGGCACAGGGCATAAACCTGTGATGAGGGGTCACGGTGGGCATTGCCTCATTTTAAGGGGTTACAAGCCAAAATGGTTCACTGCCCCTGGGTAATGCTATGGAGAAGACCCGATATTTTGAACGTAACATGTCCTTTAAGAGTATGTTTAATATTAAAGCCCCCCTCCAGTCAAAAATGTGTTTTTCTTCTTGTTCCTACAGTTGAATGTTTGGGCTTCACAGTGTTGAAGTATGTATGTGCAGAGTGTGACACTACAATCCTGTTTTCACATTCATTGATGAAAGAGTAAATTTTCTCTGTGGTAAAAAAAAGAAGTGATTTTGACAGACTACAAGCATGACATCAAAAATATTTTGGAAACCAATCCTGATTCAATATTCTATAATATTTAATATACTATATATTTAATATCGCAGTTAAACTTGTGAAATGAATTTTTTTTTTAACATATTCATTTATTCTGGAATTTTTAACGAGGGAGAAGGAGTAGGTCCCATTTTAAAACTTTTAATGTGGTAATTAGACTTTTTTTTTTTTGTGCAAAAGACAGGCAGACATTCAATACATTTTTGTATGCCTTAATACATGTGTGGAGAGGATCTTTAAAATTAACACATCTTTGTCTTAAACTGAGACAACATGGTAGTATAAGATGAGATAAGATAAGACTGGAATAAGAATAGAGGTAAAGATAGACAGAAAGAAGACAAAATGACAAAGCAAAAATGTGATGTAATCAGTAGCAGCAAAGTCAGCAAGTTTAGTATGCAGTATATACACTATGATATGATTAAGCAACAATACTTACTGTATGACTGTATTAATATAGAAATATAATAGTATATTATATGGTATAATGCAGCATATTATAATAGCCCTTGGGATATAAGATACTAATTGTATAGTATAAGGTGAAATGTAGTAATAGTATAACATAATATATAGTATAGTAGAGCTATATAACATCGAATATCAAATATAATATAGTATAGGATGAGTATAGTATATAGCATAGTATAATATACAGCAATAGTACACAGTATAATATATAGGCCCTTGAACAGTCCATGGAGCCTTCAAGTTCTCAAAAAAATAAAAAAATTAAATTGTCTTATGCACACAAGATAACAATTTGTGCACATAGGTTATTATTGTGTGCAACAAAATAATAATTAGGGCATTTGCTTTTAATGTATAACAATACATCTTAGTAAGTAGCCTAAAATCAAAGTAACTATAGCAGTAAATAAATGTAATGAAGTAAAACGTGCAATATGAGGTATGAGGTGAGGTCCCTAAAAGTTTGTAAAATTGTACATTAGTTAGTGTCCACTGGTATTAAATGTAGCAAGGAAATCCTAATCTGCTGAGATGTGTTGACGCATTGAGTGTGTTTTTCCAGATTTTCTATGATATTTGTCGAGCGGGCTGAAAAGCAGCATCTCTGGGCCACACTGCGTTTCAGACGGTGGCGTTATGTGCCTCATACTTGTTGCCAACCACCGTTAAAAATCAAGATGATGAAGCCGATTCGACGAATAACTAAGCAGGTAGAGGGACAGAAGAGGGAGGGAGTCTACATAGCAAACTCTCCCCTTGAGCATAACTAGCTAACCCAAAACTGTCAGCCATGTAGTCTGACCAACCTGCTCCCCGAACAGAAGAAAAGCCGGATATTTCAAGCTTTTTGACACAATGGCGTACACTAACCTGGATATTTTGACTTCACGGCTCCTTTGAACATTTGTAACACCATTCGGCGGCAGCAGTGGTATCAACAACAACAACAACAACAACAACATCTGGCTAACTGGATAAGAAGCTAAGAAGCAGTTAGCATTAGCAACAACGCGCTGAACAGCTGTCATCCCGGAAGGCCGTCGCAGCCGCCCCGTCGCACCGGGTGGGGATTTAACTTTCTCTCACCGTGTCGGGATTGAACCAACTGAAAGTCGCTAGCTAATGATAAATCGCTTTTTATTCCACATCGGTAAGAATGGAGACCACTTTTGGGATATGTGGCGAGGAGTGCTTGGCAATATCCTTTTTGAATTAAGTTACAACCTTCTGTTTTGTGTATGTGTGTTTTTTCAGTTTGTTTTAGCTCGTTGGCTAACATTAGCTTAACTGAAACATTTTATCAGGTAACGTTAGTTAACGTTAGCAAGTCGGCTAACTTGACGACATGATTTGATGGAAAGAAGCGTAAAGCATTAACTGTATAGTTAGGTGGTTAATTCGTGAGTTAATTTACCTGGTTCTTTTAGAGCTAACCAAGCTAACCATACCAATATGACCAGTCTCATCTAGCTAATTAAACTCACTACCACTTAACTGCTTTCCCTCCTTTTCAATGCCTCACTAACTTGTCATTTGTCACATTAATTTGCATTCTACTTTCCAATAAGCATGGCTTCTTCTAATAGGGATTATAACTTATGAGAACTTTCAATACAAGCACACACATACTAATTTACAAGCCAAAAATGAAAAGCGAGGCACTGTCTGCGGTTGGTTAAAACAACAACTAGTGCTTGAGATGTCCACGCGTTTTTCTCATCCACGGTCAGAATAATTCCTTGATTGTAATGCTCACACTGTAAGAGGGCAGGAGCTGAGGGCTGGCCAGAAGGAGCCCAGACTGCTGTCACTAATTGAGCGCAGTGGAGAGTTTATGTAAGTATCATAGAACCTGATGACTGAAAACTTCTGTATTTATTTATTTTTTTTCAGGCAGGGGGTAAATTGAGTGAGATCTCATAGGTCATAATTGACTTTTGAAAGCTGCTCTTTAGTTGTTACATCAAGATGGTTCAAAATGCAATCCATTGTATAAAAAAGGTGTGTACCATGATGGCGTCACACTGAGTAATAAACAAGATTATTTAGATTGTACAGTGTAATTATTGTCTCTTAGGTTTGTTTGTCTTTTCTCTAATGAATAGATCAGTAAAATAGAAAAACTGCAATATTTAGCATTTTCAGGTGAAAAAGGAGAAAGTTTTTTTTCTCATTGAAGACCTGAAGCACATGTATCATATTATAGTCACAAAAATATTTAATGTCAGGTGGCATGATGCCCAGCTGAAATAAGTTAATTTCTGCATGGATCAGTGAGTCTTCATTGACCTCCTCTTCAGAGTTCAGAAAGACTGTAGTGATTGGGTCCATTGTACATTAGTAGGATTTTAACTAATGCACATTGTGGCAGCTCCAGCATTTGTTTTGTGAAAGGGGATGTTGTGGTGGATGGCAGTGGGCAAACCATCAGTGTTGCTTGTGTTTGTTTCAGGTTGCGGTGTGCACTAATGTGAGTGAGAAAGAAATTACACCTACCAGCAGCCAGCTCACTTAGTATTATCCAGAATTCCTCCACTTAGGCTTGGAGTGTAATGAGATTCACATGGGCACGCAAGCCTCACCCTCAGCTGACTGCCTTAAAACCCACCCACAGTTAACTCCACTCTGACAGGAAAAGAGGTGGCAAATTGTGGAAATCCAGTGCTGCCAGGGTTTTAATTGGTGTTGTACATATTTTATAACATATACCTGTAAACCTATGAAAGTGACATTTGTTGTTTTATTTTTGCAGAAATTGTATGGCTCAGGATTTTGATATTGCAGGGTGAACAAAATGGTAGAAGCACATTACAATGCAACAACCCAAACAATGTTGTCTTTTGTTTTTTAAAAAATTCATGTTACATTTTGAGGCTGTATATTAGTGTTAAAGATGTCATTAAGCGTCTTTCGGTCAGTATTGGCGAGCATGTACTTGTGACCACCTGTCATCTTTGCTAGTGCTGTTGTATGATTTTTGAAACTATTCTGATTTCCACATTTCATACTTTTGCATCACTACCAATTTGCAGCTATAATAGAGGTGTAAAAGACATGAGGTGGCTTCCAGAGGTTCCAGAGGACAGATGACTTAAACTATAAACTATAGCCTCAGAAATAAACATCAAGTTGAAGTGATATGGCTGATATTATGAGGTTAATTACAACATTTTTTAAATTCAGGGCTGCAGTATTGTAAAGTGTTTCTATTATTTCATCCACACCCTTGATGAGGGAATGTTCTTTGTTGTTGATTGTCATGTTGCTTTCGACTTCAGAGGGGCCGTTGCTGATTCAGGGGAACTGCAAGTCCCTCTGACACACATGTAGTCCAGCAGAACTGAATCATTTTCCGCTCTTCAACTGTAATCAGACTCATTGTGAAGTGGAGGGGAAATGTGGGCAGTGCCCAGTGTGCTGCTTTGACCCTGACTGTTAGTCAGCCATTGTTAGAGAGTGAAATATGACCCGCCTACATTGACCCACATCAGATTTGAAACTGCTTGTATTGACTATTTAAAGACCTAAAGCGTAGCTTCTCTGAATGTGCTCCTGGTTGGTACAGTTGTCACTGAAGCGGAACGTTTGTTCGTCAATTTTGTGACATTGTGTGCTTATTCAACTAAAGCAACATAGCAAATTACACTGAAGGAGACTTTTGCATGTGAGCATATGCATTTCAGATTTTTGTAAATATTCAACTCACATTTTTATCGCTTGAAAATTATAATCTAATCCCAATAGTACATTCACATATTTTTGTTCTGAATGCTGTGCATGAAACACAATTTTAATTGCAAGAACATGGCTGAATGAATGCTGAGGAAAAAATGCTTCATATAGTCTGTATACTGTATGCTTTGTGTTTTTGATCATTTATTAAAACATCAAAGAGCTGATGTTAAATGGGAATCTGTGCTCTTCTCATACAGATTGGGTGTTTTGGCCAACCCTGATGCTGTTGTGTCTCGTCCCGTGGCTCAGTTGTCAATACCCATCAATGGTAATTTTGAAATTTTGCTAGGTATGTGACCTTTTTTGCCATCCAACAATTTCACAAATTAATTACGTGTAATCAGATTTTCGGGTTATTTAAGGCACCAACAACTGCAAACCATTCCTCATCTCTTTGTATTCCTCTGTAAGATGTTTGTGATTCCTGTCCAATAGACGTAACATATTTATAAGTTGACCCTCACCTCACATTCCACCCACTATGCATAGTAGTGTTACTGTTTACTCAGGGTCACGTCACAGTGTTGTTAAAGTGAAAGTCCAGGGAGCATTTGCTTTATACTTAAAGAGAAATTTAAAAGATAGGCACATAACTAGAGCCTGTTGAAATAATTTATAGCACCTTTTACTCCACCAACAGACCTTTGAACTGCATGGGCACCGTTTGAATTTTATTTTCCTGTTTCATTTCAGAGGCTGAAGAGGCTCTTCTTATTAACTTCTCAGTAGATTGTAAGTACTTTTTTTTTTTTTTTTTAATTTATTTTTTTTTTACCTCTCTTCAGGCACTAATTAAATTTGTGCTTGTTTTCAAACAGACATACAAAAATATGTTGTTTTGGTCCTTCAAGCAAGCCGGAAAGAAACATTTATTGTGGGAACAAAAGAGAGCTAGGACATGGCATTTATTGCAACACAGCCCCTATCCAGCTATTCTACATTTTTAAAGCATGCCTTTAGCTAAACGTCTACGTCCTTTATTTAGCAGCTGATGCTGGTCATGAGTTACCAGGGCTCTCTGAAAGAATGTTGAATTGTCTCACCATTATATCACATTGCTTTGTTTTGAAGACGGCCAGCATTTCCAATATATTTGCAAAGTCTAAAAATGTCCAACTTGTGTAAATGTGTGTGTTTTCTGTACCACACTCAAGCCTGTATTAGGATACGAATCAAAGGAGAAAAAGCTCCTGAGCTGCTGTTGGAACTCCAGGATGATGATCGGACACAGACTTTTCTCACCCAGGTGAAGAGTGCTCAGCAACAAGGTAAGACTCTATTGTCTGTCAGGAGTCTAAAGCAGTTGAATGATTAATTATTTAATCACTCATCAAAGATTTATTTACAGAGGGTGGATTACACTGCTTGCTGATTTCCTGTGTATTCATTAAACTGCAGTTTTTGAAATCAGATCCACTTTTGCCTTCACAGAGGTGGTGCCAGCCTTCTCTTTAAATTTAGCCATTATGCTTTCAGTCTTACATTTATGTTTTACCGACGTATGTGAAAATTCAAATGTACTTTTTTAACTGCACCTCTGTGTGTGTGCTGCCATCAAAAATAATTACACTTCTGCAGAACCATTTTAGGTTTATCACAACTATAGCAACGTCACGATTGGAGTTAAAGAATATAATGCTCAGGGACTACTTTTGGGAAACTTAATGTTTAGGTTTCCACCAACCATCCTGTTGCTGCATCCTTGGCAACCATTTGAGAACAGCGAGATGATTGTGTTAAAATGTAACTCTGAGGGTCTTCAGTGACCTAATCCAGACATGTGACTTTACAATGGAGATGTGTAAACTATTGCAGAACCTGTGTCTTTATTTGTACTCCATAGCTATAGCCGACCAGTCAGCTGTTGGCAAAAGCAGACACTTTTGCATTTGATGTTGTTCAGACAGGTGCAATTTATATTAAATTTTAACTGTTGATTTAGTAACTGAAGCACCACCTCAAATTATAGAATGGTGATGAAATGCTTATAGCTGTTCTTCATCGTTTGAATGGCATTGCAGATTTCATTATCATGCATCATACATGCACCTTCAGATTAATAACTATAAAGTTAATTATCTTATAGCTCCACAAAACCCTTAAACTGTGCAGAAATCACAAAATATAACAACATTGTGCACGTGTACACTTGTATTACACTGTTGTACTCCACAAATGTTATGGTTATTTTGTATTTTTTGTATTATATATATATATATATATATAGATATATAGATATATAGATAGATAGATAGATAGATAGATAGATAGATAGATAGATATATATATATATAGATATATATATAGATATAGATATATAGAGATAGATATATATATATATAGATATAGATATAGATATATAGAGATAGATATATATATATATATATATATATATATATATATATATATATATATATATATATATTGCATTTTTTAAAAATGAGTGTTTGATATGAACAGTGGCTAATAAAGTCATGTTTTGGTTGCTACTTAACTAACCAACACCCTGGAAAAAATTATAGATTTTGAAGCTGGATAATGGTGAGGCAGTGAATTGTAATATACTCAGAACCTATTCAGTTGGTGTTGCTGTTAGTAATTGTAATGTCTTCAGTAGTAATCAGTACGGCTTAAGGAAACGTGCCCTCTTCAGTCTAGTTATCAACAAGCCACTTGTAAGCTGGTATCCTCTACTTTCTTTTATGGCAACATTGCTCATCTTGGTCTTGGCTCATTTTTACCTATCTGTTCATATTTACATTCAGAGAAGTCAGAAACAGGACTTGAATTTACATAAAATGTAATGCTTTAATAAGGCATATTAGTCTTTATCTAAAGTTGCATTTCTTATTTTTTGCACAGTTTAAGATAATCCCTGGAAAGATGCTCCCTCCCTTTAAGTGAGGTTGTGTTGAGCGTGTGCTTCCTTCTGACAATGCTGTTTAACTTTCTCAGTTCAATCCAAACTCACAAAACCCAAAGCAATGGAGCCCCTTGCACCAACAGCTGTGAGAGGTCCAGTCCCCATCCCCCCGCAAAGAGCAAACAAGACTGCTAACTCTGTGAGCTCTGGAATCAACCCACCCAAATCTACCAGTGCACTGCCTCCTAACCTCAACAATAGCGTGTCAACAAATCAGACTAATACAGGTAATATACAGACACACTTTAGAAAAGTCCAACAAAGGTGTATAAATGGTAGTTAGAGATTTAAGTATCATAAGTCTTTGTTTTCCAAATGAGCTTCTGATGCTAGCTTCTGATGTTAGATTGATTCATCTGCTTTTGAACGTATCGTTTCTGAAGATCCAGTTCAATCACTTGCCTCAGACTTTGGCTTTGAGGACAACTTCAACCACGCTCTCAAAGTGGAGGAAAAGAAGAATCATCAGAATCGCATAGTGGCCTCCAGGGAGCCTCCTCCTGTCCCTCCTCTACCTCCTCGCAAAGCCTCCTACACTCCATCCAACCCTCTGCCTCCTCCACCAGTCTCTAAAGAAAGAGCTGTCTCCCTACAGGCCAACTCCTTCACAACCAGCTCCAAACCAGAGTAAGTTAACCATTCATGACACAGAGGTTTACCAGAAACACTGGAATTTGGGATACTTAGCCTTCAGCCATGAAATGCCAAAGTGGAATTTTTCTAAAATAAATAATACTTTTTCCATTCCAGTAGTTTCATGCCAGGGTTTGACGGTGTGGACAGGCCACTGTCTTGGTGTGACAGCCCCACTACCAACAGCATGAGGCAGGCTATGTTCTCCAGCCAGGCAGGACAAAGAGAATACCTCATAAAACACCGCCTGGGTAAGAAGGAGAATGAATATGTGGACATCGAGACCTTCAGGTGAGAGGAGCTTCTTTATTCTTTACATCTTTCATTTTGTTGTCTTGATATATAAATACAGTTCAATGGTTCAAAACGGTAAAAAAAAAAATGCTGCTACTGCACACATTAACCCTGCACCGCTTTTTGTTTCTTTAGGTTTTTCACAGGAACGTGGAATGTGAACGGCCAGTCTCCGGACAGCAGCCTTGAGTCATGGCTCTGCTGTGACACAGAACCTCCTGATATTTATGCTCTGGGGTCAGTGAGAATTTATCATACAGTACTTTACTGACCATGAACTTGTTTACATCGTCCTCTCGCTTGCCTTATTAACATTCAATATGGTGACTCGTTTTATGACTCTAGTTTTCAAGAATTGGACCTGAGTACTGAAGCTTTCTTCTACATGGACTCGTCCAAAGAGCAGCTGTGGGTGGAAGCTGTGGAGAGGAGCTTGCACTCAAAAGCCAAGTACAAGAGGGTGAGTAAAGACAGAAAACCTAATCACAGGGTTGGTGATTCAATTCCCAGTCCTTCTGTCGAAATGTCAAAGTGTCAAGACACTGAACCCATATTGTTCCTGATGGTCAGAACAGCACCTTTTAGGTTTCTCGCTGTGGTCTGTGTAAATGCAGCCATTTACCATGAATGCACACTGTCTAGGATAATTGGGATCTGCCATGTTGATGCATTGGTAAAGGTACTAACTTTATTCCTATATGTTTTTTTTGTCTTCAGGTTCGAATCATACGACTAGTTGGCATGATGCTCGTAGTCTTTGTCAAAAAGACACACAAGAATCACATAAAAGAAGTGGCTGCAGAGCATGTGGGAACTGGAATCATGGGAAAAATGGTTTGTTCACACTAAACTCAAAACACACACTGGTAGTTTTCATTCAGCTATTGTTGCTTGCTTCCCTCACTCGTGTCTCTTCCTCGCATTTGAACTTCTCCCAGCGAGGAGATGAGAGAGAGAGAAACCTCTGTGATGGCGGAGGGGGAAATATTTCTGGGTCAGAGGATGCTAGAAAGCATAAGTTTGCATAGTGTGATGTACAATCATGGGATAAATGTTTATTTTTTCATTTAAGCGTAGTAGCTCATGAGAAATTAGTAAAATGTTCAAAATGCTTTATAGCTCCGTAAATGGATCTAGGTCTGCACAAATCAGGCATTCATTTTGTTTAGCTTTTATTCTGATTTCAGTATTTATATTATTCTTATTGTTTTTTTGCAGGGGAACAAAGGAGGCGTAGCAGTGAGGTTTGTTTTCCACAACACTAGCTTCTGCATCGTCAACTCCCATCTGGCAGCACACGTAGAAGACTTTGAGCGGCGCAACCAGGACTATAAAGACATATGTGCCCGCATGACCTTCCACTTACTGGACCACCCTCCACTCAGTATTGTCAAGCACGAGTGAGTACCTCAGTCATTTGTGTTCAGAGTGAGGGCATGAATCTGAATTAGTGTGCAAAGTCTGATTTTACACTCATTGGTAATGATTGTATCATCAGCTTAAGGTTTTGTTCACTAGCTGCTAGCTGTAAGTGAATTCTGTTTTGTTGATTACATGCAAAGAATTTTCCACATTTCCAGCATTCTGCAATACTTAATTCATTCTATACTATTAAGCTTTCATTGCTTAAATTTAATCGGTATCACTCATTAACATAAATAAAGATGTACAATATGTTTCTGTGTCCTCCCACTATACAAAAATATAGCCAAAATATCCCAGATACGAACCCTGTTATCTTGCACTGGTGACATCATTCGGAGCCAGAGTCTGCGCAGTAGTGATCAGGTGGTGGAGCCACGATATCGAGTTCCCGCCCATACACCTGCCCGACTCAATCACGAGCAGTGCTCAGCTGTCAATCATGACGTTTCACTCGCTTTTTCTTGCATCAAATAACTAATTAAAACCAGACTTATCAGAAAAATTAACACTAAGTGATAAGAACTACTTAAAATGGCAGAAACCATCTTTGGAAATAATTTATTTGTCGTGTACTTTGAGTTTTTAGTTTGACCCATGTTCTATCTGATCGAGATGTTGGCTTCACTTTTGGGAAGCTCTCATGTTGTATACAGTCAATGGTGTCATTGGATTTATTAGTTTTACAAATATGAGCTATAGTTCTCTTTTAGTGCAGTAATTCTGTTGTTTTAAGATATCTTTGTCTGCTTATGTGTTTCAGTGTCGTAATCTGGCTTGGGGATTTAAACTATCGTCTGTTCATGTACGATGCTGCTGAGGTCAAACAGCACATTGCTAAGCGC
Source organism: Hollardia meadi (assembly GCA_037974645.1). NCBI lineage: Eukaryota > Metazoa > Chordata > Actinopteri > Tetraodontiformes > Triacanthodidae > Hollardia > Hollardia meadi. Next base: position 9,383,117 of record JBBPCS010000204.1, on the reverse strand, counting down.
GAGTTAAAAAAGCTTCAGGAGTTTGATCAGGTAAGAGACTGTCACCTGGCTCAGTGTTTACTCTAGTCTTAATTGTTGTGCACCGACACCAACAGCTTGAACAACAGCTTCACACATTTTTACTTACTTTTAACTTTAGAAACAGAAACAACACCCCATCATTGCTTCTGTTTCTATAATTAGCTACAGTTTCCTTCTTTAGCAGTTTTAAAAGTATTAATTGAATAATTTGACATAATTTTGAGACAAAATAAAAGAATTTTGCATAGGCTCTTAAATTGTAACTCTTGTGTTTATGCTCGATATCCATTAGTAAAATATGCTTGCTTTATGAGTAGGCTGTGACTTTTGCAACTCTTGTAAATGTATGACAGTGTGACGTAACTGAAAACGGTAAGTGAAAATGATAAGTGGCCAAATATATAAGGCAAGCTGGTTGCCATTATCACACAGGTTGTTAGTAACCTATCATGATTCTCTCTTTAACTATGTGTGATATTAATGGATAATTAAGGATTCTGTTTTAACTCTTTGACCAATAAAAAAATGAACTGTTGCCACTTTTCATTGTGTAGCTGAACATTCAGAGGCAGACAAAGAGAGCTTTCACAGACTTCATGGAGGGAGAGATCAACTTCATTCCCACATACAAGTATGACCCCAAAACGGATCGATGGGACTCGAGGTAAAAACATATCATTGTATTCTTATCTTTTTCATGCCTCTTCGACAAATTCTAGTTGAATGAATGCACAAACTTAGTCCAGGATTTGCTATTTTATTGACATTGACAACTCATCCTCAGTTTGAAATTTTATTCTTTGGAATACTGATTAAATTTTACTAGTAAGGAAGCTTTTTACAGCCTTATAATTAGTATAGAGACACTACTATAGAGTCAGCAGTGCTGTATTTGTGTCTGATGTCTGAGCCTTGACTTTGCCTCTGAAACTGTGACGGATTCCTTCAGTGGGAAGTGCCGTGTACCGGCTTGGTGTGACAGAATCCTGTGGAGGGGCAACAATGTCAAGCAGCTGAAATACCGGAGTCACATGGAGCTGCAAACGAGTGACCACAAGCCTGTTAGCTCCCTCTTCAGTGTCGGGGTAAGAATCCATTGTGTTCAATTAAAAAAAACCCCAAAAAACCTGACTGATTTTGGTTGATACATGCAAGGTTCTGCGATTAATTTTGACAATATGTATGACTTTAGTGTAAAAAATACTTTTTTATTGAAAATAAATTAATAGGACTTTTGTTTGTGTAACAGGTCAAGGTGGTGAATGAGGAGCGCCACAAAAAGGTGTTTGAGGAGATTGTTCGAGCGATGGACAGAATGGAGAATGATTTCCTTCCATCTGTATCTCTGAGCAGAAGAGAGGTGCTCACATACATGTGCATTAATCACTAATAACCTTTAAACAGAGTTTGCTGTAATTTCTTCTACAATTTGCAGATCAAATTACTGGCAATCTATTATTAATGTTGCCCCTCTTGTCCTGTCCTGCAGTTTACATTTGAGAATGTGAGATTCCGGCAGCTTCAAAAGGAGCACTTCCTAATAACAAATGACGGGCAGGTCCCCTGTCACTTTGCTTTCATCCCCAAACTGAATGACTCGCAGTATTGCAAGCCTTGGCTTCGTGCCGAGCCAAGTGATGGATTCTTAGAGCCAAGTAAGTCCTTTAATTTTAATGATTTCTTTTTTGATTATCCTCAGGCTTGTTACCTCGAAATATTACATATGTGATCATGTGCTATTTTTTATTACTGGTGATGAAATGTAACAGGCAGTTTATAAATGTAGTTAAGTCTCTTTAGAACAATTTTGTCCCAACTTTGCCACTGTAATAGTGCAATTTTGAATATGAAGGGTCATACTATTCTCCCATTTTTAATTGATGCTTTTAAACCAGAACTAGTTGCACTTTTTGGCTAACACTCTCCTCTGTGATTTAGTGTAGTATCTTACTCATGTGTTGACTCATTTTCTATGTAAATGATTGAATGTTTGACTTGACAGCTTGTAGGGAAAAGTGGATGTGGCTCAAACAGTTGATAACAGATAAAATGAAGCATAGTTGATGATTACTATATATTTCCTTACAAACAAATGTTCCTTTAGTTTTTAATATCCCTTTAGTTTACAATAAAACAGTGCAGTGGCAGCTTCACTGACAGTGGTCTCATCAGAGTTCCTCAGAAAGTTTTCCTGAGAGCCTCTTCATTAACTTCCTGAACAGATGAGACCCTGGAGATCTATCTGGAGGTGTATGTCAGTAAAGACTCCGTAACGCTGCTGAACTCCGGAGAGGACTCCATAGAGGACATTCTGGTGCTCCATCTGGACCGTGGCAAAGACTACTTCATTACCATCTCTGGAAACTACCTGCCCAGCTGCTTTGGCACCTCACTGGAGACTCTGTGTCGCATGAAGAAGCCCATCAGAGAGATCCCCATCACCAAACTCATTGACCTGGTGAGAAAGCTAATCCAGTGGTCATGAAAAGAGAAATCCAATTAGAACAGTTCAAAGTGATTGGATTAGTAAACTGTGACATATTTTCCTTAGATTAGTTGAAGTCCTCATGAAACATAAACCATACAGAGCAGTTGAACTCTGATGGCTATTCCTCACTCTGTAGCTATTCATTACCTGAAACCCATGCGTGAGGGCTTGTTCACTCTCTCAGGGTCATACAGAAAGCCTATATTTGAGGAGCTTAAAATGTCTCAACTTGTATATTTCTGGCCAATTTGGGCCAAAGGAACAAGGAAGTGGCAAAAACATGAAGGAAGGGAGCTCCTAAAAACAGCGAAGACTGACTCAGGTTAGGACCATATTAGTGCTTTATATAAATAGACTCCTCAGTCTTAACAAATTCACCTCTGTCTGTTTCCATAATGCTATTTTTTGACTTGCACTGATTTGGCTCTGAAATATAGTGCTACCATAATTCAGTACTCCTTTATTTTTTTTTTAAATTTAAACTATTCTATTTTCCTACTGGCCTGGTATTCTTGATCAATAATTTATGCTACTTTTCTGATTCTGTGTTTATGCATACCACTTCTATCTATTTTCTTCTTTTGTTTCCCTTCATTGCCTCTCCTTGTCTTGATCATTCCTTTCCAACTCTTCACTGTGGTTGTGGGCTGACTTCTTGCTCAGGGAGAGGACAGCTTCATGGAAAAGGTAAAATATTAACTGTGATACTGATCAGCTATCGGGCAAATCAGAGTCAATATCACTTTAACTAAAAGACTTCAGTGATCAGCTCTATGATGCTTTATTGACCTTCCTCAATTTTCCATGTCCTAAAGTGAAACTTTTTCAAATGTTGTTAGAATCAGTCATGTCAGTATACATTATCAACAAAAGTAACTGTCAAAACAATTATTGGGTTATTGGGGGGGACTGTTGGTTTGAGTAAGACATGATAGCTGATCCAGGACTTCCAGTTTGAATAATAGGCTCATGAGTTCAAAGGCTTACTGGATGCTAAAATGCTGCACACAATAATTATTAAGCTTAAGAGGTGTTGGTAGATGTTTCTTTTAACTTTAAAAAGAGCCAGTCTAGCTCTTTACCTCTGCTTCCATTGTTAAAGATGCAGTGTCTGACATACTGACACTGTGTTGGTGGCGGGTTCGACCCGCCAACCCAAAGCATCAGTATTTGACAACCTGGGAATGAGAGTCAACAATCAACTTTCTTACGCTTTGCACTTTTAATGCTGAATTAAGCTAATCGCCTCTTAGCTCTAGCTCCTTACTTGGTGGACAGACACAAGAGTGGCATTAACTACTAATTGGACTGTTCATTTACTGTGCAGTTTAAGTATATTGTGCATTGACACTTAGCTGTTGTTTACACCTTAGGCTGACTTAAAAAGTGGCTTCACTAGCTAATCAGAAAATTTCAGAAAGCTGACAAGGTCGACCGTGCCAGTTCCGTTATTATCTTTGTGAGGGGGATCAGTCACCCATTAAATCTCCCTTGTTCCATTGAGGACAAAGTACACTAGTCCAATAAAACTGATACACACACTAGCACGCTAACGTTTCATTTCACGGCAGGCCAGCCTCACTGCAAATTTACCTCATACATATGATTAAAGCTAATGAGAAGAAGTATTAGGGTCTGTTCAGCTAAGCTCAACAGGAGTCTTCTTCTGTTCCATTTCATAACTTGTTACTGATCAGTGAAACTGAATAGCTGCACGAGTAAACAGATATCCACATCCAAAGTCACTGTAAATACCCTGAAAGGTCACAGTAGAAGCTTTTGGTGTTTTTTTTGTTTTTTTTGGTAGAATAATTGTTCTGCATGTTAGCTTAGCATCGTCCCCCATTAAAGGCCAGCTCCAGTTTCCCCTGCATTTATGTGCAGCCTCACTAGTTGTGGTTATTTTTGGACGTCTCTTGTGAGTCTTGGGGATTTATTTGCAGAGACAAAAAGAATGTGATATGCAGTCCTTTCTGAGATGGCTCTCCTTTAAGTTTCCAGACCCCAGAGATAATCCTAACCTCACTTCTGCTCTTCCTCCATCACTGATTTATCAGCTGTGTCACTTGCAGTCATTCTTGTAGTCTCTATGAATCACATGGTATGGGAATAATGTTGTGAATTCTAATTATTTTTCCTGTAATAGTTAAAAGGGAAAATATTGGTATATTATTCCAGGAAATAATACAGTACCTGTGCTACAATTTGTCAGTGTAAAACATCGTGACTGCGTTATATCTCATCAGGAAAAGTCAAAGGTGAGCTTTCTGATGGTGGATGGAACAAGCACTGAGGAAAAACCGCTAAAGATCCCCAAGGAAGTGTGGATTCTTGTCAACCACCTCTTCACCAAGTCCTGTGATCAGGTGAGAAGGCTACAACTGATAACTTCGTGCTAGTGATAGTAATTGGACTCAGAGGTACTAGTGGAAACCGTTTTTAATGTTCCATGTGTATGAATGTCTCCCAGGAGGACTTGTTCCAGACACCAGGCCTACAGGAGGAGCTGCAAAACATCATCGACTGTCTGGACACCAGCATCCCCGACTCCATCTGTATCCTTGATTATGAAGCCTGTCCCACAGACACGTGCAGTATTAAGACACATGCTTGCTTACTAAATCAGCTGACACATGGACCCTGGTGTGTCTTGGTCACAAGGATGTCTTAAAATGATCATGTTAGTAATAGCAGTAATAACAGTAATAATGTGACCTTGTGGCAATAACAAGAAGAAAACCAGGCAGAGACAGGCACCAAAAATGATTATGCTGAATCCACCTGAATCACTCCTGTTTATTATGTTAACATTCGCATGAACAATGCACTCAACAGGCCCTGTTCTTCCCTAACTGTTGATGTAGCTGGTTGTAACCACTCTGTAGCTGAGGTTCTGTTGATCTTCTTGGAGGCCTTGCCAGAGCCAGTTGTGTGTTACGAACTCTACCAACGGTGCCTAGACTGCGCTCATGACAGCCGCCTCTGCAAACAGGTATAGTGACTATGCTTAAAATAGCATGCAGTTACCCTATTGTGTACACCAATTAGGCATTGTTTCCTGTCTTAGAGGAATTTTGAAGTGTTTTTCATGCAACTGTATAGGGACAAAAAGGCTATGTTTTAGTCCTGCATTATCCAAAGATTTGTTTCTGTTATATACTACATACAGTAATGTGTCTGTCTAATCTTTGTTTAATTGTGACAATTGACAGCTGATCTCCCAGTTGCCCCGGGCTCACCGCAATGTGTTTCGTTATCTAATGGCCTTTCTGAAGGAACTTCTCAAGCACTCGCACAACAACAACCTAACAGCCAGCCTCATAGGTATGAAACGAATACCTCATCGTATCTTATAAATACAACCTATCGGCCAAAATGGAATAAAATATCGACAGTTTTTTTTTTAATGAATGTGTAAATGACCTTAAACTAAGAATTGTTGTTTTTGTTACCTTAAGCCGTGTTTCCACCAACAGTCTTTTGGTATAGTACCCTTGGTAACCGTACGTAACGTACCTAAACCCTAGATCTGTTTTGCGTTTCCGCTGCAGACAGTACTCTTATATTAATGGGGTTGTTACCAGAGCTTCAGGGGTAACCGCTTTAACTTTTCCAGCAGCTGTGAAACATCAGAGGAGACATTCCTTTGTCCTGAGAAGCTGCAGCATTTACTACCTTGCTAACACGCTGCCTATAGCCTTCTGTTGCTTGGTCTACATTTTCTGTTTTTTTATTTTATTTTATTTTTTATTTTTATTGCAACAAGGAGAGACAAACAATACAAGCAAGAATAAAGAGTGCTAAAAAAAACAGGAGAGTTAGGAAATCCTACATTAGAGCACAGACAATGAGACGATTCTTGCTACTCCGATTGACCAATCAGTCGACTGCTGTTGACACCTTTTAGTATCAGATCACCGTGCTAGGTACCTCAACAGAGGGGTGATGGGGGGTGGGGGTGGG
>JBBPCS010000204.1:9347977-9367837 GCA_037974645.1 Hollardia meadi | reverse complement strand
CAATAAGCTGTGCTCTCTGCTTCAAAACCAATTCGGCAAAAAAAAAAAAAAAAAAAAAAAAAGACGAAAGAGGAACGTGAAAAACACCCAAATCTGCTCTCGGATGAAGCTTAAGGTACCAATGCAGCAATTAAGCAGATGTAAACTTATCATGACAAATTAATTCCGTCTAGAGGCTCAAGCCAGGCCATTGATAACAGGTCACTGGCAGATGACCCCCAAGACTCCAAGAAGGATCGAGCTGTCTAGAACCGGTGGGAGGATGGGGGCTTTGCGATGAGTGTGTATCCATTCAGTGTCTGGCAGGGATGTTTCCTTAAGTGGGTTTTATCTTTACCAGTTCGCTGATATGATTCTTAAATGTTTTGTCCCCTCTTTGTTGAACACACAAACACATAGAAACACAGAGACACACACACGTAAGCTAAACCGTGCAGCTCTGTGGAGTCATAGCACCTCATACATCACTCAAACTTTGTCTGATTACCAGCTCTTGACCCTTGACCCCTTCACTATTGACAGCTCTCTCTTTGGTAAATTAAAGCGATTCACCCTTCCTTTGCTTTTACAGTCTTGCATTCGTGTTGGCTTTACATATGACACTGACAGTCAAGTGTGCAGTGCACTGTTTGCTTTTCAAATGGCTCATAAAGTTTTCTGCAGCTCTTTCAAAATGAGCACCTGGGTCTTTTTTACAAGAAAAGCCTCTGTGATTCATTATTTCTCCTTTTATGTCCCAATTTGCTGTCATATCAAACATTTGGTAATCCATTCCTCTGTAATCTTTTCCTTATTTTCTACATGATTTGTCCATGATAAATCATCTTTGGTTTCTGCTTTTGCACAAGTGTCAGAATGTGCTCTAGATTTGAATGAAATAAAACTACTTGCAGGAGAGCTCACCTGATACTATGTGATTTTTCTTTTGTGAAAGTCAGTTTCATGAAAAACTGCTTGTGAATCCTTGGGCTTAAAACTTTCCCCACGCGAGAAAACTATGCAGAGAGCAGAGTGATTTATGTTCTGTGATCCTTCAGTCGTCTTCATGCTTAACGTGAGATTTGAACATTCCCAGCTATTAATGATCTCAAAGGCTTGTTAGCTCTGCCATAAAGATGAAAAATGCAGCTAATAACGGATCAGATAAGATTAGCCACACTCGGTGCACTTGTAGTGATGAGGAGTTGGCCTCTGTAATAATTGAGTTCAGTGTCTGGAGAAAGGGCCGGGGCTGGGTAGCTGCGGTGACTCGTTTAATTGTCCCGATGTTAAACATGGCCAGCTCGGGAGGAAACCCCTGCATTTGTTTTCCCAGCACTGCAGAGCTCAGTCAAGACCTCAGAGGAGAGGAGATGGAGGGTGTTGTTTTCCTTCAGTGCTCCATTCTATCTATTATATCTCTTGAATAAAACAGCAATGGACCAGTCAGTGTTCCTAATCCCGTGGGACTGCTCTGTCTTTGTTGTAAATAAGAAAATATCAAAGGAAATTGTCCTGTAATAGTTGTCTTTCCCACTTTTATCTTCTTGGCTGTGCCTCTTGGGGAAAGGTGTTTGACTAGAAAGCAAGGAAATGCATAAAATAGACTGGGCCAGAATAGTAAAATTTAGACTTTCAGGAAATTCATCATCCATCCTGCTTTTGTAGATTTGGTTCTGTACAGGAAAAGTAATCTTTGTTTGTATTCACACATCTGTGCCAGAGAGATGATGATCAACAACTGTAACTAAAAACAACTAAATGCATTTTGTACACATTAGGTGGTTAATTCTCATTCTGCAAAATGAATATAAAACAGCATAAATATACAAGAATAACTTCAGCAAACTGCCTGTACTGCTAATGTTAGCACGCTAAGATGCCATAAGTGGCAATGCTAACATGCCGATGTTTAGCAGGTATAATGTTTACCATTTTTGCCATCTTAGTTTAGCGTGTTAGCACGTCTAACATTAGCTAATTAGAACTAAACAAAGGAAAAGTACAGCTAAGGGTCTGAATATGCTCCCCAACACAACATGGATACCTGCAGATATGAACGCTTCTGTTCATAATACTTTATGGAGTCCGCATGGAAGAAGCATTCCAAACATGGGCAGACATACAGCATCTCATCAGTTGTAACATAGTATGCACACGGTCACAAAAATTTGGAGGTATGCAGACGTCCACAGAGCCTACCTGTACACCCTCTCATGATGAAATTTACATCAATTGGACCCTTGCGCACTCGCAGACGCAGAAAGTATAACTTCGGTTTTAGGCTGATGGGAATGTCGTTGGATTTTTTTTTTTAATTTCTCGTAATAGTATTGGACAAATTCAAATTTTGACCTCATGTTAAGTTGGATGAAAAGTAAAGAGATCCTCAAAGTTATTACAATACATTCTGAGTGGAACATGAATGTCTGAACCATCCTATAATTGTTTGAAACTGACATTTCACTCTGAACCACAAATGTCAGCCCCATTGTGGCGTTAGAGGAAAAGTCAGGAGATCACCAAAGTCCTCAGGATTCATTCTCTGGGTACCATGAATGTCACCGTAACCCTATGTCAGACCACAGGACTCTTATACATTTTTATACACAAATAAATCATGAAACAGGCTGTCATCCTATGAGGCAAACCAATCTAGAAGGTGCTGAGATGACTTTAGATGACTTGTATTGGGTTTTGGACATTTGGTAATTTTAGCCTTTTAAGCTTCTTTCATAACCCAATTAAGTATTTCAAAGACTCTGTATTTGTGAGTGAGATGACCTCTGTACTCTTCTGTTTTCCTTTGCCCCCATCACACGTCCTTGACAACTGAGAAAAATGCACGTTAACCCCTCTAAGCTGGCTGGTGACATTGAGTAGCCCAGGGCAGGACTGCGGCACCTCTGCCCCTTCAAGCCGGACAATTTGATTTGAAAGCAGAGATTTTCAAAGCTGAGTCATGGATCAGTGGTCAGCCAGTGACTTGGCCTTTTCATCCTTTTTTTTTTTTTCTTCCCTTGATGGTTTCTGTGTGTGTGTGTGTGTGTGTGTGTGTGTGTTGGGGGGGGGGTTGACAAAGCAGCAAAACCTGACCAATATCAACAAACAAAGAAGTCACTGCTGGGAATAAACGAGTGTGGTTCCTCTGGGTATTTACTGTGAGATTGAATGTTTCATGATGGTTTGCTCGTGCTGAAAGAAACCATTTCACACAACATATGCTGTGGACATAACATCCCATTAACTTCACATGGTGCAGGAATGTCTTTACATTAAGAGTGGCAGGGCCCGGCTGATAAATTACGACATCTGAGCTCGTTGTGTCAGTCCACATATCTTCAATCTGCAGCAGGGGAATCTGATTAAGGCCTGAGGTCATGGTGATCGGGGTCAGCTTGTATGACTCAGCTCAGCTGTCACCTACACATAGGTATCCCCAAAATACGTTTTCCCCCTTCAGGTTCACCCAGACAAATAAACACTGTCCACAGTGAGGACAAAAGTAATTTTTTAAAGTCTCTTCATGGCAGGTTGGCCGTAATGAACCAAGCCGGTGTTTAGAAAGCAAATAAATAAGATGGGACGGGGTTGAATCAAGGAAGAAAATAAGAACAGTGAAAATATACAAAGGAGAGAGAGCTATTGAGAAAGTATTTCCTTAACAAGAGGGGAACAAATAATAAATTATGGGGCCCCTCTCCCTTGAGGCAGGACTGGCATGCCTGAGGGTAGCAGGAAGTGGGCATCCCTCTCTTTTTATAGGGGTCATGGGCAGGCTTCCACTGTGGGAGCATCGCATGAGACAGAATCAGAGTCCTGAGAGAAAACACACAAATCAACACATATACAGCCCTTCAAACAGAGTTTATACGCCATGCTATGCTGAATGAAGATGGTGGTAGTGTGACAGCATAACCCCCGGGTCCTTCATCATGTCATCGCTGTAGTTTCTGCCCTGCTCATATCTGCAGTCCCACTTGGCCTGTATAACTGACTGAGAGGCTGCTGACAGCAGTGACCCCACATTTACCCCAGACTCCCCCTCATGCCTGTCCCAAAGCAGGTGGCAAACACCCACCAACTTGAGACTCTTCATCTTGATCTGCCATCTATATGAAATTTGGATACCTTCATTTCTTGGCAAACACTTCAGTACCTTGTCTTGTGATGAGGAGATAAAGCAAAGCAGCTTTCTTTAATTTCCCCAAAGTCCTCACAGGGCGTTAGTCACGGCCAAAGTTGATAAAAGTTTCCCTTTTGTCCTAAACTATTCAATTAATCAACTTCACAAGGCGTGCTGGATAGAAGCAGATAAAAAAAAGTCTGGGCTACAGGGAACGGGAGAGAAAACAGCCTGGATTTTTATTCTGCTGCAGTGGCTTTCATACCCATTAAATGATGTTAGCATCTTCTTAAGCACAGTGACTTTATTGTCAGCTTAGGGCTTACACTGATCTGAACATTTGCTGCATTCTTGGCAGATGGCATGCATGGATCTTGGCCACCCTTGAATTTAGTTCTCATGTTAAGCTTCACCTTATCAGTAAATGGGCTGCTCCCTGCACTTATCCTACATATAGGAACTTATGTCTTGGTTGTAATGGTTTCTTATCAGTTGTGTGTGTGGGGGTGGGGGGTGGGGGGTGGAAATCGTATCACATAGTTGCTGTTAGACGTCCTCCTACTTACTGTAGCACTTAAACGTTTTATTTTTCTGGAATTTCCCTTTTGATAGATGGCATTCTTTGATATACAGTGAGTGCATATATGATATATATATAGTAAAAGAATGAATTTGATTGAATTAATTGTGTACAGTGATCTCTCCTGTAGAATATAAGAGAGTAAGTGCATTTGCAGACCACCAGAAAGGCTTTCAAGTCGACATAATATGATACAATCTACAAAAATGCATCTTATTTAGGATTTATTAAACCTGCATTAAATTTTTTATTTTTTATTTTTTGCCGTAAAGACAACACTAGTCTGGCATATTATCATCTAAAGGTGTTTTCAGACGGTGAGTGGTTGCTGCCTCCACTTCCATTAATTTAAACCTAAACATGGCTGCAAAGGGAGGTTGGCAGCTGCTGTTCTTATGAACACGCATGGCTATGTGCCACTACTGTCTATTGGTGACAGGATGAGAGTTCAACTTTTTCAGCCTGGCTGCTACCGGCTCGTGGTGTTACCATGGCAACCACAGAAACCACACATGCAAACTACAAACAAATTTTACTGTTATGAGTCCTCTGAATTATTCACCTTTTCACCAGTGATATATATAAACATATGCTATCAGAGAAAAACGGTATTGGAGCAACATCGTCTTCAAATACTGATTATCCAGCATGGGACAATAAATGTTTATATTATTATCAAAACATACTATATTAATCGCATTATATTGCTTACCCTTAGCTTTATTTTAAAGGTGAAATGTGTAAGATGTTGAGTCTCATTCCCAGGTTGTCAAACACTGACGCTTTCGGTTGGTACGTTGGGCTGGTCGCGAACCCAAAGCATCAGTATTTGATGACCTGGGAATGAGACTCAGCAATCAACTATCATGCACACTGCATCTTTACGCTACAACCTACTCTATTTAGCTACTTGATGAGATTATAGCTGGTAGACAGCAGCAGCTTGTGGTGCATATTGACATTTAGTTGAATTGGATGTACAGTTGGTGGTAGCCATCATCGCGGCATTATACCCATTACTGCTGCAAATTCAAAACAATAAACATCACTGCACGGGCAGCAACCTCTCACTATCTAAAAGCACCTTTTATAGTTGTTTTGGTGAAAATATTTGATGCATTGATGCATTCAGCAGATCCAGAGTAACGTTAGCATTAATTTGCAGTTGTGTATCTGGACATCTGATGAATTTAAGTCCAGTATTAAATTGTGTTAAAGCTCTGTTTTGGTCTCCACCAACTCCTGAAGATATCTGCTAAAAGCTTAATGCTTTTGTTCACTAGCTAGATGCTAACTTTGTCTGCCATGTAGTGCAGTGGGTTTATCATAGCTTTTTTTTGTTGAAAACCACTGCCTTCTACTGCTGGCCATAAAACAAAAACAATGACCTGAAGTCTAAAAGGTTCAATACACTGTACTGAATACAGTTGAGGGGAACTGCATGGTCAGGTAATAATTTGTTCTTGTTCCTGCGTGTGTGAGCCATTGTTTATATAAAAATATTGATTAATACAGCTTGAGAAGGTCATGTGTTGCATTTGAAAATGCTTATTTTTCCTTTTCTTGGTAAAATTGAGTCAATATAAGAATTGATGCCTGTTCCATTCATTGAGCCCATAACCAATACCTTTTCCTGTGCCTCTGAGGACTTGGAGCCAGAGCACCAGTAGTCCAAACTATCATAATTTGGGCTGGGAGTAAGAAATCACATGTGTCACAGTTTATGTCGGCAGTCATAGCCTGGAGCAATGGCTGGTTTAGAATTTGGAACAAACTACGAAATCATTTTCTTTGCACACCAGTCATTCATCTTTCCTCCAGACACCCAGACATCTTAGGCCTGCTTCCTGTCAAACTGACGTGACCAGCAGGTAAGCAACATTTTCCCCTCTTGCATCACATGTAGGTTTTTTAAATTATATTTTAACATACATTAAAATGTAATCTGCTCTTATGTTGACATGATTGCCACATGTTGAACTGGAATCTGTGTCTTGTTTGACAAAAACCTTTCAGTGTCGTGTAAAGGACAACAACATATGGACCAAACTGAGATTATGTTGTGGTATTAAGTAGGTTATCCACCGATTAAATCTTTTAAATTTCTACTACGTTGTTTACAATGGATAGGACAGCTCAAATACTTATAATATTTACTCCAACTCTGAAGTAGGCTCTTTGTTCAGCTTGTCTCCAGAAAGCTTTCTTCACAAGTGTCTATTAAATGGATGGTTGAGTGTTCAACCACCGATGAGGCTCAAAAGGGCTACTACAGGGCTATATTGCCCCTGTGTCGCTTCACCGCAGAGGCTCAACAGAGGACATGTCAGGCCTGCGATGTTTTACAGCTCAGTTTGCAGACAAAACACCTCAACCAAATCCCTTCAACAACATCTGCTGCTAATTTAGCTACGGCATTCCTGCAGTCTGTGCTGTTTAATATTCACAGGGGTTACGATCTGTCGGGACAGAGGTGGATGGGGACGGTGGGGAGAAGAAACCAGCTTCAACAATCCTTTGGTCCATGGTCCAGACATGGTGAAAAATGAGGGGTTAACAAAGAGTGAGCTGGAGCAGGGCTGGGTTAACTGGGCTAATTTGCAGGGATAATAATGGTGTTCATGCAAGGCCTTTGGGGAGCAGCAGAGTGGAACAGGGGCCTGACGGTGCAACCACACAGGAAGTTTACAACATGGCCAAAAATGTATTTAATCATCAAACAAGCAGTGAGGAGCTGGCGGCATGGCCAGATGCAGCAACCATCCTGAAGATGAAGACAAATGTTTAGAGAAGGGGCCAAACAGAGCTCCAGATCTACACCTCAAAGATTTCAGACCCTTAAAACGACTGATTTTATTGGCCAACGCTAAGCACAACATGTCAAAGGTGCACATTTTTTTCCACTTTTGATAGTAGCCTGCAGCGTGATAATAACATCATATATGTTTTTAATTATTCCCATGTGAGGATCTAAAAATTTGTTGTTGTACACTTTCTGAACAGTAAACCTGGATGCATTGCAACTTTTATAGGAAATTACTTGTGAATGGTAGAACTAAAAAACAGCCTTTTATTAGCAGTAATCAAAGTATCCTGAATACGTAAACAGCACATATGTGCTGCCTGACTGAGTTGAGAGAGAGTAATAACCCAGTTAATTGATAATTAGACCCACGGCCTCCTTTAATATGGCCACACAATGTCCTTGTGAATTTTTATGGATGTATTCCAGGCACTGCTAACTTTAGAAACGAAGGAAATTCAAACCAGTTTCCTCCTTTTGGTCCCAGTTGATCTGTTTATGCTTATTTCCATGAGAAAATATATTTTGGTATATATTATGTCTCATAATCCTTGACATGCAAGCGATAATACACAGAACTTAAAAGTTCAACGGTATTTGTTTCAGTGGGATGCATTTCTCATGCGTGGGAATATTTACTTTTCATCATGTGCAGAAGCTATCAATAACTGCCTGGGTTTTTGGGCGATGAAATGGAAATTTATATAAAAAATAAAGTCTGACTATATTTTGCAGTATGTGCCCTTGTTCACAAATGACTGTGCCCACCCTATTGAGAGGATGGTCTTTAGTGGTCGACACAACCGGGGCTGTCCAATGACTCTCTGAAAGGGTGATGTGGATCAGGCGGCACCTCCGCTGTTTCCTCACTAAAGGACACCTTTTGCCATGGTAACTGCATAAACATTTGTTTTCCCATTCGAGAGAAGATCTTGAGGGAATAAATGAGGCTGCAATTTATTTGATATAAGAAGAGACCCAGCCTGTGTGTATGGCTATATTGCTACTAAGTGGAACAAGAACTACATGTACATGTGATGATGAGAACATCAGATTTCATTTCAAGTGCAGTATGTACTTTGTATAGTGTTGCACAACATGTGTGATGTGGACATGCATAAGATTTAGGTAGGTATGAACTGTTTGTAATGTTCAACATTTTAGCAAATACTAAGTGTATTTGACCTTTGATACCATTCTCATGTCTGTTCAGTAAATATACCGCTAAAGCCAGCAGCTGGTTATCATAGCTTATCATAAATAAGGTGAATAGGTGCAAACAGCTACAATGGCAACCCAACGGGATGTAACTTGTTAAATATACAGTTATGACGCCAAAATTAGCACATTTGACGATGTTTTAAGCGTGGGTAAACCCACTAAAAATAGGCAAATGTCTCCTTTCTCATTGCCAGTAGACAAGTTTGTCTTTCTGTGTTTTTCTGGTGTGTCACATCTGACGTCACACACACATCGGGAAACGGGGAACAGTGAACAGCATGGAGGCTGGTGAATATGTTACTGTGCTTACTTTTTTTCCTATCTTTTATTAATAATGTTCAAGCTCTGCTTGAGTGAAAACTATTTACGGACCAGCATCCAGAACTTCAATGCACATCAGAGTATCATGCTGGAAAATGACTGAAAATTAGTGTGTCCGCCTGGGTGTCATGTTTCCATCACTGCCAAATGGAGCTGGAGCAGATAGATATCCATGACAATGGCAGAGTCATGTGAACCAAGAATAAATGCCAAGTGTGCCCTTTCCCACTGAAGACAAAAGCCAGATGTTAGTGGGTGTTTTTGTGAAAGAGTTTATATTAAACTGTTAAAGTTTAGTGTTATTTATCCTGAAGCAGACGGAGCCAGGCTAGCTGTTGCCCCCTGCTTCCAGTCTTCACGCTAATCTAAGCTAACAAGCTGCAGTAGCTTCAAATTTAGCATACCATACAGATATGAGAGTGGTATCAAAATGATCATAAGCAGAGATGTTCCTTAATCCCATACTAACATCAGCTGTTTATAATAAGGCACCCATTATAAAGGCTTTATATTGAGTAACAAATTGTTCCCAAGTCATTAGTAATGCTTTATAGATCAATTTTAAAACAACTTTTCTTTGGCCAGGTAAGTGCTAGTGGTTATCCTCCTTTAGCATTACACTTTGTCTTTTTGAGATCCATCCAACGGACGGACACTGGAAAAGTTCTTCTGCTGGAAAAACGCTGCAGGACATCTTATTAACATTTACTTGAATTATACAAAGAATAGTTATTAATTTGTTATTGTCATTGTCTGTAATGTTTTCATCAGGTGACCTGTAAAAGAGACATTTCTCAGTTTCTTTATGTAACGTTCAGAATTCTGTGTTTCCCACATCTTGTAGTTGTGTCAAAACACATTTCAGGGATCTGTTGATACATGGCATCCAAGAGCCATCCACACTCTTAAACATGTTTTCCGTTCACAACTCATGCCTTGCATTACGCCGAGGAGCAGTTAGCTCGGTGCTGACAGAGTCCGTAAACATTCATTGTATGAGGAACAGTTTGCTCATGCTGAAAATGAGATGACCTCAGGGTCATTTTAAAAATTGTTTAATAATTCATGACAGTATGATTTATGGCCAAACACCATTAACTATGGCAGGAGTGCAACTGAGCTGCAGAACTTCAAAATGTAAAGTTACACTGAAGAACCTGAAATTGTTCATATGAAATGTTCAGTAAATTCTTGTCAAGAGCCATGACCTGCCAAACACAATTAAAGTATCTTTTGCTGGGCAGAGTTGACGTAAAAGTCAAATTGAACCCATAGATATTTTTTATGCTAATAGGTCCCATTATCAAAGACACAACAATCTAATTACTTTTCTAACCCAATCATGAAGTAATTTTGAATGCCTGTTGGCGTAAAAGACAAGTTCTAACTGACCATAGGCTGAAAAACAAACACTGGTTGGTTAAAACCACAGCCAGGAGCGGCTGAACTCTATCTCTATCCCTCAGTTGCAGTTGGGTTGTGCTTTCATATTTTGTCTGGACTGTAAATGAAGCATACCTAATGGGATAATAAGTTGTCAGATATCCAGGTTGAGCACAGACCACTGCACTGTTTTTCAAGAGATGCGGACTGTCAAAGAGCCAGAGGTTTGTTCGGGAGTCCCTTTTGTTGCCTTCCAAGTTGTGTTGTTGGCATACGGGGAAAGCATTGTGGAGAAATGTCATGTGGCTGAGGTTGTTGTAGTTTCTAATAAGCCGCGACCACAAAGTTACTTTCACTAAATCAGACACGGCAGACAAACAACACAACCAGGCCTCTTCTGTGGTTTGGACTGCAGTTGTTACTAGCTTGAAAAGTATATCTTAAAATATTTTGACAGAGCTATTATCAGCAGCTTAGAAAGATTTGCCCTGCTTAGCGCCTTGGAGCATACGTCTTCTAGAAATAGATCATTTGCAACAGCAAATATATTTTTAAGAAGAATTTAATTCTACCTGAATAACATTATTAGCAGCATGGCTTTAGACTCTTAGTCTTTTTATGCAAAGTCACAGAATGTTCATACAGAAATCGTTCACAGACAAAAGCATGATTATTGTTTTTATGGTTACAGTATGTGACGCATAGATTTGTACAGAGGAACTAGACACCGGATGCAAAGAAGGCGCCTATTCAATCCAATGAGAATTGCTCACCTGGCGCATCCTTGTTGAATCCTTGAGTCCTTGAAAATCCTTTCTCGGCTCAGGGAATGTTTTACAAATATAAAAACCTCCATGGATCGAAAAATCATAATAGAGTCATAATTAACCTTGTTTGCAGACACAGAGGTGTCCTGTCAACAGTTTGACAGACGTCTTTTTTATTATGGTGGTCTATGGGGAAAATGCTTTTTGGGTTGCAGGGGAATTTTTTAGCTGCAATACCAGTAGTGGCCACTGGGAAAAATTGGAAGCAAGGCTGTGTGCTCTCACCGCATCCAGTTCTAAATGATACATTCATGATGTGACGGCAGAGAAAGGTCATAGTTTTGGTTTAACATTGAAAAACTTAACGACTTGAAGCATGAAAAACTTAACTTTGTTAACATTTAACCAGAATTACGATCGAACATAACTTCAACCAAAGCGCTTTTGTTCTTAAATCTAACTACTTAGGAAGCGCACCCTGGTCGAAGGACTATCAGGTATACTTGCCTCGTCTCAGGTGGCAAAGGCCTCATTTCCACACCCATCAGTCACCACAACTACCTCACAGTGACTTCTGTGTGATACAAGAATGTAGTATTCTACCAACCTTTACTGTGGCAGCCTTGCCTGAAGTTAACTGCTCTGTCATAGAGCAATAATCCCCTTAATAAGAAGACATGAATGTGACAATGAAGTTTGTAAACTGAAATGTTTTTGAGGGATTATATCCTGGAGGCTTCTTGGATTTCTTCAGATGACTGTCAGTGAGAGAAGTTTGGTATAATAGAAAGAAGAAATTAAACAGACTTCGATGGAAACTAAAATTAAGCTTTTATTTGGTGATGAATTACTGTGCTCGATGTATTCTGCCAGTGTCATGTCACTGGTATTTTTGATATCATGGCACAAAAGTGAACGATGGCAGATCTGTACTTCTTAAGCTATGCCAACACCAGAAGGAATAATGTAAAGAGAGCTCAAGCATCAGTATTATCCACTCAGGAAACCTCTGCTTCACTAGATAGTACTCAGTGGAGCATGACAGGAAATTCGGGAAGGAAACAGATGATGTCTAGCAGAGGTCATGAGCTGGTTTTGAACCTGTGATGACAGGAACACATGGTGCCCCCCCCGCCCCCCGCCCCCAACCCGCTGATCCACACAGACCAATGATTTATCTTTAAATTACGAATGTGCCACTGAATTTCTCTCTTTATCTCTGCTAAGCTGTGTGTTTGGCGCACACATACTTGGGGATTTTCAAAGTGCCTGGTCTGGTTTTATAGCGAGTCTGCCTGGAATGAGATTACTTTTAAATTTCTTTCAGGCAGTTGTTAGTCTAACAGAGGTCATGTTTACACGAGTGGAGTAGCTGTCGAAGGGACAGCCCCGTGTGGGCCAGCTCTACGGAGCTACAAGACAAGTCTGGACCTTTACTGGCCAAAAAATCTTTTTCATCACACCCCTGAGCTCATTGAATGCAACTCGTCTGTGTTTAAATTCAAATAATATTAAACAATTTAACATATAGCATGATATCAGGGGGGAATATCATTAATAAGAATGGCCCTGACCTGAAACATTCTACTTGTTTGTGGTAGCTGTTTGTAGCTAATGTGCGCTGTTGCCCACACGTCTGACCTTTTGAGATCTGACTCATGTCAAATCATCCCTAATCCAGCGTTATCCTTATCGGTGCATGTGTACTCTGGATACCACTGTGCCTTCCCCCACTGTGTTTGTCTGCCGTGTGATTGGTTGGCATTGGGATGATCTATGTGGCCTGTAATGTTTTCCTGTTGCAGACAGATATTCTCCAGGAAAAGTAGGAACATGTGCTGGTTGGACATCATTGCTCAGTGGACATTAGCAAACCTACCTAAACGACCCGAACAGTTACTGTAAACAATAGCAAGTTTAAGCGAGTTTGTGGGTTGGCCAGTTTGAATTTTCAGTATTATTTAGTATCCAGATAGATGGGAGTCTTTTCATATTTTGGAATGTATGCCATATGTTATATATATATATATTAAAAGTTTTTATTTTCTTTTTATCTTTCCAAAGAATGGATATTCAAACATATTTAAAAACTACTTAAAAACAGATGACACTCATAGTATTTCTGCCTGTGGATGTCCATTGTCAGTAGCTTGTATCTCATATAAAAAGCAATGTGTCCTCTTTTCAGCATTAACCTGCTGGCCCTCATCTCCACTGCGTATCTATGTGGCATCCACTGTCAGCATGCTTTACGCTGATGTCTGTGTTTACTACCCTGACACGCAATGTTAGCCAGAGATGTCACCTACCAACACACAGATAAAGTACCCCACATACACAGCCCACACAGAAAGGAGAAAGAAGTCTTCAGCGTTCGTGTTTGCTGAACAATTCAGTGGAGATAATTAGTTGATAAGCCATCAGGTTGATTTAATGTGGGGACTTGACTGCATCTATTGCCTGCAAGCAGAGCCTCACTCACAAGCTTTGTATTACCATATGTTGAATTTTTAATCAGTGAACATCCTGAATGAGAAATGGGAAAGTGAAGATCCGCTCCAGTATGTAAGGGCAAGGACAATTCTCTGATATTTGCATATGGCTCATGCTCGCACTATCATGCACAACTCCATTGTGTGCTCCTATATGGTTTGAGCAACTGTCAAAAAAACAACAACTGTTGTCTGCTGCGTCTGAGGTAATTAGTAGCTCTGACCACTCAGACAGCTGGCTAATTAAGTGTGCTCATGGCTGCTGCTGCTGCTTGATGTGTGTTGGGCTTCGCACAGAGGTGTAGATGGGAGGACAAACTCATCTCTCGGTGGTGGTGCCAGGAAAGCTTGGCTGTGTCTGCTAGGGCTGTGTCTGTGTGCTTCTCAACTGGCTGTGTGGGCAGATAAGAAAGAAGGCAGAGGGAGAGCTGCTGATTCTGGGTTTATTCCACACAAACCCCCACCCTGCCTTCTCTAGGGCTGTCTTTCTCCGTGCAGCTGCAGGTCTGAGAGCTGACCTGCATTAAGACATCAGAAACTGCTTGACAGGCTAATAGGAACAGTTTTCTAGAACATCTTCAAAAGCTTGTTAAACTGTGGAGTTTTGGCAGTGATTTAAGGAAATCTGCCATTATGGTTTAAATAGAGTTCACCTAATCTATGTTGGCAGATTAGAAATGCCTGGACATCACCCAAATGTTTCCTCACTGACTGATGTCTCTAGGTCCACATTAATTTATTTATTAGACATGTACAAACACAGCTTTTTTTGTGTGTTTCTGAATGAATGAAACTCCCGAGCCAACATTTCTTAAGCCCTACTTCTATTCATGCATTATGTTACATTTCAATGCAAGATTTAGGACTGTCATTATTGAGGAGTACCGTATTGTGCCATGGTAGAAAAAATAAAATAAATCATGATGATGATGATGATCATTCTCAAAAGTTCTTTTGCACTTTTTGTTGAAACATGCCCAAAGGGTTCTTTTTTCTTTTATTATAAGCATTTTGCTTTTATTGTTTGCCATAAACCCTCTGACACTGATGGGAAAAGAGCCTTGGTTTGGAGTGGTCTAGCCAGTGGGCATCTGACAGTGATTTGCTGATCCTGTGCAATTGCATGATGGCTCTCATCCTCTGAGGCCACAGGGCCCGACGCAAGCCAGCCAATCACTGCCCCTCAGCACTCTGCTGTGGACAATTATAGGTCAGTGTGTGTCACGACATCATTGTCTTCCATTTGAATGGCTCACTACCAGCTCCCGCTGCAATCAGTTATGGTTTTCTCTTTGTTATTTCAAGTCGAACAGAAATCCAGTAACAACATATTTTCTGAATCATTTTTGTTTGAGTTGTTTTGCTAAATTCCAGGCAAATGATGTTGAACTCAGTCCAGGAACTTTGTTCCTTTTCTGCTTTTAAATATCATCCGTTTAGTCAAAGTCGCACATTCTTCCAGTATGAAGTGGTAGTGTTAATTTAAAGTGGTAATAGACTTACCTCCCCCTAGCGTTTCCAAGTAGTATTATTGTTGGCGCAGTCGTAATGACAGTGTTGGCAACATGCTACTGTTCAAAACAAATGCAACCTAAAGAATTCCAACTGGACCTTGTAGAAACTCGGGTGTCAATGCTACGTAAAGGCAGAGCAGAGTGGGAACAAACTTAATAAACTTTGCGATACGCCAAAATCGAAATCATCCGTGCCTTCATATAAATTCAGCATTAACTGCAATACATTAAGTTGTTTCTTTACTTTTAAAGTCTGCCGGGAAACATGTCAAATATTACTAATACAGTAAATAGTAACAAATATAGGCTGCTTTTCTGTCACCCATGGGGAAAGTCCCCAGACTCCCTTAAAAGATTGCTCAGTTATGTGAGTTGTTATGTTAGGAGCATTTTTCTTTATCCGTTTGCATATAGAGCCAAGTGTCAGACTCAGAACTGTCCATTTGTGATTGATTGTGATTGCGGATCATCGAGGAAGGATGTTAATACGGAATGTGAACAGGCTCATAGTGCATCACTTTGATAAAACAGGAGTGAAAGCCACTATTTGATGGAAATTAAGGGACCAACAGTATAATATATTGTTTAATGGTAATGGAGAACATGTATATTAGCTAACAATGCTTGTTTGCCTGATTAATAACTCAATGTTTATTTATTGGTATTCTTTTACTAATGTGTGATTGGCTGTGTTACACATAAAGATGGGGCGGAGAATGATTAAAAACGCAAAGAAATTCTCTGAATAAAACCTTCATCTTGGTGAAATTATTCTGCCAAAGTCAGCACCTATACATATACATATACTATACATAATACCAAGCGAGCTGTAAGCATGTAGTCTGTCACAGGCACTGTCTTTCCTCTGGCTCCTAATATGGAATGACTGACCGGGAGGTGTAAATTTTAAGAAATAACTTGTATGGTGTTTTAAGTTGCGTTGAAACTAACACATACGCAGCAAGCACCGTATGGACATAATTCACTTCTTCTTCACGTCTTCACTGCCTTGTCTAATTTTGGCCGAATAATTGTATAAACATTGATTTGGTACCTGCGTTTTTATATAAATATTGGTAACTGAATAATAGTTTCTAAATATTGTCAGCAGGCTGAGACAAACACATTCAGTATCTCTCAGCAGACTCCTCTGAGCCTCTTGACAGATCAGGGGAATACCTTAAGTGTACTGAAGTGTTATTGCCCGTCTTTTTGTGGTTGTTTGTCTCATTGAGTGTCCATGTGCCAAAGAGGTTTGGACAGTTAACGCCTTTATGGTCGCATGGCAGGCCAGGATGTAAAGTGACGCCTTCCTCACAGGATCGGATCAGCCCTCAGATGGCCTCTTAACTGGTTCTAAGAAGATAAAAACACTGCATGGTTCCCCCAGATCAGCAGCAAATTGTTTCTTTAAGTGCTTTGGGTCAGGGGAGAAATGTCGGCTTTACTGACGTGCCCTTGAATAGATCTCATCAACGATGTCCAGGATGTGTTATCACATAATCTGTGCCATGCAAAAAGCTGACAAACATGTCATTTTGGGTGAGACCCGTATGATGTGCTCACTCACTTCCTGGCTCTAAGCATGCTATGTATTGTATATGTTTGTATGTAATGTGGTTAAAGATAGGGCTACTGAAGAAAACCTCAAGGACAACTGGACACTTTAGATTTTTGTTTGAAGTTGTTTACATCCTATGTTGTTAAAAATATAACTTGAAGGAAGGCATGAGGATGTTTTAATGTTACAAGAATCCAAACAATAGAAAACATTCCTATAGTCATTGCTCAATAAAAAGACTTAGCTCTTTATAGCATGACAGCACAACACAATGCACAACTTTACAATGTCACATAAAATCACAGAGGGTTGCTTGTTTACAACCTCATATATGACCGCAAAGATTTCATTTAGCTAGTGTCCCAGAATCCTTCACATGGACAACCCTCCTTCATACTCGTGTAACCACGACTAAGAAAGAATGGCAGGGAGACGAGTGCCAACATTTCTCTGTATAATAGGAAAGGAAGTGTCCTCTTGGCCCCAAAAGAGGACACTTAAGGAAAGGTATAAGGAAGTTAACAGTTCGTATCCTGAGTCAATCCCTCATCAATGTGTAACGTTGTAATGATGGGAAAGTTATGACCCTGACAATATTATCCTACGGGCCGGTGCACTCACTTTGTTCCTGGCCTCTGAGTTAAAGCTAATGTGGCTAAGCAGCAGTGTATAGAATAATCCTCAAGGAAATCTTGGCTCACTGACAAGAGGCTTGAGTTCAGAGAGAGGTACAAATTCCCTGGACACCATTGTCATCTTTTCCTATTTTCTTTTCTTTTTTTTTCTTACAGTAAACCACAAACACATGTACAGCAGAGGGGAAACTGCAAATTATGCAGCTACTAGTTTCTTTTTCTATATGTCATCCCCATCCAAGTTTTGCATTGCTCTACCAGCTGCTCTCCCCTTAGTTTGTGTTTGTGCTGGCTTTGTTTTTATGACCACTCCAGTGATCCGTCGCCACTGCAGAGCTGCTGGTGTTAACACAGCTGAGGTGCATTACTCTCACTGTTGTTCCTGCCTCTTACCTGGCTCCAGGCTGTTTGCAGTCAGGGTTTTTTTTCACTTCAGAAGCAGATGCAGAATTGTGCATGCACTTTGTCTCACAAACACAGGGTTTGAGCCAGAGTTCATTACAACCATGACCTCCGTAAAACATAAAATGTTGTCACTACAGCCCCCCTGTGTCCAATTGTCCACCATAAAATCAAGGGCAGGACCAATGCTTGGGCAAAGATGGTTTGTTAGGGACAAATGCCAGTGTACCACTGTGATAACTGTTGTCAAGGATAGCTTTCTTTTTTTCTTTTTTTTTACTGTTGAAAGGGACCAACGGAGTGGTGGCTCAGTAAATTATCTGGCATTATTTGACTGTGCATGTCATTTCAACGCCTTCTCATCCCAGCTCCTCACATATTGACATTTTGTCATGCGCCCTTCTCGTTATATCCAGACACACGAGGTACCCTTTGGCGTCGCCGGACAACACGCTAAGCCTTCCCTTCAGCATCTCGAATCGACGCATAAAGGCTTGTGCCCCACACGTCCTATCATGACGCACAAGGTCTACCTTACTTTGGTTAAGTTTTATCTGTGCATCCTTGCCTGACTCCAAAGGGTACCTTGTGTGTCTGAATGGGACACAAAGGGCTGTGACAAAACGTCGATATCTGACGAGATGGGCATGAGAACGGGCTGTAGCCCTGTATGTTGTAGCTAGATAGCAGTCATAAACATAAAGCTAGCTAATGCTAGCTGGAGTAAATGATAGCAGGTAAACCTCAGTTATAGTTTACTTTGAAGCACATCACATCAGTATCTTTATCACTTTAATGTGGAAATACACAACTTTCTTACTTAAAATACTCATTTTCAAGTATATTGATTGCACGGTGTAATGGCCATAGAAAAATGACACCATCAGCATTTATATTAGTTCCCTGTAAGTCTTGCTTTCACTATGCTATTCTGTCACTAAGGAGGATTTTTCCTAAAAAAATGAAGGCTCAATTTACAGCATCTGCCATTGTGAAACCAAAACCGGAAGAGGATTTATTTCCCCTGGTAGCTGTCAGTGTAAGAACTAGAGTACCTGTGGAAACTGTACCCTGCTAAAGAAAAAGAACATGATGGAGGAAAAGAGAGAGACAGTAATTGAGGTAAGGGTGAACGGACAGGCATTTCGTCAATAGAAATAGCTCTGGTGTTGTGTTGAAGTCTGTTCCCCTGTCCTTATGTGTTTCCCCTAATCACTAGAACTTGAGAGAGTTCAGAACCAACATTGAGGTGGCATTCTTTCTAGTTTGAATTAGAATTCTTACGGTTGTGTCTTGCTTTGGACAATAGCCAGGCTAATGCTAGCATTCAGTAAACAAACCAGAAGCTGCAAGAAACAAACATGTTTGTTGAGGGATCTGGTTGTCTTTTCGACAGTGCCAACAATAATACCACTTGGAAACGCTAGAGGGAGGAAAGATTAAAAGTTGTCAGCAGCTTGTCCCATCAATCTGTGAAGCTGTAACATTAGCTAACATAACGTTAGCTCAGCAACTAAAGGGGAGGCTGACAACAGGATCAATATATCTCATATGTTTCTTCTCAGATTTTTGTTGTAACGAGTAACGTAACTCGTTAATTTTGCAATTAAAGT
Source organism: Hollardia meadi (assembly GCA_037974645.1). Classification (NCBI taxonomy): domain Eukaryota; kingdom Metazoa; phylum Chordata; class Actinopteri; order Tetraodontiformes; family Triacanthodidae; genus Hollardia; species Hollardia meadi. Next base: position 9,348,440 of record JBBPCS010000204.1, on the reverse strand, counting down.
AATCATTTAGTTAGCCTGCATTTTCAAATAAGCAATCCGTTATTTATTTTTTTAAATATTACCATATTTTACTCTTTCTTTTGTTGCAATTAATTCAATGTTTGTTGAAACATTATGTACTGTAGCTTATAAGAGCTGTTATAATAGTAAATTGAATATTTTGGGTGTTTTTACAGTAAGTGGGAAAAAACCCATTTTAAGATGTCACCTTGACAATTTTAGAATTCCTGCCACTCCATAGACCAAATGATTAATCAATGAATTGAAAAAAAATATCAGTAGTTTAATTGATTTTGAAGACATCAGTAGATGCAGTCCTAAGCAAAATACTGGTTATATCTTTGGAAAGAACAGTGACCTGCCAGAAAATTTCATTCTTGGCTCGGACACAACACACACACACACACACACACACACACACACACACACACACACACACACACACACACACACACACACACAC
>JBBPCS010000204.1:9334329-9347877 GCA_037974645.1 Hollardia meadi | reverse complement strand
ACACACACACACACACACACACACACACACACACACACACACACACACACACACACACACACACACACACACCTTGAATCAGCTACTTGTTGCTACACAACTACAGAATAACATAAAAATGATTTTTAAAAATGTAATCAAAACTTTTGCAACACCTGCTCGTTACATGTGTGCTTAATTTGCAATCACAGTCCGCAGATTCTGTATAATTTAATTGAGTCCATGGAGTCAAGGTGGTTGAGTGACAGCAGTGAGCTGGTTAATATCCATCATAGTGGGTTTGTCAGCGGTTCTGAGGGCTTTGTTGGTGGTATTGTGGGAGAGCCAACTGCAGTTAAGGTTTTTATGATGTGGCAGAAATTGATTCTGGGACTCTGTGCCAAGAGCAATCCAGATGTTAATCCTATATGGTCTCTTTCTGTGGTATAAATTGAAGTACTAAAGGCACAGAGCACCACATTCTTCCGATTTGTAAATCCCACTGCTTTTCCTCTTTCTCATGTTGTCAATAATTTAAAACACCTCACGAGTTTGTGTCTGACACTCATTATCCACAGTATGCCACTCATCATTCTGAACTTTTCACTCACAACAAACCAAACATAATCCACCCCCACTCTCCCAGCAGTGTATTGGTGGCTGGCAGGCAGTGACACACATTCCAGCAGTGACAGTGAACAGGACTGGAGCCACTCTCGCAGACGGACCTTGAACTCTTTAAAGGGACGTCTGGCTTTGCAGTAATGCCCCACTGGTGGCTCTCGCTGCCCGGCTACAAACTGTAACTCTATAGCCTCATTGTCACGCTCCATATCCTCCCGGTGACCCCAAGCCCAATTATACAGCTGACCCAGGCTTGATGATATAACCTTGGGCGTCTTTTGGGGGCTGCTGGGTCTCAGGGGTGCACGTCTTTTCTATCATGACATGTCAGCTCTGAGCGTTAACCAGACACTTCCCTGAGTGGTCCCAGTGGGGGTTTGGGAGGAAGAGTACATTTCAACACATTGCCTCACTGCGGCTCTTCTTTTATATAAACAGTATAATGAGAAAGTAGCGTGTGTGATGATGTCAAACTAACATATAATTTCTAGTGTAAATTATGAGGAAGGTTAAAGATAAAAACCTAAACTTTAATCAAAAATGATTAATCAAAGGATTATAGATTTTTTGGTTTATTCCAACAGTATCCCCCCAAAAAAGATCCGAAATATAAATGCTGACACACTGCATTATCTCTGTTGAATTTGTTTTTTTTATTATCCAGCAGTAAGGACTGGAGGAGCTTCCATTGTATGTAAATATGGCACGTATGCAAGCTGAATCTCAAAGCATCTAGACATATCCATAGTCTCCATGCATGCTCAGCAGCTGTGATGCATTAATGTGCAGCATGCTTAGTATGCAGTATAAGCTCTGGAAAGGCTACCTGTCACTGGTGAAGCGTTCCTTAATGGATGAGGAGTTGATTTACGTTTCCAAAGGCATATGCATACTGCCGCGAATTAACTTCTGCGCAAGATTCAACTGACGGGAAAGGTTAATGGCTGTAGCAGTCAGGTAAACATGTTGCTGTTTCTGTCCATACATTGTAGAGTTTCAGACCAGGTTCTGCTGCACGAAGGTAAAATACACAGAGACCTGTGCTGACTTAATGTAAAATATATATTTTTAAAATTGTGAGTAAGTCTGCAGTGGCTGACCAATTCCGTTGAGTAATACGGAAGCTGACTTTTTTCTGATTAGTGCTTCCCATTTGAATTAAACAATTATGAATTGGCTTGTTGGTTTCCCTTGGCTGTGTCACTCCCTCCACTGAACAGAGTAGATAACAAACGTTTCTACCAAGTGCAGTTTCATAGATGTCAACCTTACATGTTATAACAGTCATACTGTGCATTTAACTTCTGTGTGTTGTTAGGTGTCTTGATAATGGCTGCTGGAGCTACAGTATAGTATGACGGTTGGTCAACCACTTTCCTCTAGGGTACATAACTCAAGTGTAAGATGGACAGATGTGAAATTTTGTGCAGACATTCATGGTCTCCATAGGATGAACCCATCTGATTTTTTGTTATCCCTTGACTTTTCCTCCAGCACCACCAGCAGGTTGACATATTTGGTTGTCAACAATTAGAAGGATTTCCATGAAATTTGGTGTCCAGAGTATCAATCCTAATGACTTTGATGAACATATGACTTTTCATTTTGCGCCACTGCAGGTAAAAGTTTTTGCGTATCCAGTAGAATATCTTCATGTCCACAAGATTGTTATTTTTAATTTGTTGCAGATGTTTAAGTCCCCATCAAGATGAATTGTAATAATGTTGGTGCTAGCATCTAGCGTCAATATACTTTGTTTTTAGTGCTAATTAGCAAATATAGATGAAGAAATAAAAGCTAACCACAACATCAGCATTTTAGCATTGCATTAAAGTCAAAGCATAGTAGTCTCAGAGAAGCACGACTGTAGACTCTTACTTAATTTTGATTAATGTAAACTTTAAAATCTGCCAAAAAAGACATGACACTGTGTTTTCTTAAAATAAGATTTTTAATATTACTTATTATCATAAAGATATATTTACACACTTTACAGAAATAGAAAATAAAAACACAAAGCTACGCATGAAAGGAAAAAATAAAATAAGTACTCCAAGAGCTAAAGCTTATCTTTTATAAATTAGAAACCAAAAGTTCAAATATGTACACAGTATTTCAACCATTTCTGATACACTTGTTTTATTTATTTATTTATGTCATTTATTTTTGCCCAGTTCAACATCAAAACAGAGACAGGGACTGTACATTTGGCCTGGTGAGTAATATGAGCACACACCATAAACAGAATATAAGTTTCAGGAGTAATACATTATCTTTAAATGGTATCTGCTTGAGACCTAGTAACACTGTTGCGATGGCGTGTAAACCTACAGACTGCATCTCTCCTCAGATTGTTCTGAATGTAGCTGATCTCGGACACAGTGGTTAAATAGATGGAGAATGTGTCGCAATCAAGGCAGGAGGGGCCTGTGCTATTCTGGGTAGAGGAAGTCTCATTTTGAGGCTTCAAGATAATGACAGATCTTAGTCATTTCCCATGGGAGATAAAATCTAGTTTTCCTTTGGATTGCCCAGCCGATGGAAATGTGTGAATGCATTGGATTGAATATCAGCCACTTGATCTTGCAGACACCCACTCTGAAGGCCAACATGATACAGTTTGATGGGCTTAGTCACAAGGTAAAATCATGGAATGTGTTGCGTGCTAACTCTGTTTCCATTTCCACTATGAGTGAAATGTTTGGTTCAGTATAATTTTAAAGGAATTTTTTCTGGTAGAGAACTGAGTTGAGAATTACAATTGGACAAAAAATACAACAACATAAAAAACCTTGTGTTTTTCTATCATCTTTTTGTGTCAGGGTTGTGTCTATATTCATTGGGAAACAGAGATCAATGGCCTAGCTAATATTTTAAAACCTGCTGCTAGCTTATTCTAATCTCCACCAGTAACACAAATCTGTCTCTCCACTCCTTACACACGCCCAGCCAAATGCATTTGGACAAAAAGAACTAAACACAAAGGGGCAAGTTCTCAGAACAAACATTTTTCTACCAGGAAAACATGCTAACAAGTGCATAGGAACATTACTCAGGCCTTGTGATGGTCACAGAGAAGAGGAACCGGAGAGGAAACATTGAGAGGATAGGAATCGTTTCTCTTGTGTAAGCCTTGCTGGAAAAGACCATTAAGGAAAATGGTCTTGCTCCCCGAGCATAATGTATTGGTTTACCATTTCAGTTTGAGCCTGGACGTGCTTGTCCTTCCACACCACAAGGCCCATTAACCTGATGTGCAGGGGAGGACTGCGGGCTATCATCGACAAGAAAAGAACGCCTGAAAGCTTTCACGTGTCCATGACATATTGTGCTGCAGACTACTTTTCTATTTTGTTACATCCACAAAAGATACAGCTTTTCACACTGTATTCAAAAAGTAAGCTTTGGACAACCAGCTAGACAAGAATCAGACAAAAAAAATTGTCACAATACACTGGAAAATCATTCCATACCAAGAGACTCTTGTTTTCAGGGTGTATTTTTCCAGCAGCATAATGGAATTGCAAAAGTGCAGCCTTGCGAACCCGTGCAGAGAAGTCTTGGAGCAAAGCCACGTCTATTTGTTGGGACTAGTGGACACCGGAGGCTTTGGATCAGTGGGATATTTGGCTTTTAATTTCTGGATTCAACTGATAACCAGACCAAGATTAAAAAGAGTACTTTACATAAACATTGGTTTGCTCTGGTCTCTGAAAGGGCAGCATGGCTGGTGCAGATGGTGAGGATACATTCATGAAGAACAGTGCGGATACAGACGTTGCTCGGCTCCGTAACAATAACTTCTGAGATGGGGAAACATTGATTTGAACCCCTTGTCATGACCCAGTCTACTTCCAGCAACCCAACTCCTGCGGCTTTGAACTTCCATTCCCAGCTCAAATCTTCCTTCTATCTTCCCCAATAATACATGAGACATCCTGAGCAAAGCTGTCTCACTCCCGAGGAGCATTAATGAAATCTACATCTCTGTCTGAGAGGGTATGAAAAAATAATGGTGGAACTGAAATTATTACTCTTCACAGTGGCCTAGGATTTAATAAATTTTTCATCAGGGTGATCTTGGCTGGGTGGATTACTAGTGTGATTTTAGATGCTTTCTTAATAAAAGCCTCTCACACTGGAACTGAGAAGCCTCTACATTTTATTATAATATTTGCATGAGACATGGCGAGAGGGAAAAGGTGTTGAAATCTAGGTTGACCAGCCAGTTGCTTAGTGAGTGTTTGCTGATTGAATCGCACTGGAATGAAATCAGATTTTCACCTAAATTCCAAATGAAAAAAAAAAAAGACAGCTAGGAAGCTGCTCCGCACACCTATTACACAACGAACGACTGTAAGGTGGCTGCTCTATAGGTTACAGTCCTAATATGTTATATGGTTACATACTGAATCAGCAGGGGTTTGAGGATTGGAAAGGGGGAAGGGTGTGGTTTCAGTCTAAGCCAATTTAACAATGAGCTCAGACTAAGTGGCCCTGGCCAGCCTTGGGGAGATCCATCTGAGAAAGATTAACTCTAGGATTTAATGAGCATAACGATCAAAGCCACGACCACCTGTGCTGTGGAAGGGCAGACTAGAAAGGCAACTGTACCCAAAATAATGTAGGGAAACAAGAAAGGACTCAATCTGGATACATGGCTATATTAGTGAATACATAGATCGAGAGTACAGATACACAAAATGAAAATATGCTCATATAAGTTTAAAATGTACTGAATGCTTTGAGTTTTGTTAAATAAATGCAGAACATAGACTCCTCTAGTACAAGCCTCTATCACAGCACCCTGAGAAAAAAAGAAATAAAACTACTTGAACACAGAAATAAACAGAAACAGTAAATATTCCAATATGATGGAAAGGCATAGCATTCGTTAAAGATATCGGTCAAAGGATCAAACCAGCCTTATGCTGAATATGAAAACAGCCAGAGCACTAGTGGTAGGCTGATCATGGTGGCATATTAACTGAGCTGATATTTACTTTTGTGTCTAATTTAACTGTCCTCCTTGCTAACAGGGTCTCACGTGGGATTTCTGTTTGCAGAAATTTAAAATGCATAATGTGTCAGTGTATTAAGACTTCAAACAAGAGGTAATGTGTTTCTCCCTAACCTTTCATTCCTTCATTTCTGGCAGCATTGTGGAGAAGGTTATTATTTGGCACTTCATTAAAAGGCAAAGCAGCCTGTCGGTGGAGCAGACTGCCCCTGCCAGTTAACAGTCGTGTAGAGCAGCTGCGCAGGGCAGCATTGTGGTGAGAAGGCTGGGGATTGGGGACAGGATCGGGATTGGGATTTGGGGTCAAAGGAATCCAAGGTGGGACATGTTACAGTAACCTTGAGCGTGTCGGTAAACTCCCCCAAGGTGTTAATGAGTTCAGAAACACCAAAATAGCTTTGGATTATAGAATCTCCTAAAAGAAGGAATTATTCTGTCACTTAGATTGTTTTGACAATATGTGCTCTCTTTTCAGTGCAACTATACTTTGCATGTGGACGTCCTGTCATTAGGAGAAACAAAGCACCATTAATTATGCTAATTAACCGACGGTTATAATGTCATTCAAATGTGATGCTCTTGCTCTTCCACTTTAAACACAAAACAAACCTTCAATTCCTTTTTGCTGCAGACATCCATAAGTTTCCACTATCCTAAGTGAACTTAATATTTGCTATTGTCATCTATTAAAACTGACACCTAACAAAAAAAAAAAAATCAGCGTCCTGTCCTGCTTGCAAAGCCTTTAAGCAGCTACACAGCAATGAGACCAGTGGCTGCAGTAACCTTGTATCTGAGAGATGGGAATATCACATTGTGGAGAAGTGACAGATGCTTTAAGACTCAGAATGTTTTGACCGGGCTCCCTCTCCACCACATGTCATGCAAAGTGTGTGAGACACTCAGAGAGATCGTCATGTTTGGGCTCTATTAAGCAAATGACGGGAAAATTGAAAAAAAGAAAAAAAAAACACTTGGGAGAAGACAGAGATTGGTAAGTAGTGAGGGAGTGAGAGAAAGAGAAAGAGAGAGACAGAGAAACAGAGTCTGATAGCTCGGGCTCCATACCCCGCCCACCCCCCTTCCCTGCCCCCAATTCCTCCTAAAACTGAGGGTGAGCGGCTTGTCCTGATTTTTTTTGTGGACAGAGTTGCTTGAAGAACCAGCAGGTGCTATGGACATCACTCTTCAGGCTGGGCAAGCGTAGGCCCTTCGATGCAAGGCCCCCCAAGGCAAAGGAAGAGCATAGAAATCAGAACCTGGGGGAGGGCGCTCAAAGCAGTGCCTGCAAAACAGGAAAATAACATAGAGAAAGTGCCATCAGCATGTGTCTTTTGGTTTCCGAAGAATCATCATGAGTCCCGCAGACATTTCAATTTCCTCTCCAGTAAGGGTGCCCCGCAGGGAGTTTCTGCTAGAGCTTTCTCTGTGTTATACCCAATGTTATCTTGCACTTGAACAACTGGAAAACAGTGAACAAAAGGCTACCACAGACATATTCCAACCAGATTTCATGGTCTTTGATAGAAAAGTGCGTTAGGGAGTAAGTAAAACAATTGTATGTCGGTGTGGAACACAAGCCCAGCATTATACAGTGCTTGGGGCACTGGAGCACTTCTTAACATTGAGGAAATCTTTTATCTTCCCTCGGCTTTTATCTCCTTCTCTTCTGTGATAGTTTCCAAGATTTCAGATGACTAGTGCAGTATGCTTTGTTGCATGACAACAAGGTTCATTCAATGATAAGAGCCTGCACTAGTTTCAAGATGGCATATTTCTGCGGTCATGTAATGCCCTGAGAACTGTATGGTATATCTAATCTAATCACCACTGGGTTGTATTGTCGTTTGTTGTCATCTTTTGTGTTTTTTGGTCCACGGGATGATGTCAGCGCAGTAGCCCCTTGAAGTCATACTACATCTCAAAGTGAGTGTATGGGAAGAGTTGCAGACATGCTCTACATTGTTTTGATGAAAAACCCTTTGGAAGACTCATTCAGTAAGCTTACTCACACTCAAGGTCTCAAGGGGTTTTCATAAATTGCCTGCGGCTTTAAATCTGTAATATCCTGTCGTCCTTTAGACTGTCACTGGCATGGCTTAGATCCAAGAGTTTTAAGAGCGCATTCAGATCTGAGCCTACTCAGATGCTCAAAGAGGATGACCTGGGTCGCCATCTTTCTTCTCAGAGTCGCTCACATCTGGAATGTGTAATGATGAAAAGTCAAACTTTGCCTCAGGTGTCTTGGGGAATAAAAGATGAGCTGCTTTTTACACTGAAATGGGGAGATGTCCCTAAATAGAATAGAGTTGGTGGGTGGACACTTTAAAGTAAATTATAGTTCTTAATCTGTACTTTAACAGCACAGTAATTAAGTTTAGGCTGATAATGACATATCCATGTACAGTCTGCCTGCCCACTACTCTCACCAGTCCTCAGCTGGATGGTGGTGGTCTCCATTGAACTCTAGCTTTGATCAAACAAAAACGCCTCCCACTGCTTCCAGAGGTGTTTTTCCCATCACCAGCTCAAACTGAAGGAGGAAGCAGGACACGTGAGGAAGAACAGAGCCTTTCAGGGCTGCTAGGAAGCTGCAGGATGGATTGATGCTAGATATTGGGTCTTGTGAAGACTTAATTCCTCCAGTCAGAATATAGACTTTTAATTCCCTGGATCATTTACTCAGTAAAGGTATAGCATTATCACTAAAATGCTTCTCATGGGCAGCCCAGTTTCCACTGTGGTCAGGTTGGGGTAACCTTTCATGGTATGTGAACTCTTGACTGAGATAAACTAGAGGAGCAAGGGAACAAAAAAAGGAAATCCTAAGTGTGTTGTGGTTTAAGTGGTGTTTGCAGAGACAGTATTGTGACTCACTGAGCCGTTTACTTTTACAGTGCTTCACAACTTCCTCAAGGTCTCCGTATTGTGTGGCCAGCATTCTGGCACTGAACACAAGCTCTGACCGCTCAACTCACAGAGAGGATTGCCACTTTTTTTTTTTTTTGCCAGACCGAGAAAAGTTGGAGGACCCATGTCCTTCAAGTGCAGACTACCCTGGCTTTGTGCTAGGCCTCTAGAGTCCCGTATTGAAAGAAGGAATGTGTTCAAAAGAAATCTCTTTCAAAAATACAAAAAACAATAATGATCAATAATTCGCTATAGATTGTAAAACCTTTATGGCTGCTTTAGAGAAAAGGTCTCCCAAACGTCTATAGCTTGGATCCCTTTTTCACCATGCCTTGACACTCTCTGGATGCAGCCTCTTCTCACCATGGCTTTAATTTATGAAGGCACCCTGCAAGTCAGTGTTGTATCTTCGGCACCTCCTGCTGGGATATTGTGTTTTGTAGAGTTTTCCTGTCTCTCACAGCATCTGGGAGAGACATATGAATGGGTCCTGCACTTCTTAATGCGGGGACGTAATTGTACTGCTGTCGCCTTCCATTGCTAACATTAGCAAGAGAGTTTTAATCTGTATATACTGTAAACTTGATCATGTTGTTTGATTCGTTGAAGTATGTTTTAGTTTCTCAAAGAAGCTTGATCTGTTTTTATTGAAATACAGAGTTTGTTTTGGCACGGAGTAGAAAACCAAACTGAAAAGGTGATAAGTAAAATATTTTCTCTGACTTTGGATGAAAGAGGTTTTACACAAAGCCTTGTTTTACTTGACAGCAAGTAAAACATTCTTCCACGAGAAAATTGGTACCGCTAGGAAACCCAACTCTTCAAAGTATTATCTTTGGAAAAGGGTTTTAATTGGCTTTATCAGACAGAGAGAACAGATATATGCTTGCTGAATTGACCGAAAGGTTGGGTTTCTAAGTATAGCCGTCTCCCATATGAGGAAATAAATGACGTAGCCTTAAAAACAACCTCTATCGTACCTCAAAGGCATGCAAACTGGAATGCTCAGGTCCAATAATCTGTTGAGACATGCACTTTTTTTCACTGCCAACAATAACATCCTTACGTTGGAGTCGAGTCTGGCTGAAGTGGATATTAACAGAGTTTCCAGTGTGCCAGTAAGAGTTTGAGTTTCCCATTTGTCATTGAAAACATCTAAACAGATTCTGCCAACAAAGTATTTTAGAACTCAACATCATATTCCTTCTCCTCTATGAAATAGTTTCCTCACTAGTCAGCAGTTATGATTTAATATATTGGGAAGTGCTTTTGCTCATATTCTCTTGAGAATCACACCGCTCTGACTTAACAGAAAGTTGGACACAAAGTTGGTCTGGTGGGAAAACGCAGACACATAGGTGTTCACAAGAATCCGTGGAAGGTAGTAGCCTTTCCCTGTGTGTTGCTGACTGTTTTATTACAAGTTTAATTGTACGCTTTGCCAAACAAAACCTAATGCCCGCCTTTCCACCCCTGACTGCACGAAACTCACCTTGCTCTAGAACGGCATGGGCCCCTTGTGGGAAAGATGTGGCCGTGGGCGTCTCCTCTTCCAACCGCCTGGTCTGTGGGTCTGACCGCCCCTTGCAGGGTTTTGCTGGACCATTTTTCTCACCGGAGCCGCCTCTTCCAGCTCTCTGCCATGCTCCGTGGAGGCCATGGGACCTGGACGACACACATAGAGAAGAGAACAATTAGATCCCCAAAAATGACCTCTCCCATCCAGAGTATCACATTTTGATTATGAGCCAAGTCTGGCAGTGCCTATGGAAAATGTGTGGCAAGATCCAAAGAGGGATCACAGTGATAATGGATGAGGAAACAAGAGACATGTATAGATAAGTGTGAGAGAGAGAGAGTGTGTGGGCCTCTTCAAGCCCACCCAGCATTATAGTTCATCAAGTCAGTGTGGTGGAACCTAAGCACAACAGATAAATGTAGCCCCGGCTGAAGCGAGAAACTCAAACCCCCATGTCTCATGTCTCTGTCACTCTCACTCAAGATTACAAACAAAGCACAGCACCAGACCTTGTGGAGGTGCATCCCATCGCAGTGTTTGATCCAAGATTAGAGATGAGTTTAATAGCAGTGTGTCTCCTGGAGGATGTGTGTGAATGTCTTGGGTGAGTGTGAGTACATGTGTGTTTGAGAGTGATCCCAGATGTTCTCAGTCATCTCGCAATAAGTGTGGCCTGATCCCCCCTTAAGCCCCTCTTTTCCAAATGGTTTGGTCCACCTCAAGTGTCTCTATGACCTTTCAACCTAGTGCAAACTGAAAGACCTTCTCTCAGAGATTTTTTCAGAATGTTTTGAAGTAATATCTTTAGTTGTAATGGGATATTTAATGTGCAGGATCTTTCGGTCTACAGCCAGTTATTCTGTCCAATAAAATTTGAGTAAGAGCAGCAGGACTTTTTATTTGGCCATGTCAAAGTGGTTAAATAACTCAGTGAAAAGTCCTTGTATCTATTACTCATACTCGAGTGCATTATTAAGTTTAATGAAAAGTTTTAAGTTTAAAGCACTCACAGATCCTACATATCCCAATAGCAACACAATAGCATGTTTTATTCGTATGGGGATAAAACAAAGACATTAAGATTTGACATTGAAAACTTGAACAGAAAAATGAAACATTGGCATTGATATACTTGTATTCAAAAGTGAGTTCTATTGGCACAGAAAGAAGTTCAACTGGAAAATAAAACAGACATTAAAGTCATTTCATTTTATTTTGATTTTCTTATGTGTTTTTAATGAAAACCTTCAGATTTTTTTGTTCATGTCTTTTTTTCAGCAACAGACAATCATAAGTCTGTTTCACTCTGCTGTTGTTGTTTTTTTCATGCAGAACCAGGCTGGACTAGAGTTAACCTTTAACTGACATTATACTGGTCAAGCAGAGTGTGTAACACTGGAACTATCACGTTAGGTTCTGTGAAAAAACAATGGCAGAGAGAAACAGATTTAACATTCTTTGCAGTTTGGGAGTTTCAGCTGAACCTGGGGAAGCCATTGCTGTATGTTATTATAACATTAAGTGTGTGGTCATGTCAGAGGTTTACTGCCATCAAGCCATCTGCTGTTTGGATTTTGAGTTGTTCATTCAGAAGCCTGAGAGGGCAAAGAAAGACTCTATCACTCCCCACATTTTATACACTATAATGTTATATATATGATGTTATTAAATAAGTTTCTTTAATGTGTGACATCACCAAAGAATGATGACAAAACTCTCTATATTTATTTTCCCCCGCGGAGCACAACGGATCTTTGCTCAAAATGTTCATATTAGATTTGTTGTAGTTTCACTACATTACTGTACTGTTATGCTAGCAATTACAGCTGACGCTTATTTATTAACATTAGCTAATGTTAGTTATGATAGCTGTCATTAGCTAAAGCTTGCTCTTGTTCCAGCAGATGTCTGTCAGACCAGAATATGTCAGTTAAAAATTTACTTTAATCCAAACCGGTTTTATGTGGAAAAACAACAGCAGAGTGAAACAGACTCAACATAGGCCTACTCCCTTTTTTTTTTGGCAGTTTCAGGTGTACTTGCTGAAGTCATTGCTATATGCTTGGTTTGGAGCAGATGTTGGGTCCAGAGAATTGAAGTTTTGTCATTAGTATGCAGATATGTAAATCATACAGTCCTTGCTTCCCCTTAGACCCCTCCTCTCCAAGCCAAAACTGACAAAAGATTGTCATTGAAAAACACATAAAAATACACAAAAATATCAAAATAAATGCCAAAACATTTCCTTTCTCAGTCCAAGTTTTGTTTTAAATGCCAAATTTTAATGTCACTGCTTTAACCACATACATTAGGACCCACCCCCACCTCCTAAATAACCACTTCTTGCAAATGCCACAGCTCTTGATTACAATGTAGGCTTTTTGTGAGATATAGCCTATCAAGTCTCAAGACCAAGCCGAGATAACGAAGATGACATTATCACAGAGCACATTTACAATATGCTCTGTGATTCCCCTCTGCATTTCTACGACTACTTCAAAGCCAAACTAACTCCTTTTCTCAAAAGAAACTACAAATCCTCATTGTCTGTTTCCCATCAGAAAGCTGATTGACATCACTCACATGGGGTCATGACATTCCTGTCTCCTCTCCTCAGAGACACTGGCACCATTTTTAGAATTCCCAAGAGAATGACCTTCCTTCACTTTACGGTGTCTTGGGTGAGGACACAGCTCAAGTGAGCCAGTTGACTGCAGAGGTTTGGAAAAGCAGATAGCATACGGAGGACAGCAGTTGAGCAGCTTCCTTAAGAGTCTTTTCAGCGGTTCATGTACTAGCTGTGGCAGAGTGGTGATACTATAGGCTGTTATATGCACAAGACACAGCTGTGCCCCCAAGGATGTCGTCTGATTGAAACGGCTTCTCTCATAGTCAAGATCAATTTGTGTGAATGGAGGGCATCTTTCTTTAAGAGAAGAATTCAAAACACCATTAGGAGGAAGGCTAAGTCTCTCCGCAGCCTTTTTTTTTTTTATTGTTGACCTTCAGCTGAAGTATATTGACGACATTTTCAATGGAACAACTTTCCATAGAAAAAGAGAGAAAGGTTTCTACCCTTCAGGTTTAAATTATGGCAAAATGCACCGCTGAGCCAGACAGCTTGTTGAATGTTTTCAATGTATAGCCCTAAATGCCAAACGTCTCAAGTTCCATTTCCACACTAATCTTATTCTGCAAGCATATTTCCCACTATATTTGTGCGTGAACAGTGGGCTAATTCATTTGTAGCAGGGAAAGTCTGTGTTGCATATTTCCACATCTAATGCCCATCTTTGCCCCTAAGAGCTCTAATCTGCACATTATCCTTCTGTTATTGTTCCAGATACACAGTGAATGAGGGACACATTCTGCAGGCATTCAGCTCATTTCTTTCAAATCCTGGAGGTTGAATGTTAATACACTCTGTTTGAGTAGATTTGAGGGGGGGGGGGGGGGGGGGGGGGGTGCTTCCTCCAGAATACATAGGATTAAAAAG